>CM028136.1:898397500-898957500 GCA_016271365.2 Neoceratodus forsteri
CATTGTAAGCATTTTCAAAGTTGCAGCTTCTGATAGTCGACAGTGTGAAGATGGACAACCCAGTGGAATGTGAAAGACCCAAAGGGAGTAAGGAAAATTAGTTTTGAGATGCAGAAAAAGTAGGGGATGCACTTCAATTCCTGCTACAAAATCAAATGTATGCAAAAGCTGAGATATACCCTTATAGAAATACAAACACACACAACATGTTTGCAGTATACATGCTGCATGCATACTATGGACTTGTATTTCTGTAAGGGTAGGACTTAACTGTTCTTGGGGGATTTGGAAAAATCCAGATGACTGGCCCACAACCAAACCAGTAAAAACTAAACTGGCTAATCCGGCCTGACCTGCCAGTCTGGGAGCAATTTGTGTGGTTCTGCAGTTCCAACCAGACAGTCTTGTTTTTTGCCATTTTGGTCCATCCATTCCAGCTGGTCTAGATTTCATCTAGGGTGATGTGTGTGGGTGAAATCTGTACCACCGAACTTGGACCTTTTACTGTTTTGTTGTAGTCCAAGACCAGCAGTCCAGACTTTACGCAACCATACACTTAGCCTAGATGAAATCTGCAACAGACATCCCTAAACAGCAAAAAAAAAAAAAAATGGCCTGACTGCCTTGGCTGGAAAAGCTAAACCGTGTAAGTTGGGCCCAGTTTAGCCAGACCAGTCGGTTTGGTTTTTACCATTTTGGGTATAGTCCAGCTGTCCGGATTTCCCTCATACCCTGTTCTTTGCCCTGCACTGCAACTCTATGTCTGTGAGAGGACTGCAAAGTAAATCTAGTGAGTTCTGCCTGTCCAGACCTCTAGAGATGCCAACCCTTGGGGACACTATTTGCTTATTAGTTAGCTAGTAATTTTACAATATGTTTCATGGTGAAGAGTGAAAACTGGAATTGATCTGGAATGGTAATGATTGCAGCTTTCCTTTTGGCATGTCACCCAATGTACAGCAATACCCTATTACCACCAGAATGGCACCCACCCCCAACCAGCCAAGAATGCCCAAACCTTCCCTCCCTTGGAAATGGCATGACCCCGACCAGCCAGAATGCCTTCTCCCACCTAGCTGGAATAGCCCCCCTGTGTGCATTCCCACAGCTGAAGGAGCAGATTAACAAGTTTAGATGAGATCGAGGGGGGGTGGAAGAACAGTGGTGTAAGATAAGAGAGGCACACCTGGAGGTGACCGAATCGTATGCAAGGAAAAATGGGAATTTAAATCACCAGAGGCATCTTTAACTGGGTCCTCCCATATGGTGCAGCAGGACTAGATCCTTGCTTCTTTCTATGTGCTAACACCCTATACACACACACACACGTACAAGTAGGGTGATGGATGACACCATCAGAAGGCAATTTTGTGCTACATACATGAGGCCAACCCTTTAGCATAAGTACCAGGTAACCCCCCCCCCCCACACACACACACACACTTACACTGTACACAAAGTCGCAGTCAGTCCTCTGTGTCTGTTGTCCTTTTTCCCACCTTGGACTCTTAGGGTTTTCCAGGATCCCCCTTTATACTCCAGGGACCATATCATGTGAGGACCAGCCTAACTACAAAGGGATCCAAGCACCCTACCAGTAACCTGAAACTGAGGGGGCATGTTACCTGTACTTGAATATCCCAGTGACCTCTATATTTGTAAATAGATTGTAAACTATTACTTAAAGGGAGGGATTTAAAAATAATATTTATTCTTGAAATAATAATTATATGAATTCAAACATAGGTAATTACAAAGTTCAGATATAGTACACCTTTTGTTATTTTACAAAGTGCATATTTTTTTAATATTTTCTACCAGGTTTCAGTTTTTCTCCTCTGTACCCATCCTTTGCCCATCAGCT
Source organism: Neoceratodus forsteri (assembly GCA_016271365.2). NCBI lineage: Eukaryota > Metazoa > Chordata > Ceratodontiformes > Ceratodontidae > Neoceratodus > Neoceratodus forsteri. The sequence continues at coordinate 898,399,365 of CM028136.1, forward strand.
TCTGCATGTGGTCCATGCAAGTAGCCATGCCTTTTACTGCACTCTGAATCCTCTCTGGTCATCCTCTGCCAGTGATCACACTGTTCTGTAAGGGTGACGGGCAGGAATGCTAGAAGGGTATACAGTACCTCTGAGACATTCAGATGTGTGATATTGGCAACATAAGCAAGTATTGTTCTCCTCCACTCTTTGAGAAGTGTCACATGAGAGTTCTGTCCTACATGGCCCCTCTCATCCGCTCAGGGAACCAGGGTGCAGCCATGCAGTGGTGTAGTCCTACATGGCCCCTCTCACCGCTCTGGGAACCAGGGTGCAGCCATGCAGTGGTGTACATCACTGGTCCTCAACAGAGGCCTTGTGCATGTAGCTTTGTATTTATTTTAGTCTTTAGTAACTGGTTAAGGCCCACTAGGCACAAGTGCCTGTTTTCTGGGGTGACCTGGGAGCACTGGGGAGGTAAAGTGTGACTTGCTCACAGTCACACAGTATGCCAAGTGGAGGTTGTGGGAATCAAACCTCGGTCTGCTGGATGTACCAAGCTCATTCACAGCTTGTTACTCTAAGCTCTAGGCTATACTACCAGTACCTTGTCCAGCACAAACAGAGATCCCATGCTCTGGAGGCATATCTGGGTCTGATACCCTGAGTGCCTACAAAGTATATTTTAGAGATCAGGTATACATTTTACAGCTCAGTCTAGAATACTGAATTACATTTAAACAAACAAAAATACTGAGGAAAAAATGAGATCTACTTATCCCTGAGTCTGCTATGCTCAGTGTGGGTGGTAGCTTGGCACACTGACCTGCCTTTGCTGTCTCCTTTTATTATCACAATTATTGTTATTAATTTTTCATGCAGCTACATCTGCTTCAAAATTCTCGTTTGTCACCGCTTACTGCTGTACTCATCTGTGCTCCCAGCACATTATGTGCTGTGATCTCCACTGTTCTTCATGGCTGAGTGACTAGCACTGAATAGCTTAAACCAACATTATAAAATGGATAATGAAAACCCTGTAGCCTCATTGATTGAAACATGTCACATGACCATCTATTTCTGACAACTACACACCTCACCTGAACTACATACAGTATTGCTCAACATATAAAAGCCCATTTTATAAGTGAAGTAATTAATTCCACGATGTGTGGTCATGAGGGAATAATGCACTTCTTGGGTAGTTGTCAATGCACTTCTTGGGTGGTTGTGGCACTCTGCTACACCTCATGCCTAATAACCATCCGAGGTGTACATTATTCCCTTAATGACCACGCAGGCTATCATGTGTTTTGCCATACTCATTAAATGTCCAGGATAGAAACACACAGCAGTGAATAGGTATGAGGGGGAACTACAAGGCAGGCTTAGGTGGGTTAAAAAGAAAAACTTTAATGACAGTCTGAACCAAGGGCTGATTTTCAAATGGTCAAAAATCAGCCACATGCGGCAGAAAAAAGTTGCACTCCGGTAAATTTTGCTACATACCCACAATTTTAAAATGCACTGTTGTGACCATTTTCCAACATACTTGCAGTCATTTTTCCCTGCACATGCTATAACTGGTATTTATTTTTTTTTTTTTTAAATCACTCTAGTTGGGATAACCCAATCAGATGCAGCATCTCATTTTCATGGAGGTCTCAGGCACGATAGTAGGTTAACATAGTCCAGCAAGAGTTACATACAGCTAAAATATACAGCAGGGGAAACAGTTGTAAAGGTAATTCCATACTAACAATAATCAAAGCCAGGCAACAAGCAGGGGCGTTTATTTATTGATTGATAATTTTTGGACCAGGAAGGCACACTAAGCTGTGACACCTTATTTCCATGTGCATCCAAGAAGGGGAGTTGCAGGAACCAGTTTTTTATTCATGGGGGAATGTTGGCCGACCCCATGACAGCAGAAACACCCTCCCCCCACTCTTCATCAGTAAGTGCCATGGCATCTTTCACTTCCACTTGGACAGTGATCAAATGGGAGAAGGGACCTCTGCTTAACATCTCATCGGAAGCACAGTACCTCAACAGTGCAGCATCCCTCTCATACTACAGTACAGTGTCCATTATGGGGTATTAGCCCAAGTGCCTGTTGTAGGACTAAAACTCATGACTTACTCATCTTTCAGCCCTAGAGGTGAGCATGCTGTCTACTGAGCCACTGATGCAGATGTGTACAGAGTTATGGTAAGATCAAGAGTAGCATGGGGGCAGAAAAGTGAACTTGGTGCCCCATGCACAGAAATGACTCTTCTCTGCAGGTCGCCAGTCAGACCCTCCCACCCATCCCCAGCACCAGTGATTGTGCATGGTTGCACCTAACTTATCCCTGAACCATTCTTTAAAAATCTGGCCCCTCATATTTAGCCAGGTGGCCTGCAGCATGAGTAACAGATGTTACAACAGATCTCTGTACCTGGAGTAATGTGTACAGTTCTGGAACCTGCACATAAAAATGATGTTAACAAGCCAGAGACGATAGAGAGGTGAGTGACCCAAGATGCTCCAGGGACAACAGAGGAGGACATATGAACAAAGATTGTAACATGGCTCTAAATATATGAGGCAAATGGAGACTGTGGATAGGTCCAAAGGCATCATGTGATTGAAAATGAGCTGTGATTAAGCCAGCAGTAGAGCCCTCTTGTATAATACCTACAGTGTCCACAGTGCTAGTAGCCCATTAGAGCCCGCTTGTGTAGTACCTGCACTGTCCATGAGCCCCAGGGTGCAGCACTGCGCAGACAACGGAGAAGGCAGAGATGCAGAAGTGCTGTATTAGACCCACTGGCGCTGTTCCACAACTAGCCACATGGTGCAGCACTGGGGCGGCAATCAGGAGGTTACAGAGGCAGTAGACCGTGCTCGGCATCGGGATTGCGGGAAACCAAAACTACAGCAGAAAGAACTAATAGTTGCTGTAATGTGTCTTTGACCATTGCAGTGTGTTTCTGTCTAGATCACGGTCCTCAAGCAACAAAATGAGCCGAACAGAACAACACAGCCACACAGTAAAATAGGGAAGCAGTACACAGACACAAAGACGAGACGACCCGCCGCCAAACAAAGACAACAAATGAGACCATCACTTTTCTCCTTACCTGTATATGTCGATCTGAACTACAAGTGTGGTGAAATCGGTAGAGATACCCGCGTGACACAGTGACAGCTACTCATATGCATAGTTTCTATGCTCACTGCATCCACCCAAACAAATCACTCACAGTGCACTGCTGCAATACAACATCGGGATCGCACGGAAAAGGAGAAATGATGAAAACTGTCAGAACGAATCACTGATTTGTAGCGTCGTTGTCATCTCACAGGTAGTACTACTGTCGGTGTCGCAACTCTGAAATAGCGGACACTATGTAAATAAATGTGTAGCATGAGGCGTGTGCACGCACACAGTTTCACATCCTCTCACTCTGCTGCAGCAACAGAAGCAGTGGAAACTTTAGCATGCAGCATTACTACTGTCACATACCGTTCATTTCCTCAGAACTCAGATAGGAGCCGCACAAAATCCCACTCACACTTGCCATGTTACAAGCGCATTAATCACCTCCAGCGTCGGGCTCCACCGGGGACTAATGCCCGCTGGGTGGTTGGAAGCACTTGGCCTTCGGCCTCGTGCACCAACCCCCCCCCAGCAGGGCAATAATCCACTGGTAGAGCCCTCATCTGTCGGTGATTAATGCTTACTTGGAGGACCTCAACATGTACTCTTGGGAGGCCAGGAGGGAAGGAGGGGGTTATTTTATCATTTTTGGCCAGGAAAGACCCACTGTGCCAAGGCTTGCTTCCAGGTGTGCACTGGGAGCATATGGAGGTTAAGTGATTTGCTCATGGTTACACAGTATGCAAGTGGGATTCAAACCCAGTTCTCCAGGTTTGCATCGCAGTGCTCTTAACCACTATGCTATCCCGCCTCCCCCAAATGTTTGAAATGTTTAATTATACATGCACAGTATCAACAATGTTGACTGTAGTGGGCTGCTCATAAACAATAGCAATACCAGTACCAAAGCAAGAAACTGGTGTGTGTGTGTGGGGGGGGGGCATTCAGAAGTGATGTAAGGAGGTGCTGCTTCATAGAGTGGGTGATGCTGGGGTAGAACATAGCTACCCAAAGCATCAATCAGTGCAGAAATGGTGGACATAAAAATGATATTGACAAGCCAGAGATGGTAGAGAGGTGGGTGACTCAAGATGCTCCAGGGACAACAGAGGAGGACATACAAACAAAGATTGGAGGACCTCAACATGGACTCTTAGAAGGCCAGGAGGGGAAAGGGGAGGGCTGTTACAAAACTTCCATTAGAAGTTGAGTAAAAATCCCCACATTCAGTTTACACTGGTAGGGTTTAATATTAAGTTTTTTAGCCACTAGCCAGCAGGGCTGATGTCTGAAGGAAAACCCACTGGCCCCACAGACATTTCCACTGGCTCTGGTGTACTTGTTGAAAGGCTACCTGCCACAATACAAAACAACAAAAAGAAACACTGACATCATTGGGGCATAAATAATCTGAGCGGTCCGCGCAAAATAAGGGGACTCGTGCTGAGCCCAAACTAATTTTACCTCTCTGACAAGTAATTCTTTCAGCTGCTCAATGGTGCATGCATATATACACAATACCACATGAATATACTAAGAAATAAACCACAACCTTACTACTAACAGACACACAAGCCATAGCACTTCGCTTACAAGAGGTTTGCCAGGGGACCCCAGTGGAGAGCACAGTTTCTGTTTGTATCCTTGGTGCTTTGTCCAGTACAAGCCAGCAGGACTAATTTAAGGAAAATGTTACTAGCCAGATACAAAATCTGCCATCATTTGGCTAGTAGGCTGGTGCTAATTTCAACTGCTCGACAGGAACCCTGACTTCTCTGTCCATGTGGATGCTTTACACAAAGAGCTTCATCCCAAAGTAGGCACTTTGTATAGACACCATAGCTGCAGCCCTTCTCGGGCCTGTTGGAAAAAAGTCCAGAAGATGATCCTCCAGATATGTGACTTTGGAGACATGGTTTACAGTGATGCCCTCTAAGTCCACCCTCACCAGACTGGACACCCTCTTCAATTACTTCTGCCGCTTTGCCCTAAACTCTCCACCACTTACACACCACTGCAAATGCCACCCTCTCCTTCCCTCCTCTTGGGTCGAGACTATACTTGCCCATTGTGCTTCACTAGTTGGGAAGTTCTGGTTTGGATCCCTCCCATGCTACCTAAACACACTCCTTTTCAACCCTTCCTATCCCACTTACTCTCTCCGCAACTCCCCTTTCAGAACCCTAGCCTTCCCTGCCTGAACCACCACTTAAGGTCGTGCCGTCTTCTCCTACCATTTCCCTAATCTTTCAAACTCCCTCCCCTTAGATAGTGATTCTGCCCCATCCTCTAGTTCATTGTCTTGTCTTCTCCATAACTTATTTCCCCTTTTCAACATTGCCATTTCTTCACACCTCCTCATGAATAGTACAGCTGTCATTTTTCACATCCTGCCCAACATGTCTTTTCGCAGCTGCTGCACCAAATGGCACATTTGCTGTGCAAAATCTCCTTTTGGGACTGAGTAACGAAATGATAGTACCACTTTTAATAAGGTGGGGTCCCAAAAAGCCCATGTTTGAAAATTTGGAGCAAAAATACCAACAAACACCCGGGGCGTTAGGGTTTCCGACCATAATGCCTCACTCTGTACAGACTGACAGGCATCAGGGGTGTGGCTTGGGGTCATCGGCCTTAATGCTCACGCCATCCCACCCCCACCCTGTAGCCACTGACGGGCATCAAGGTGTGCCTTGGGGTCTTTGGCCCTAACATTCATTCCATTCTCCTATACTGCACCCATCTCAGCTTATTTCCTTATAGAATGGGGTAAGCATAAGGGCCGAAGACCCCAAGGCACACCATGACACCTGTCAGTGTCTGCAGAGTGGGTTGATGTGGAATGGTGTGAGCATTATAGCCAACAACCCAAAGGCACACCCCAATGCCTGTCAGTCTCTGCAGGGTGGGGGTGGAAGCTGGGGTTAGTTCAGTACTTCACTGCCATTCCTATTATGCAGCTCTCTGATTCTTGTGGTACCAATGCTAATACCAGCAAGCAAACATTCGGCATTGACAAATGCTTGTTTTTTAATGGGTTCTCCTTTGAACCCCTCATAAAAATCCCTGGTGACTAGTGGCACCCCCCCCCACCCCCAATGTCCATATTTTTTTAATAATTGTTCTCTATACATTTTTATCATATATATATATATATATATATATATATATACACTGTATATGGAAATACAAAATCACACATGCCCACACAATGCAAAGCATCATGGGCTGCATATGCAAATCACCACAGAATGTTATGTTCAACTTTAAGCAGAATTGCATGGTGCCGAAAGGCCTCTCACACAGTTTGCAAAGGGTGCTAACAGATGACATAGACACATGTTTCGTCCTACCAGAACTTATCAGTATACCTCGTCTGTTTGACACCCAAGTGGAATGAACCAGCTACCCTAAGACGGTCTGTCTGGGTTATGTTGTGGTGAACCCATTAAAATAAAAAACTATTTAAAAGACAAAGAACCTCTGTGTGCAAACATTGAGGCAAGGGTTACCCCAAAGGGCTATATGGCTTATATTCTTTTGTCTTCCCACCACCACCCCCCTTTGCTGGCCACTGTTTATTCCTACTGTCTAGTATTAACCCCCCCGCCCTCCAATACCAATTTTGGGTTGATCCTTGGTGGTCAGTGACTTCCCCCTACCCTCCCATGTATTTTTTTGCTGAAAAGAAGAAAATTGTCCCTCAATGTCCTTTAAAAAAAAAAATTATCGCTGATCACACCCGCACCCCCACCCGACCACCCACTTTGCACCCACCTCCCCACAGGCCCCTTTACACCCCCTCATACCTTCACTCACCTGAAGAGGTTCCAGGTTTGAGATATGCTCTCTCTCTCTCTCGATCGATCGATCGATTGATAGACACGTCTTGCTGCTAGAACCAGAGACTGCAATATGAGAAACTAAGGTAAATGCGGTTCAATGTATTTCAATGGGGTTTTCAACTTTTATGTATAACTCAGCCTTTTTTGAGATTTTTACCCCACATTTTCAACATGGCCTTTTGGGAACCCCCAACCTCATGAACAATATGAATGAAATTTCACAACTCCTGACTAAAAGGTAATTTCGCGGTTGCGTGGCAAATTCACCTTTCAGATGGGATTTGTGTAATGACAGTCATGTTGTTCATGAGGTGGGATCCTCAAAAGACCATGTTGAAAACTTGGGGTCAAAATGTCAAAAAATGGCTGAGTTATGATCATTCATTGCAATTTCACTATGCACGCTCATAATTTTGTAAATTTAAAATATTTTGACCCCAACTTTTGAACATAGACTTCTTATTACAGCACCAAATGCGCAATGATAGAGTGTATCCAGCTTTTCGAGTGCATACTAGGGGCAATGGCTGCATAGGAAGTCAGCGTAGTCGATCAGGGGAAGAAAGATTGTTTGAACCAACAGCTTTCTAGCTTCCAGGGTAAGTAGGCGACTTATGCAGTAGAAAATATCGAGGCGCTGCCTTAGCTTTTTTGTTAACTCACTTAGATGTACACCAAAGGTGAGTTTGTTATCCAACCAGACTCCCAGATATTTAAATTTATCCACTAGCTCTAGTGGTTCATTAAGGAGGGTAATAATCTGTGGGGTCCCGGGTATCCCCGTATTGTGGGATGGAGAGATAATCATAGCTTTGGTTTTTTTTTGCATTTAACAAGAGCATTAAATTCAGCAGGTTGTGCTGGAGGATGATCAAATCCTGCTGTAGCTCCTTGTACGCAATGTCCAAGGAGGGGTTGGTCGTTTAGAGGACTGTGTCATCTGCGAAGAGATGAACGCTTCCAGCAACCAGACCATAGTCGATGCAGTTGATGTAAAGGACGAAGAGGATAGGTCCCAAAATGGAACCTTGTGGAACACCACAGGGCAGTAATTTTAGTGGGGAGAATCACCTTGGGCTTCAATTTGCTGTTTACTATTTGTGAGGTAGCAGCAGAACCACTTTACTGCAGCAGATGTTAGACTGATGCTACTCAGGGAATCAAGAAGTATGGACTGATCAGCCATATCAAATGCTTTGCTGAGGTCAAGGAAGAGTGCACAGATGTGCTGTTTACTGTCCAGGGCTTTTAGCCAGTCATTTGACACTTTGGCAAGAGCAGACACGGTACTGTGCTTGGGTCTGAAACCTGATTGGACTGGATTGAGGATTTTATCATGATCCAAGTACTCCCTTAATTGAGAGTTTACAATTTTTTCAAGTAGCTTGGATAAAACAGGAAGTAACGAAATAGGCCTATAGTTGTTCAAGTCAGTGGGGTCTCCTGACTTGAACAGGGGCATAATGTGTGCGGTTTTCCAACTAGGCGGCAATTCCCCTTGGGATAATGAGCTGTTAAAGAGATGGGCAATTTGAGCTGCCAGATAATGAGAACCTGCTTTTAAGAAGAAGGGTTCAAGTGAATCAGCACCAGCACTCTTTTTGGTGTCCAGCGAGAGGAGCAGGTCCTCCACCTGTTTGTAGGAGACTGGCTGGAACTTGAAGAGGGGGCAGTCGGTAGGGGGGCCTATGGTTGGTCTAGTAGCTATGCTGGCGGTGCTTGTGGTGTTCAGTTTACTAACAGGTGACGTGTCGAATGCAAGGCCTGCAGTGGCAAAGTGGTTATTGAGCTGATCAAGAATTTCGGACCTATCTGTGTAGGAGGTGTTATTTACCACAATTTTAGCTGGTAGCGGAGTGGCAGGGGAATGTCCTTCAGTCTCTCTCAGTATCTGCCAAAAATTGGTGGAACAGTTTTTGTTTGCCTCCAGGGCTGACTGGAAGAACCATTGTTTTTCCAACCTTACCAGTTTGGTGCAGGCATTTCTGGCTACCTGGAAGGAGAGCCAATCTGAGTCAGACTGTGACTTTCTAGCCCTTTTCCAAAGGGTGTCTTTATGCCATAAGGCCCTCTTAAGTAGTGGGCTAAACCAATTAGGTGCATGTTTCCTGGATTTGATTTTCCTTAAGGGTGTGTGTTTGTTGATAATGTTTACTAGCAGATCCTGGAAGATACAGAATGCTTCAGACAGAGGGTGTAAGGTAGAAATCCTGCCACTTTATGTTCCCAAGATCTGTCAGGAAGGCCGGGGGAGACTGAAGTATTTTAGGTTGTGCTTAAGCTTGAAAGTAGAAGTGGAAGGGAGGTGTGGGGAGCACCTAATGCAGGCGACTGTGCAGTGATCACTCAGATCATTGTGGAAGACCCCTGCATGAGAGATACTATGTGGCTTGTTGACAAGTATAAGGTCCAGAAGTAAACTTCGGTTGGGATTTTTCTTGTTAGGTCGTGTAACATCAGAGATAATCTGAGTGAGCACATGCTGATCGCAGAAGTCCTTAAGCTTGTTTGCTCTGGCATCGTTCCAATTAAGGTTAAAGTCAACCATGATAATGCATTCTGTGTTCGATTTTTCCAGGAGAGAGTGAATATGGGGCAGCATACACAGGCCTGCTGCAGGGGGTCTATAGCATGCAGCTACTAATAAGGCTATACCAGGTGAGAGGGTAACATAAGTTGCATATAAGGGGAGATCAATTTTCTGTGACCCAGGGATGGAGGCAAACAGGGCACTGCCAACAATCAAATAAAGCATTAGATTACTTGAAGGGAAACCACATCTAGTCCTGCACCTCGGAACAAATGACCTGGCAGGAGAGGAGGTGGAAGAGGTACAAAGGAGATTCAGGGAGTTAGATAAGGGATGTAAGGGGATAGTCAGTTCTATGGCATTTTTGGAAGTCCTGCCGGTACGCTGTGCAGGTTTACCTATGCTGAATCAACAACATCATTGTTGAAGTTCGGCACAGCGAGATCCCCAGTGTCGACAGGCAAAATTTCACCTGTCCGACATTGGATTGTTTCTCTCGGGGGGCTGTGACCCCCGCACCCCCCTTCTAAGGATTATGAACTCCAAGTTGGAGATGATTTGAAGGGGGGGGGGACACAGCGAAAGGGCAAAATTTTGTCCTCAGGTCCCCCACAGTGACAATTTCAAAACCTGTCAAAATTGTCGCTGTGGGGGATTTTGCTGTAATAGTTTTGTTGTTCAGTCAGTACACCCACTGTGCAAGTACAGCCAGGCAGCTAAGAATCAAAGATTTTAACCACTGGCTAAGGCAGTGGTGGAAAAGGGAGGGATACGTGTGTATAGGAGAATGGGGGGACACGTGGTTAGATGAGCACCTGTATGCAAGGGACAGGCTGTATATAAATGATGGGGAAGCTAGACTGCTAAGGGGGAAGCTGCAGGGATACATAAATTAAATCCTAGGGAATTATTTAAACTAAGAAGGGGAGAGTACGAAGCTAGGAGAGGACTAGAAGAGGTAGCTAGTGGGACTTGCCTAACTCAAACTCCTCCACAAAAGGGGGCAGGGGACACTGGAAGGAAGGGTGGGGATGGATGGATGGAAGGATCTACTGGCAAATGCTGGGAACCTGGGGAATAAGAAGAGGGACCTGGAGGAAGTGGTGGGGATGGAGAACCTAGACCTGTTAGCAGTAACAGAGACATGGTGGACTGAAAATCACAGTTGGGAAATGGAAATACTGGGGTATAGCCTCTATAGGAAGGACACGAGAGAAAAAAAGGGGGTGGGGTAGCTCTATACATAAGAGACGGAATAAGGGCAATGGAAAGCAGGGAAGGACAGGGCTCTGCAGAGATCCTATGGGTCACGATAATTAAGAGGTCATGGAGTCAGTACTGACAGGGGTAGTATATAGGCCACCAAGTCAGGGGGAGGAGGTGGATGGGGAGATGGCTAGTGAAATACAAAGGATGGCCAGCAAAGGAGAAATTCTAGTGGTAGGGGATCCCAATCTTCCAAATGTAAACTGGGGGATTCCAACAGCAAAATCAGAAAGGAGTAGGGAGCTGGTGGAGTCTATGCAGGAGGCACTCCTTCAACAGCTAGCAGAGAACCAACTAGGGGAGAGACCATACTGGACCTGGTGATGACAAATGGGGACAGTGTTGAGGATGTTGAGGTCAGGGAAAGTTTGGGGGATAGTGACCACAGAATGGTCAGGCTCACTCTTCGGATGGGAGCAGAAAAGAACAGGACCACCACTAAGGTAATGGACTTTCGGAAAGCGGATTTTAGGAAAATGAAGGAAATTTTCAAAGAGGAACTAGAGGGGAAGGAGAACCTAGAAGACATTGAGGAGTTATGGGGGGCAATAAAGAGGGGAATTCTGCTGGCAACAGAAGAGCGCATCAGGAGGGTGAGCAAACACAAACGAGTGAGGAAACCGCTCTGGTTTACAAAGGAGGTGGGAAGAGCAGTCAGGGAAAAAAAGAAAGCATTCAGGATCTACAAATCTTCACAGGGGATGGCAGAAAAGGAAGCTTACAGGGAGAAACTAAAGGAAGTGGTGAAAATAGTCAGGAGGGCAAAGGCAGACATGGAGGAGAAAATAGCAAGAGAGGCCAAGAGGGGGGGACAAGAAATTTTTCCAGTATATAAATGAGAGAAGGAAAAGCAGACAGGGGATTATGAGACTCAGAGAAGAGGGGGAGCACTGATGTAAGGGGATGAGAACAAGGTAAATTTGCTGAATGAATACTTCACCTCAGTCTTCATGGTTGAGGGAAAGGGCCAGAGCTAAGGAGCAGGGGAAGAGCGGGCAGGGGGATGGACACAAGCCTCTTTTCAGAAGGTAGGGTATTAGAGGAATTAGGTAAACTGCAAACAGATAAGGCAATGGGCCCCGATGCCATTCACCCCAGGGTACTCAAGGCATTGAGAGAGGAACTTGCGGCACATAGAAACATAGACTTTGACGGCAGATAAGGACCGCTTGGCCCATCTAGTCTGCCCATTTCCCTACCTAGAGGATAAGTTGCAGATCCTATTTAACCAACAGCCTATTTCTTCCTACCCCCAAAAAATTGCCTTATGTCTGTCCCATGCATTCTTGAATTCTCCCACAGTTTTAGACCCCACAACCTCCTTAGGAAGGCTGTTCCATGTGTCCACCACCCTCTCTGTGAAAAAATACTTCCTCACATTGCCCCTGAGCCATCCCCCCTCTATTTTCAAATTGTGTCCCCTTGTTCTTGCACATCTCTTTTTCTGAAAAATGCTACCCTCTTGGACTTTGTTGATTTCACTGAGGTACTTAAACACTTCTATCATGTCCCCCCTCTCCCTCCTTTCCTCAAGGGTATATATATTAAGCTCCTTTAGCCTCTCCTCGTATGGCTTCTCTTGCAGACCCTGCACCATTTTAGTTGCCCTCCTCTGAACTGCCTCCATCCTGTCTATGTCCTTGCGGAGATGGGGTCTCCAGAACTGGACACAGTACTCAGATGGGGTCTCACCAACTGTCTGTACAGGGGATAATAACTTCCTGTTTTCTGCTGGTGATGCCTCTCCTGTACATCCCAGTATCCCCCAACCCTCCCTACCGCCTTCTCACATTGCTTGCCAACCTTAAGGTCATCTGATATGATTACCCCAGATCCCTTTCCATTTTTGTTGTTGTTACTACCTCCCCATTGTGTAATTTCCTCTGGGTTTTGTTTCCCAGGTGCATTACTTTGCACTTCTTTGCATTGAATCCAAGCTGCCATATGTCTGACCATTCCTCCAACCTTGCCAAGTCCCTTTTCATCCTTTCCATGCCTTCTTGTGTATCAATCCTGTTGCAGATCTTTGTGTCATCTGCAAAGAGGCATACTTTTCCTTCCAGTCCCTCTGCAATGTCACTTATAAAGACATTAAAAAGGACTGGACCCAGTACTGAACCCTGCAGTATCCCACTAGTAACCCCTCTTTCTTCAGAGTGGACTCCATTTACAATTACCTTCTGTGTCCTGTTGTTCAGCCAATGTTTTACCCAAGCTACCACCCTGGGACCCACTCCAAGGCTGGTTAATTTGACTACTAATTTTTTGTGTGGGGCTGTGTCAAATGCCTTGCAAAAGTCTAGGTAGGCCATGTCCACAGCCCCTCCCTGGTCTACTACTTTGGTCACCGAGTCAAAGAAATCAATTAGATTTGCACCACTCACAAAGTTATTTAATCTGTCCCTAGACAAGGGGACGGTCCCAGGGGATTAGAAAAGGGCTGATGTGGTGCCACTGTACAAAGGGAGAGGAAAGGAAGAGCTGGACAACTATCGTCTGGTCAGCCTCACCTCTGTGGTGGGCAAGCTGATGGAGGCACTCATAAAACAAAGGCTGATACAATATCTGGGGGGGGGGGTTATAGATGACAACCAGTATGGGTTCACAGGTGGAAGGTCCTGTCAGGCCAACTTGATTGAATTCTTTGATGGAGTAATATGTGACTAGGGAGGGGCAGAAGACATGACCTATCTGGACTTCAGGAAGGCCTTCAACACTGTCCCTCACAGGAGACTAATGAGCAAGGTAGGCAGCTTAGGGGTGGGATGCAAACTAACAAACTGGGTGTAGAATTAGCTGGAAGATAAAACTCAGAGGGTGGTAGTAAATGGAGTGTATTCCAATGAAGGGGGGTGATGGGTGGGGTTCCCCAGGGGTCTGTGTTGGGTCCCATTCTGTTTAACATTTAAATTGGAGACATTACAGAGGGCCTGAATGGGAAGGTATGTCTATTTGCAGACAATACAAAGATCTGTAACAGAGTGGACACACCGGGAGGGGTGAAATGAATGACGGAGGATCTGTCCAGGCTGGAGGAGTGGTCAGAGAAGTGGCAACTGAAATTCCACACAAAAAAATGCAAAATTATGCACATAGGGCATAGGAACCCGAAGGCAAAATACTTCCTGGAAAGGGAGGGACTGGAGGAAACAGAGCAGGAAAGGGACCTGGGGATCATCATTTTCGATAGCCTGAAGGTAGAGAACCAATGCAACAAGGCAGTGGAGAGGGCAAACAGAATGTTGGCATGCATAGGGAGGAGCATTACAAGTAGAAAGAGGGAAGTGATCATGCTACTATACAAAACTATGGTCAGACCACATCTGGAATATGGGGTGCAGTTCTGGAGGCTGCATTTACAGGATGACAGAGACAGGGTGGAGAAGGTCCAGAGAAGGGTAGCCAAGATGGTTCAAGGGCTTCACAGGAGGTCATATGAAGAATGATTGGAGGAGCTAAACTTGTACACACTGTAGACAAGGAGAGAGAGGGGGATATAGTTGACACCTTCAAATATCTGTGGGGAATAAATAAGGTGAGGGAAGGAAGCATATTCAAGCTGAGTGAAAACAAAACAACTAGGGGGCACATATTCAAGTTGAAGGGGGGCAGATTTAGAGGAAATGTGAGGGGACAGTTCTTCACTGAGAGGGTGGTGGGTCCTTGGAATAGGCTGCCAGAATAGGTGGTGGGGGTAGCTTTGGTGAAAAAATTCAAGCGGGCATGGGACAGCTACATGGGGCTCAATAAAAGTAACAAAGGCATGGCGTAAAGGGAGTAAGAGAAGGGGAAATGGGCAGACTGCATGGGCCAAAGGGTCCTTTTCTGTCAGCAAATTCCTATGTTTCTATATTTTGGGTCAAACAAAAATGCCCCTATAGTCCTATTGTATTGTTTTCAGTTCTTCTATTTCTTTCACCCTTGTCTCATATTCTGGTTACACAACACCACAGTAGAATCAATCTAATGAGAACTCCGAGACAATATGATTCCAAGTCCAGAATGGACAACCCCACCCATCCCTACATTTTCCCTGGTTTCTTTAACTCTTTTAAAGAGCTGGTGACACATTCAGGAAAACTTTGCCAAAACATAATATTTAGGCACTGTCCAGCTTGTATTTCCCATTAGTTCTGTATTACTCATCTCCATTATTTAGCAGTGAGGTCAATTGCATGAAAACAGGATCTTTGCTCCTAAAGAGTTCATCTATTCCTACTGCTTTCTCCCTACCTGAGGGCACAGAACGCTGCTTATGACCTCATAGTTACTCCCATAGCAACAGATTGTGATGTCACAACAGAGGATTATGACTTGAAGTTAGGAGTAAGCTATAGATGCACATGAACTTAAAATGAACTGTAAGGGACAACCATCTCATATTCATACACATTTCTTTAGCAATAAATTATGGGAAGGAGAAATATATAAAATATAAATGGAATGCAAGCAGAATTGTACCCAACTATAATGTTTATTAAAGTTATTTATGATTATGATATGGTTTCCATGGAAATGATGAAGAAATATAAAGGGTTTTCTATGGTTTCTACTGGTATTTTCATGAAAAAAAGCACAGAAAGTACAGAGCATGAGAAAAAAGCATGGAATTACATGGAACAGTGCACCTCTCTGTGGTGTCATGGAAGTAAACTACTAGATGTACAGATGTTGTATAACAGAATCCATAGAAAACCTTGGAAATTGGGGCCACCCAATGGCTCAGCAGAAGCACATCATGTTTCGGTGTTGGCAACCCAGCTTTGGGAGCAGACTTAGGAAGTCAGGATCAGGGCAGCTAACATTGAAGAGTGCTGCTGAGAACAGCATAAGTAATCGGAACCAAGGACAGTCTCCGTGCACTGGTGTGAGGTAGGGTGCAGGCCAGGTTTTTTTAACCCAGCGAGTGCAGGCCTGTTTGGTCTTTTCAACAACGCAAGCAAGCCTGCCGAAGGAGACATCCAGGGTGTGGCATTGCAGTAGCCCTCACAGTGAGCTGGAGTTTGTCGCCTCCTGAATGGAGGCATCAGCTCACAGCACGTCACAGTACCCATGGTCACCAGAAGACATGGCCCAATATCAGGAGAGGTGGGAGGGACTTGAAGGGGAAGGTAGGAAAAACTACAGATATGTGCCTCAAACTCATCTCAGTGCTGGTCACCAGCTTCCTCAGACCTTGCTCTGAGTGTATCCCCACCGGCTTGATGGTGGGTGGAGTGGTTGGTGGGGCTGGGGGTGCCAGGAGGGTGCCTGAAATTAAGGAGCAGGTGGTGTCTCATGGGCCAAACAGCTACGTTAAAGCAAGAAAAGAAAAAAAGGAAACTTTGGACATTTTTTCATGGAAACCCCTGGTAATATATCAAAATACTCCATATGTATTTTATTAAGTATTATTTATTTTTAGCAATTGAGATACCCAGGACATCCCAGCTGAGATGCAACAGTTCATGTTTGGCGGGATCTTGCCTCTAGAAAATAATGGTAGAGTCAGCACATGCCATTTACTCATATCCTCTGTTATTTCTCTAAATATTGGGGTAAAATTGTAATCATAAAGTTTGATTGTGTCTGCCTATTTCTACCCCCAAGTACAATGAAAACAAAAAAACACACTCAAACCAGAGTAAATGGTGCTGCTCCAAACTTTATTTGCAGAACTCCAGTAACAGTTGTAAGTTGCGACTGGCCGACCACCCCAAGAAAGCTTTGGTACCTAGCGCAGGCATACTTTTTCTTATGTCAAGGCTCTCTTGGGGTCGTCAGCCTGCTGCATCTTATAGCTGTTACTAGAGTTCTGCAAATACAGTTTGGAGCAGCAGCATGTACTCTGGTTGGAACGTGTTTCTTTTGTTTTCCATATACTTGTATGTTTAAAGTGACACACCACCGGATTTTTAGCTGCCTTAGTTTTTCTTTACCCCCAAGTACCTTAACTGTTTCATGAGGTCCCACTTTAATTTCTCTTTATCTTTCAGTTTTTCAGATATCTTATGGTTAAAAGTTATTTTTATCTGTACCAAGGACAAATCTTGAAAATTCACCAAATTGTTTTAAACCCTCCAAAACCAACCCCATTCATCCTATACACCATTCCTGACCCCTGTGTACATTACACTGCATTTTGTTATGTTAACTTTCAGCTGCCACACCCCTGACCACTTCATCAGATTTTCCAGATGTTTGCTGATGACCTTCAACCCATCCTTGGCGTTCACTCTTCCGCAGAGCTTGGTGTTGTCTGTGAAGAGCCATTTTTTACCTGAACCCCCCCCCCCATATCACAAAACAGATTAAGGTAAAAACCTTGGACTAAATTTTCAAAGCCTGCAAAATCCGGACAGCTGCTGGAAAAAAAACTGGCGCAAGTGGGTCACCACTTGTGAAGCTGCTGTTTTTCCTGTGGCTGCCGTATTTTCAAAAGTGGAGTTGGTTTATGACCAGCTCATGATTTACGGTAGTTTGTTAACAGTTTTTTGGTACAGCTGTACTGCAGTGTTATGCCTGGTGGGACCAGGCATAACATCCCCTGCAGCTGCGCCCGGTGTGACCAGGCGTAACGTCCTCTGCAGCTGCGCCTGCTGAAGACAGAAATCTCCGCTGGTGCAGGCACTTAATCATGCAGAGATGGCCGTGGAGTGGAACTTTAGTCCCTGAAGAGCTGAAAATCCAGTCCCTTTTTTATGGTGTAAAGGGAGGCAGCAGGGTACATGCTACACATATATTAAAGTTGCACAGGGGGGTAGGGTAGGTGGCTAAATACACAGAGTGTGTAAGTTGCACTTGCACCCATATTTCACCTTCATCGAATCATCTTGTGCACATTTAAAACTACTTGGAGTAACATATTTACGTATAGGAATAATAAAGGTTAGTTCCATGAAGCTGGCCCAGCATATGAAAATGCATTGATTTTCTAATTGTTTGTCCTTACTTTTTTCTGTGGACAAAAATGCATTTTGTCAAACACCTTAGCTTGCTCTGTGAGCAAAGTGCAATTTGTCAAAACCTGAACTTAGTATCAACAAAAAGTACCATATCAGACTTTTGTCAGCAGAATGTCTGTATTGCTAAAATCATTTTTAGGAACATCCTAAAATATTTTTGAGCCACAATAGAAATGACAGGTTATTCTTTTGTGGACATAATGGAAATACCAAAATGCCATGCAATTAACGTTTTATTACAAACTGTGCCCCATGGCTCCACAGCACTTAATTTCTGGGCTAGTTACTTCAGACACCTGTGACATGTTATTACTATCAGCCAACTACAACTGACATGTAGCTGTTGGTTGTTGATTCACACGGCTTACATTTCCAGAAGGATCCCTGGGAATAGACCACAGTGGAAACAAAGGGATGCACTACTTCTTTAAATGAAGCAGATATATTCTCAAGACCTACTCTAAGCATGGCCTGCATGCCAGACGTTGCATTTCCATAGGTAAATAAAAGTACTTACGAGCCGTCCTGCTTGAGAGGCTGGATGCTGTGGTCAGCTTTGAGAGGGTGGGTCCTGGCCTTCATACGTGCTCTCTCCAGCAACCGCTTCACTTGCTCATGCCTGGGACTCAGTGGAAGGTCTTCAGTGGAAACAAAGGCTCTGCGTAGGGCACCACCAGTGGTGATTAATGAGGGGATTAGAAATAGGCAGAGATTAGAGATTTAACAATTGCATGTCTTCCCTGTTTTCATGAATGAGCTTTACCTCATCACCACTGACTGCAAACGATGAAAGACCCCCCCACCACTTAAGTAGCTCCTACAACTGTGTGCTCTGTACATGGTTCTTAAAGGGGACATGAACTAACTGGCAGCTGTCTGTAATATTCCTATTTTCATAAGTAATATCCTTCCCTTGAAAATGGGCATCTAATGCTCTTGGCTCGAACCTGCTTAACAAATTACAAATAAACAAAATACCCACAACTGAACCATATACAACTGTCTCTGACGAAAGCAGTGTTTTGTATTGTTTTCTTTTTACGGACAACATTCTGTACAGTTCCTTTCATGGAACTAGATATTTTGAGTTTTGACTATGTCACTGCATGGATTCAGAACTCCGCGTACTGCTTTGATAGATAATTGTCGTTAGAGTTCTGAATCCATGAAGTGACAGTCAAAACTCTAGATTCCTAGTTTCATGAAGTAAACTGTTCCGAATGTTACAAATAATAGCAAGGATCAGCACTCAGCCCCGTTTTACACAGAAATCAACACTTGGGTACTTCAGTTCATCCTCGTGTTTTGTTTTAATGTATAGTGCAGGAAACAGTGAATGGCAAGCGATGCAAGCAGAGGTAACAGATGCTCTCCTGTCTACTGACCTAACATTTTGTTCCTTGAACTCGGAGCTTTGTCAGAGGTTACGGAGCCAAAAATAATCCTGCTATTTATTTAAAATTCAAATGCACGTGTAGTCTGTTGATTAATAGCAGGTAATGCTCCACACGTATACGTAAAGTGGTTATAAGTGCAGTGCTATTAAAAACATCAACTATCACAATATCAAAATACATTCCAGCCCGATACACATAAATATTGCATTTGTATCAACATTATATATCACATTTGAAGCAAGTCCATTCGTTCTGAAGATCTGATTATTCAATCACACATCAGTCTCTGGCTCCACGGCATGGGGATAATAGAAAAACAAACTGAATAAGAAAACCTATTCAAACCCACTGCACACATTTTGTTAAGGGATAGGATTTTCATGCAAGTGTCATCCCAAAGTTTTATGGAAAAAGAAGTGGTGTGCTTGGTGACATGTCAAATTGGAGACCGGAAGAAGCGAGGTGCTGGGAGGAGGCCGTGTGGGAGCCAAAAAGTGAAATAAAACCCCATCTCCCAACCAGTACCCAGTCATTTTAAGACTAAAATGGAGGAGGAAGTAAAATGGGAATAAAAACCTCTCTGACTTGTTTAATTTGACATGTGCAAGAAAGTAAAAATGGAATTTAAAAAACAAAACAATCTTATGCCAAAAATAATCATCCTAATTTACAAACACCACTAGCATCACCTCAATCTGCTCCTTCTCAGATAAGGTGACTGTGCCTTTACGTAGGTGGCAGTTTGGCCTTCTGGTTAGAACCCAGATCCTTAAACCCTCAGATCCATGTTTGAATTCCACAACCACCACAGACTCATTGTGTGACCCTGTGCAAGTCACATAACCTCCCTGTGCTTCACCTCAATCTAATTTCTCTCTGATCTCTCTATCTGTACTCTTCTACTCTCCCTATGCACTTAAAATGGCAGCAACATTCTCTCCCCTCGCTTTCCTGGATTATAAAGAGCTTTGGGATACAGGCTGTATGAAAGTTACTGCAGTACATAAAACCAAATTTCTTCCCTTTCCTATGTGGTACAGCACAAGTAGAACCTTGAGGATGATAGACATCTACCAGAAAGTGGGATCAAGGCAGTCACATGAGGGGCGGTGTTAAGAAAATGGGGAGAGTGGTAGTGATCATGGCTGAATGAGTGAAAAAAGGACTGAAGCCCATGGGTGGATAAAGCAGCAGGCCAAGATAGCATACATTCAAGGGTACTTTTGGAAACTGGCTTCAGAACTGGCTGAACCCTTGACCCAGCTATTTAATGGATCACTGGAGTCTGAGGTAGTGCCAGGGGATTTGAGATCTGCGCACGTAGACTTGCTCTACAAGGTGTGGCATGGCGATGTCCCTGGCAAGTACAGGCCAGTCAGTCTGAACCATTGTAGGTAAGCTGATGGAGATCATAGTTAAGGAAAATTTGGTCACGTGAGGATAACAGGCTGCAGGATGGCAAGCAGCACGCATTTGTGTCACAGAGGTCACAGACCAACCAGATCATGTTCTTTAATAGGTTCATTAGGGCAGCAGACAGAGGTCAGTCAGCTGATTAGCTCTACTATGACTTCAGTAAATCATTATATTCAGCACCACACAGGAGGCTGCCAAAAAATCTGGAAGACTGAGGGGTACAGAAGGGTTTAGTCAGGTGGGTGAAGAACTGGCTGGGGGGACAACACAGGGTAATACTATAGTAAATGGGGTCAAATTTGGGGATGGGGGCTCATGAGCAAGGTGCCACAAGGGCCAGTCCTGGGATCTGTTCTATTCAATATGCTCATTAGTGACATAGGGGAAGGTATCTAGGGCAAGATGTCGCTCCCTGACAGCACAAAGCTTTGCAGCAGGCTGGACAGCCATGAAGGGGTGGGAGAACTTCAGAAGGATCTGGAAAAACTGGGGGAGTGGTCAAAGATTTGTAAGTTGAGATTCAACACCAAGACATGCAAGGTGATGCACTTAACAAAAAAGAACCCACATATGGAGTATTGGATTGAGGGCTTAGGCTGGCCACTACAGCTGAGGAGAGGTCTCTGGGAGTCATCATCAGTGACTCCCTCAAGCAAACCAGCAAGTGCAGTAAGGCCTGCAGTAAGGAATCAAAGATGCTGGGGTGTATTCTGAGGGGCTTTGATAGTAGAAAGGTGAAAATGCACCTATAAATGACACTGGTGAGGTCTTACCCAAAATACTGTGTCCAGTCCTAGAGTCCTCACCTGAGAAAGGACATAGCTAGATAGGCTGGAGTCGGAACAGTGAAGGGTCAACAAAATGATTCAGGGTCAGTAGGGCAGAGCTTATGAGGACTGCCTGGAAGCCTTGAACATAGAAAGATAGACAACAATGGCAGAAAAAGACAATTGGTCTATCCAGTCTGTCCATAAAACCATACATGTACTCGCTGGAGTCTAGACTGGAGATGGGGCACATGATAAATACTTATAATTTCCTTAGGGGTATAAACAGAGTGAACAGTGAAAACCTGTTTATTAGAAATAGGGATGCAGTCACAAGGGTGCACAATTGGAGATCAGTAGGGAGTAAATCCAGGAGGGATGCAAGGACGTTCTTCACTGAGAGGGTGGTACCCTTAATGGGTTCAAACATGGCTGGGACAGAGTAACAGATGGAGCAAAGGGACTCATAGTCCCACTAGAGGGAACCAGGGAGAGAAGGGATGCAGGGAAGGGGAAGATGGGGGATAACATCCCCAAAACATTAAATCAGGGAGTAAGGTTGTAATATTATGGGCAGACGCAATGAGTCATTGGCCTCTTTCTGCTATCAGAGTTTTGGCTAGGAATGTCTCTCATCACAGCCAGAGAGAGAGAGAGAGAGGATCCACCAAAATAAAGGAGAACTACAGTGCAGGGTAGAGGGAACCTATGACAGCACCTAGAAAAGGAAGTGTGCTGTTGCTATGAAGACAGTCCTATGCTACGGTGAAGAAAGGCAGCAATGATGACAGGAGGACATGGCCTCAGCATGCAGCAGCAGGGTACAATCAGATCCAGACCATGATGGATTCCCCATTGGGGCTGGTAGTGAGTGGTGGCTAGCTAGATTCAAGGAGCAACTAAACCATTTAAGGTATGGAGATTGGGACTTAGGGGATGAAAGTCGGGAGGAGGGTATCTGGTTTGTTTTTGGGAGGAGTTGCTGTTTACAAGAGCTGGGGAACTTTCCTGCTTTTTTAACCAAGCAAACCAGGGAGATGGACCACCAGGGAGCACCAGGAATAAAGGAGCAGCCCTTTGAGGAAAGACTGAAGGACCTCAATATGTACACCCTGGAGGAAAGGGGGGACGTGATCGAAATTTTCAAATACCTCACAGGTATAAATAAGGTTCAAGAGGAAAGCATTTTTTAGAGGAAAAGATGCTCAAGAACAAGGGGACGATATGAAGCTGGAGGTGGTGCGGTTCAGGATAGGTGTGAAGTAATTCTTCACAGAGAGAGTGATGGATGCCTGAAACAGCCTCCCAATGGAGGTGGTGGGGGCAAAATCACTAACGGGCTTCAAGAATGCAAGGGATAGGCATAGGGGACCCTTAGAGGTAGGGAACGGGGGGAGCATAACCAGAGATCAAGTAGGGTCTGCGGTGTTCCAGTAGGTAGGGAAAATGAGCAGACTAGGTGGCCCAAGCGGTCCTTATGTGCCGTCAATATCTATGTTTCTATGTTTCAGCTGACAGGAAACCTATGATAGCATCCTAGAAAAGGAAGTGTGCTGTTGCTATGAAGACAGTCCTATACTACAGTGAAGAAAGGCAGCAATGATGACAGGAGGACTCGGCCTCAGCATGCAGTAGCAGGGTACAATCAGATCCAGGCCATGATGAATCCCCCTCATCAGGGCAGGCAGTGACTGGTGGCCAGCTAGTTTCAGGGATCAACCAAACGATTTAAGGTATGGAGATTGGGGCTTAGGGGATGACAGTCAGGTGGATAGTATTTATTTGGTTTGTTTGGGGGGAAGGAGTTGTTTACAGGAGTTGGGAAGCTTTATTGCTTTTTTAACCAAGAAAACTAGGGAGCACAAAGAACAAAGGGGGTGGGTGGACACAAGTTTGTTTTCAGAGGAAAGAGTCTTGAAGGGATTTATAGCTCTTTCTTTTATAAGCAGACTTTATTGGGATTTTGAGCAAAGCACAGAAAATTAAAAAATAAATAAACACTGCAATAACATTACAAGAGTAACAGCTTCATAAATTACAAGGGGAGAGTCATCATCATCTCTTTAAACATGATAAGAAACAGTATTTAAACCTCTAGATGCCCTCTAATTGTTATTTTACTGGCTACCCATTGTTGTGATATGTTGTTTACCTTTCTTGTTAAATTAATAGTCTGGGACTCCTGTGATGCTTCTAATATGGAGTCCTTGTTGATGAATGCAGGTTTGTGTCAGTTAGTACAAACTTTTACATGCATGCACCTGAAGACAAATAATTATTCAATTTTGGACTGGATTTTGACTAACAATCATACTAAAATTATTAAGATTGGAGTCTTACCAGATGTTATCAGTGACCACCTGGCAATATATTGTACTTGGAAATCAAAGAAAATAAAGCCTCCCTCTCATTTGATTACATATAGAAAGTATCCCGAAGATTTAGATGATGGATTAAAGTCTGATTTAAGAGATGTTGATTGGTCTGACTTGGATGTAATACCTTGCATAGAGTCTGCAGTAGACTACTTTACAACACAAATTTTGGAGTTACAAAATAAATTCTGTCTAATACTAACAAGGAGAGTAAGGGGAACAGTGAATAAATGGATTACTCCGGAGATGTTTAAATTGATGAAACAAATAGATCAAGCATGGAAACAATTTTGCTTGAGTAAAAATATTAGTGATTTTCAAAGCTATCGGAAATTAAGAACTGAATGTAAGATAAAATTAAGGTTGTGTAAATCTGATTATTATACAAAACAACATCAAAATTTGTCAAATCCAAAAAAATTCTGGTTTTCAATCAAATCTTTGGTGTCTCCTCTCATAGATGTACAAGCAGGTGAGTTCCTTGTTGAAGGAGTTACAATAAAAGATCCACAAGAAATAAGTACAGTCTTTTTACAACAATTTTTGGATATGGGTAAATATAATGTAGATAAGGATGATCAGGACTTAAAGAACACAGTTATAGAATCTCAACATGATTTAATATTTAATTTTAAAGAAATAGAGCCCGATCAGGTACTGAAAATTTTGAAGAAAATTCCTTTAAAAATGTTGGAATCGATGATATTCAGCCAAGGTTCTGAAGTTAATATCCTCATACATTTATAAGCCTTTGACAAAAATATTTAATTTGTCCTTAGAAATAGGGATCTTTCCACAACAATAAAAAAAACTGTAATAAGACCAATTTTTAAGGGGGGGAAATAGTAAAGATTTGGGGAATTACCGTCCTATTTCTCTTCCCCATCCTTTAGGTAAAATTTTAGAAACGATAACAGAGGTACAAATTAGTGATTACTTACAATTGACTGGGCTTCAGGCTCCTGAGCAGCATGGCTTTAAGAAATGTCGTAGTACAGGAACTGCCTTGGCCAGGTTCACAAACCACATCAGTGAGGCTATGGAGAGGGGTGAGCTCACTGGTGCTGTTTTTGTGGACCTGTCCAAGGCATTTTACCTTGTTGACGATCACCTGCTGCTCAGGAGCCTAGCTACCAAGGGATTATCCAGACTGTCATTAGAATGGGTGGAGAGTTATTTATCAGGTAGGGAACTACAAGTTCTTTATGAGTGTTCAGTGTCAAAGAGTAGAATTTTAGAAAATGGTGTACCTCAAGGGTCAATCTTGGGACCCCGTATTGTTTTCCATATTTGTGGATATTATACCAAGTAAAATTCTTAAGGCTAAGACAATCTTATATGCTGATGATATAATATTACATAATAGCTCTAATTCATTAGATAAAATTGCCCAAGATTTGACTGTAGATTTTCAGAGTTTAGAAAATTGTTTGCTGGACTTAAAATTATCATAGAATACTTCAAAAACCAAGAGTATGATATTTGCCTCTAAACAAAAGTTGGTTAAATTAGGGAAACTGAATATTTTTGGTAAAAATGGAACTAATTTGGAGCATGTGCAATGTTTTAGATATTTGGGAATGAATTTGGACTCAAATGTAACATTTTCAAATCATATACTGACTTTAAAAAAATCAGTAAATCAAAAATTAGGGGTTTTATTCAGACTACAGAATGTGTTAACTTTACAAGCCAGGAAACATATAGCCCAAAGTATACTACTTTCTCAACTGAATTATAATTCATTTTTGTTCACTAGTTTATCTAAACATGTGGGTCTGGATATTCAAACTGCACTATTTTGTGGTGCAAGCCCTTGCGCTGCACAAAATAGTTGCACAGGGGTGTGTCCAGAGTGATATTCAAAGGAGTTGCACCCTTGAGCAACTCCTTTGAATATCACCCCCCGTGCCACAGCCACTGTGCATGGCGCAGTGGAACTTCGCCACTGCAAGTTGTCAAGGGAGCATTCAACTTGCGGTGGCATATACCATTGCGCACGCGCAAAACCCCATATTCAAAAAGGTAATATGCAAATGGGGCCATAATTCATGCAAGGTGCAGGGGGGCCATTTGCATCTGATTATGGCCCCATTTGCATGCCATTAGCATGCAGGTGCGCCGATCCCCGAGGACTTGCGCCGGTGCCCCGCCAGGCAGCAGCCATTGGGGATCGATGCCCTGCAGCCTGATCGCGAGCAAACAGTAGAATCCCACCACCACCCCCACCGGTATCGATCGCCGCAGTACGTGGCCCCCAACGCATTCCCTGATGGTCCAGTGATCGCAACTTATCGCTGGCAGTAGTGGTTTACTGAACCCTCCTGACCAGCCTCGGTGAATCAGGGAAACTCGATCGCGGATATGTGTTGAATTTCTCACCAGCCTGGTGGCATGCGTCCCCACCCACCCACTCGGCGAAGCTCCACCACCCCGCCTCCCCGCAGCTGGTGGGCGGCAGCATCCCACCTGCCTGTCGCTTTAGCCGCTCCGACGATCGCTCGGAATCACTTATTGGTGTAGAGCAAGAGTTACGGGCGCAGCTCATATCAGAGATGACAGTTCAGATTTGTGAATGAATACATTCATTCATTCACAAAACTGACTGTCTTGTACGGTATGGGCTGCACAACATTGGCTCTTGCTCTGCACCAATGGGCATGCAGCCCTACTGGCAGTCAGTCGGGGTGGTGGGTGGCAGGCGGTGGATGCTGCCACCAACCGCCGCCGGGGAGCGGGTGGTGGGGCTTCGTGGGTGGGTGGGTGGGGACACCAGCCACCAGGGCTATGTTCGGGGTTGTTCAACTTTACATCCCGCGATCGGATTTGCCACTGGACCACCAGGGATGAATTTGAGAGGAGGGGATTATTAAACCACTACTGCCTGCAGACCGGGCTTTTCGTCCACTGGACCATCAGGGATGTGTTCGGAGGGGGTTCGATTGCATTTGCGTCCACTGGACCACCAGGGATACGCTCGGGAGCTACATTGCTGCCCGCTGGCTGGGCTGGGTGGGGATTAAACGAGGTCAGCGATCGGGCCAGTGGGGGGTGGTGGTGGGGATTTACAGTCATCTGCCGGCGATCGGGCTGCAGGGGGGGCACAGGGAGTGGGTTGGGGGCCAGCCATAGGTGGCAGCTGCTGTGTTGCGCCCTGCAATGCAGCAGCTCACCTGTAGGTGGCTCTCGACTTAAGCCTTTTTTTTTTTGCTCAAAGTTGTGCAGATGCAGGTTGGGGGTTGCGCCTGCACAACTTTGCAAAGCCCGGCTGAATATCGGGTTGTGCAGTTTATGCATGGTTCCTCCCCCTCCAGTTCAGCATGCTTTCATTTGCATTGCGTTGTTGCTCAGCATGTTTTCTGTGGCGCAACTGCCTCCTGCTGAATATCGCAGAATGGAGCAAGTTCGGACTTGCACAGGCGCAACCCTATTGCGCATGGCGCAACCCTTTTGAATATCTGGGTCGTGGTAAATAACTTAACAATGACTTTTCATAGTATTTGTAGATTTGTTTATAGATTACCTTATAGTACATATCATTGTACTTTATATCAAGTTTCAGAGTTTCTACCACCTAACTTGAGTTCCGTATCCTCTCTGTGTTGTAAAATGGATAATATATTGAAACGAAAAAGTCTCTCTCCCTTGTATTTTCTGATATCTGTAATGGAAGCTCCGAGAAACTTGAGTTCAAATTTTCTTTCTTTCTTGTTTAAATTTGAAAGTCACTAAAACTAAAATGGGTGCTCAAGCTTTTTCTAGCCAAGCACCAAAATACTGGAATGGTCTTCCAATTGAATTGAGAACTATGAGTAGTCATAATTTATTCAAAAAGAAATTGAAGCATCATTTATTGAGTAGCTTGCAATGTCACTGCTATTTTAAATAATTTGTATTATATTGCTTGTCTTATATGTCATGTATTTGTATTCCTGTATTAAGTGAATGTAAAAGTTATCTTTTTGTATAACATCGTGTGACTATTTTATAGTCTCAGGTCACATATGAAAAAGGGCCTTGGCTCATATGTTTACCCGGTTAACAAAAGAAATAAAAAAAAAATAATAATAATTTTGTTGCCTTTGTAACTACCCTGAATCATCTGTGCTCAGCAGTTGCTGCTCTGTTTTCATATTGCCTGAACATTCTATGACATCAGACACTCCCATTCCATGCCATTCAGATGAATAGCATGGAATGGGAGTTTGTAATGTCATAGAATGTCTTAGAAATACGAAAATCAAGAGCAGTAGCTGGTGAGGAGAGTGGAACTCAATGTAGATCTGAAGGCACCCCAAAGCTAGATTATTTAATTGTAAAAAATCATTAAAGCATATCAGAATACATAACTGGCATGGAAAGGAAGATGGAAGGGCAGTTAAATATGTAAAAATCATTTCCTATCTCCTTTAATAGGCAAATATGAAGTGGAGAATACTTCTTCCCCCTATAGTTAATCCTGATATATTGAAATATGCAGGAAGCCCTGTTCCTCCCTGGCCCAACTCCCACTAGTCCACCCTACTACAACCCGTCAAGGAACAAACTGTGGCTCCACAGTCATCATAAAGGCTACCCATCTAGTCAATCTGTTCATTCCTTTTTTTTTAACCTGTTGCTTTGTGGAAAAAGTTAAGGTCTCCATCTCGTGTATCCCTTTCACCACCTGGTGCCATTCCTCTAAGGTAGGAGGAGTACGGTTCAGCCATTATTTTGTTACGCATTTTTTGGCGGCAACCAATAAGATTGCCATTAAGTACTGCTTTGCTGGATCTTTCTCTTTGTGTGACATATAGGAAAATAGGAATGACTGTTCTGTGAGTTTGATTTGTGGGGTTAAGATAGTTTCCTAAACTCTGGACCTCCTTTCCCTTGTCAATTTGCTCTGCGTCTTCTGCTTTCTCCTTCTAGACTCTCCTTCATGACTATTCTCCCTCCTGTAACTGTCCATGACTCTCTTTCTCCCCACAACCCCCTCCCCACACCGCTAGTTTTGCCCTGGCAATCCGTTTCATTCTTTTCCTGTTCATTGTTCTGTAAGAGTAGTTCCATCACTTAAAGGGAATATAAATAAGAGGATTCAGACTCTGGCAAACAAACACACAGCACTGCAGGTTAGAGGCTTACCTACATAAAGATGTGCTCCGTTTGCCTCGAAATGTGTGTTAATCCATTGTCACTATGCTTTAAATGTTTCCAAGAGATGTAAACAAAGCAATAATTCTTCTTTAAACATCGTGCTTTAGTAGCTGCCTAAAATGGCCGCTACATGCTTACGCGATGACGTCAGTTGAGCGAGAGTGCTCCATAACGATAATACAGTCTGCATGGGGACCTTATGATTAAACTTTCCTTTACTTTGCAGGTGTGAAACTATTTCCATGCCCCTCTCCAATGGAAAAAATTAAGACAGATGTCTGTTTGTCCATACCTGTGCCTGAGTTGCTGTATAGATAGAAGAGAGCAAGTCAGCGAATTTGGTGGAAAACCCAAATTTAAGAAGAGTGACATGGAAAAAGATCCAAGAAACCCAAACAAATGCTTTCTCCCCATCAAGACTCAGGGTTAGAAGAGGGGAGCCTGTGCAAGAAGCATGCTGTAAAATATTCAGTGTTCTGTGGATACTATGCATAGTTTGTCAATAAAGCCTGTTTGATTAACATGGATGATAGTAGGGAATAGAGCATCTAGCCTCTGGGCCATAATAAAAATAAATAATTTGTAGTTTGTGTTTAGGACTAAGATAGGGTGATAAGATTAGCAGGCATTAGGAGTTTTATCCAGTTAAGGTATTACCAAGATAGTGGCATAACTGCAGGAAGGAGCAGGTGCCTTCCCATCCAGCAGGGAGACACTCACTTTTAAAAATAAAGGGGAGAGTTCCCCAGAGAAGGTTTTTAGAAACTCCATGGGGAAACCATCTGGTCCTGGGCATTTGTCAGGTTTAAGATGTTTTAGAGCCCTTTCTAGTTCTGCAGGAATAACTGGCACCATTAACGGTGTAATGGTCTCCTGCAACAGGCCTGGTAATGGGAGTGAGTCTAAAAAACTTCTCATTTCTACTCAGTCTATCCCCTCCTTCTGTACATATAGCTTTGTATAATATGTGGAGAATGCTTCCGAGATACAATCCACTTCTCTGAGGGGCTGTGCTGTGAGTGGGTGTTTTAGGTTCAAAATAGTGGCCCTTTGTCCTAAGCCTCTGACTCTATGTGCTAAATGTTTAGCAGCCCAGGGTCCGCATCATAATATTTTTGACAGATATATCGAAGGGTTTTTTCCATGTGCAGGAGTGACAATTTGGGACTTTCATCTCTGAAAGGGGACATGGCATCTGGACCAGACTGGATACACTCAAGGGTACTAAAGGAACTCAGAGAGGTGCTGGCTGCCCCACTGATGACCTTATTCAACAGCTCACTGGAAATGGGCATGGTTCTGGAGGACTGGAGGGCACCAGACATGGTCCCTCTACATACGAGCAGCAGCAGGGAGGAGGCTAGCAACTATAGACTGGTCAGTCTCACATCAGCGGGGGAATTAATGGGAACCCTGTTAAAGGAAAGGCTGGTACAGTATCTTAAATCCAGTGGGCTACAAGACCTAAGGCAGCATGGATTCATGGTGGGGGGAGATGCTGGATGAAACTGATTTCTTCAACTAGGTGACCAAGGAAATAGGCCACATCCACTGCCCTCCCCTGATCTATCTGGACTGTAGCAAGGCCTTTGACACTGTGCTGCATAGGAGACTAATAAGGAAATTGAGCAGTCTAGGGTGGGATCCAAAGTGGAGAATTGGGTAAGTAACTGGTTAATGGATAGGCAACAGAGGACAGTGGTTAACAGCAGTCACTCTAATGAGGGGAGAGTGACCAGCAGGGTGCTGCAGGACTTAGTACTGGGATTGGTCCTCTCCAATGTCTTAATAAGTGATATTGAAGAAGAACTGGAAGAGAAGGCTGGCCTTTTTGCAGATGACATCAAAATTTGTAATAGGGTGGACACTCAGGCAGAGGGGGAGTGGAGAGAATACCTAGAGACCTTGGGAAACTCAAGGAGTGGTGTTCAGTGCTGAAAAGTACAACATCATGCACCTAGGGCACAGGAACCCAGGAGCGGAGTATAGGATGCGGGGAGGTACTGACAGTTACTAAGCAGGAAAGGGACCTAGGTCATCATATCTGATGACCTCAAAGTGGCAGAGCAGTGTAACAGAGCAGTGGGTAAGGCCAGTGGGATGTTGGGATGCAGAGAGAGAGGTATCTTCAGCAGGAGGAGGTGTTGCCACTATCGCTCACTTGTGAGACCCCTTTGGAGTATTGTGTCCAGTTCTGGAGGCCACACCTCAGAAAGACATAGAGGGGGGGAAGCAGTCCAGATGTAGGCAACAAAAATTGCACAGGAGTTGCATCAAAATCCCTGTGAGGAGAGACTGAGGGATCTCAATATGTACACCGTGGAAGAGAGGACAGCGAGAGGGGACATGATCGAGGTACCTCACGGGGATGAACAGTGTGCAGGAGAATTTTTCCCTTTAGTTGCTGCTCTACCGAGACTCCCTCGGACAACCCAGCTTTCTCCTGCCAACCTGAGAGCCCCCCATCCTGAGTCTCCCCCGCAGTACTCCAGACCCTCGCACTTACCTTGCAGAGAAACCCATGGCTTGTACCCCCCAAGGCAGGGCCACCACTCATACTTTGGTGCTCCTTGAACTCCGGTTAGCTACAGGTAAGACATAGGGTAGAGAGAAACAGGAGACCAGGTGGGTGGGATCCGGCGGTGGTCGTGGGGGCCGGGCATCATTGTCTACTCGGCGGTGCAGGGTGTTTCCTTGTTCGTGAGCATGACCCCCCCCACACCAAGAGGTGCGAATGTGCAATGTCATCCATCATGAGCAGGCACGCTCCTGCACCCACCCGCAGGATGTCTGCTGTCACCTCCACTGATCTCTATGTGGTCCCCAGGCTGCAGTGGGGCATCACTGACACCGGGGGAGCCACAGACCCCCCCCAGGAGAGGAGAGGAGAGCAGTCCTCCGGATGCTCAATCCTCTCCTCCCCAGCCGACCCCCAGCAACCCAAGCTTGCTCCTGAACCTGGGCCACCAGCATTGTGCGAGGTGTGGCATCCAGTGGCTTAACCCTCAGTGATACCGGGCCAGCTAGGGAATCTCTTTCAAATGAGAAACAGCACCAGGACCAGAAGGCATGTAATGAAGTTTTGAGCAATCTTTCATTATTTATCTCTCACCATCTGCTGGTTCCCTCCCAACAACCCTGCTCCTATTGTGCGTGTGTGTGTGTGTGTTTTAAACACCTCCCTCTCAATGATGGCTCCCATACTTTCCCACCACTGATCCCATTCCTTGTGTGTGTATTCTTTCAACTCACTCACCCTCTCCTGGCCTCTTACCCTATCAACAGCATCACAGCAAGCTGTGGGGAGGCTTCACACAGGGGAAGAAGTCACCTGAAATGCTTTAGAACTCCACCATTGCAGCATTCCAGCAAAGTTAAAATGGATTAACTCCCATAATGCCCACGCTATGGGATTAAGACCATGCAGCTTACACCAGTGCCAGAGGGTGGTACAGATTTTAAACATGCATTTTAAGACTCTGTCTGGTGGACTCCCACCTGAATACAGTTTCGGGATGCTTGTACACCTTTTTTTATTTCTACTGGAATGTTTGGGTGTGGTTTGACCGGGGCAAAAGCAAACCAGAACCTTCCAAATAAAACCATAAAAACTTCTGTTTTACTGACCAGCATGAGTATAGCTAGAAAAATAAAAAGTTTTACACCACAACCCCCCCTCCAAGTTGTATACGTAATAGCAAACAGCAGTATAAAATGACTATGCTTCAGCTTATGACTCAGACTGGCTAGCAGAGATAGCACCAGGCTGGGTCCAGGTGGAACCCATACCCTGGGGAAATTATGCCAAAGCTGTGGCCCAGTATTACTGCAGATCTGGCAATGTTGTGTACATTTCAGATAATCCCCTCAGTGC
This sequence comes from Neoceratodus forsteri, assembly GCA_016271365.2. NCBI lineage: Eukaryota > Metazoa > Chordata > Ceratodontiformes > Ceratodontidae > Neoceratodus > Neoceratodus forsteri. The sequence continues at coordinate 898,432,042 of CM028136.1, forward strand.
AAGAACTCTGTGCCTTACCTGTGTACCAGTCACCCTTAATTCCTCGAGCCACCACTGCTGGCTACTGTGCTCCATGTTTGAGACAGAATCAGCCATTTTATTGGGGGGCGGGGGCTCTGAAAAATATCCAATGTTGATGCTTACCTGGATCCTTCAGAGTCCTGCAGGGAGATCCCGGAGTCCCAGTCACTGTCATTTGGTGTTGTGCCTGTAAACATACAACAAAGATTAAACTGAGACACTGACAAAACAACCGCTTTTATTGGAGGAAAAGGGACCAACAGTGGCTGGATTTATTGGACATGCTAGTTCCTCTCCATGTTGTCGGGTAAGCTGGCACATGACATTGCACAACAAAAATCTACTCTGCCCCTTCTATCAGGCACATTTTGGTCAGGGGAACTTGTATCCGGCCCAGCATCAGCTATTTTATCAGAAGAATCATGGAAAGCCAAAATAAAAGGATGATTCAAAATTTAGTTGGGAAGATCCTGAGCTGTGATTGCTGGGATTCAAACTTGGAAATTAGAAGCTGAGAAGGTAGTGAGCCCATTATTAGCTTCTTGTTTAGTTTCAAGTAGAGTTTAGATCATTGTGCTTTAGGTATTCATCTAGCCTTTTCTTAAATTCAAGCTTACTGTTACTTATAATTGTCACAAACGCACTCCACAGATCAGGCCCTCTGCTTCCAGAGTGCCAACCTCAGAGTGCAATAGTGTGAACAGGTAACAGACAGGGTAATCCTCCTGTCTGCTTTGAGTCTGAATTACCTTTAGCCTCGAATTCTGGAGGGATTCAAACTGTGAACCTTATGCTAGCATACCCAATGTACAGGCTCACATATGTACCCTCTTCGGTACTGCAGTACAGTCTTTTGCCAGAGACACCCAGCCAGGTCTCCAAAATGAACCCTTAAAACTCTATAAGAGACCTTAGGTATATTCTTACCTTTTAGCTTAGTAACTCAATCAAGCTTTTCAACAGTTGTCAGACTTAACCACATATACATCACATGCAAAAAGAAACGGAAAAGATACCCAGGCAGTATTTCAAAGAAATGGTTGTTTACTAAAATATGATAAAATAAGTAAAATAAAATACAGAACAAATAGCATGAACTCACAGTCACAAAAGAAAATGGGAAAATTACAGAACAAAACTCCTACCACAGTACTTAAGCTCTTTGCTATCCAAGTATTACCTTTTTAAGTGTGTTTAAGTTAGAGAGAACTTTCTGTCTCAGAGCCCAAGATGATATGACACTTTTTCCAGATACAATGTTTCATTTTTAACTCTATATGTCCCCACCCCCTTTTGATGAAGCCATTTAGAACCTCCCTTAGATAATTTCTGACATAGTGTCTCTGAGGATGTAAGTCATTGCTTTGAAAAATCTGTAACTAGCCATTTCCCAAATATGACAGTCTTTAATTAAACATTTTCTCTTTGAACTTAACAATCCCACACTCGTGTCCTCTTGGGCAGCTTTCCTGTGTTAGTGTGATCTGAGGGATTTTATGACTCTTCACACATGTCTGGTTATATGCCAAAAGAAGAAGAACAAGCCCAATTACCCTGCCTCCTGCAACGTCATAAAACTCACATTTGGTTTTCAACTTCAAAAGCCTGGGCAGATTATAAAAGGGCAATAAAATACTCTTCTGGAAGGAAGTCTTAATTAACTGGTTCTTCTGGTCTGTTTTACAACATCCTGTGGTTTCAGCTACTGACCTTGAAAGTTAAAGGCCAAATCTCTCACATACTGACATTTCATACACAGATTATTTATAATATAAATATCATGCAGGTAACCAGAAGCAGGGGCAGAGCATCACACTCCTCCCCACCTAGACTGAATTTGGGAGCTCTATCCCCTGCATGGGATGAGCTCCACAAGTCAGTTCATTCCTCATACAGATGCGACATGCTATCTGCATTCTGATTGGTTGCTCCAGCCCTATGTGAGATCGTCATGTCATACCTTTGCAAGGCAAGACTGCATCTTAATAGTCTACCATTCATTTTTCCCCATTTGTGTCAGCCAAACCAGGGGCTTGTGGTCAGTTTGCACCCAAAATGCTGCCCGTATAAGTATGGCTCTAATTTCTTTAGGGCCCACACTATGGCAAGACACTCTTTTTCCACAGTAGAGTATGCCTTCTCCCTGGGAAGTAACTGTTTACTTAGGTACACTACGGGGTGATCTCTCCCTTAGTTGGATGTCTGACTCAGCACTGCCCCAATAGCCACATCTGAGGAATCAATCTGAACTACAAAGGGTCCGCTGTAGTCTGGACTTGTCAATACAGGAGCACTGCACAGTGCCTCCTTCAGTCTGGTAAAGGTGTTTTCACAGGCTGGTTTCTAGGTAACTTTCTTTGGCATCCTTTTCTTTACCAAGTCAGATAGGGGAGCAGCCAAGGCACTGTAATTGGGTACAACTTTCCTATAGTACCCTGCTGTTCCTAGAAAACTCCTGACCTGCTTCTGCATTTCTGGTCTGGGCCATGCCTTGATCGCCTCTATTTTTACTTGGTTAGGATGGAGCTGTCCCCAGCCTACAACATGCCCGAGGTATGCCACTTCAGCTATGGCCACCTAGCACTTCTTAGCTTTGACAGTGAGCTTGGCCCTCTGTATCCTGCCCAGCACTCCCCTAAGATGGGACAGGTGTTCCTCCCAGCTGGCATTAAAGATAGCAATGTCATCTAGGTATGCCACAGTGTACTCCTCAGCACCATTTAACACCTGATTCACCAACCTTTGAAAAGTGGCCAGGGCATTCTTCATTCCAAAAGGCATTACTTTAAAATCAAATAACCCTATCAGAGTGATGAAGGCCAACCTCTCCCTAGCTCTGGCCTTGTCAGGTCAATAGTTGTAAGGTAGGTCACCCCTCCCAACTTGTCCCGGAGTTCGTCCATCTGAGGTATTGGGTGGGTGTCTAACTTTGTGACTGCATTCAGTCCATGATAGTCCACACAAAAATGAGTAAAGCCATCTGGCTTGGGAACAAGGACTATGGGTGAGGCCCAGGGGCTGTGGGATTTCTGGATTTCCCCTAAATCAAGCATTTCCTCCATTTCCCTCCTAATGTCCTTTTAGACAGCCTTGGACACCCGATATGCTGTTCGCCATATGGGCACCTGCATCCCTGTCTCTGCATCATGCGTCTCTAAGGGGGTTAGTCCAGGCTTGGCGCTAAACAGTGGGGCAAAGTCTGCTAAAATCTCCCTTACTTCCTGGATCTGGTCTGGGGCCAACTGTGGTGACAATTTAATTGCCCCCACAGAGGACTCCCACTTGCTTTCTTCCAGCAAGTCCAGAAGGGGGTCTACTTCATCCGTCTCCTCCCCAGGACTGCATACTGCAAACACCATGTCAGCCCTATTAGCATATGGCTTCATCATGTTGACATGGTACATTCTTTCTGTATGTCTTCTGTCAGGTAACTCTATGATATAGTTCACATCATTTACCTTTCTGGCTACTTTACATAGTCCTGCCCACTCAGCCTGCAGCTTGTCTTTCCGGACTGGGATTAGGACCATGATTTCCTGACCCACCATGTATGAGTGAGCTCTGGCTCTGCTGTCGTACCACACTTTTTGTTTTTGTGGGGCAGCTGCCAGATTGCTCTGGGCTGTCCCCATAAGCTCCTTCAGCCTTTCTCTAAACCTAAGGACATAATCCACTATGGGAGTTACCTGGGTGGCATGCTTGCCTTCCCAGTCCTCCTGGATCAAGTCTAGGGGCCCATGTATCTGGCGTCCATATAAGAGCTCGAAGGGGGAAAACCCTGTTGACTCTTGGGGCACCTCTCTGTATGCAAACAACAGGTGGGGAAGGTATTTCTCCCAGTCCCTCCCATGCTGTTCAGCAAATGCTTGGGAGCATTGACTTCAGGGTACCATTAAATCTTTCCACAAGCCCACTGGCTTGCAGGTGAGACAGTGTTGTGCATCTCTACACCACCCCACACTTCTCCCACAAACATTTCATCAGGTCAGAGATGAAGGAACCCCCTTGATTGGTGATAACCTCCTGTGGAAACCCAACACGGGAGGAAATCCCAAGTAAGGCATCTGCCACTTTGTCTGTCCTCAGTGAGGACAGGGTGACTGCCTGTGGATACCGGGTGGCATAATCCACCACAGTCAGGATGAACCTCTTCCCGGAGGAGCTGGGGGTATTTAAAAGCCCCACAATATCCATTCCCACCCTCTGGAATGGCTCCTGCACTATGGGCAATGGAATTAGAGTGGCTTGGGTTTTCTTACCTGCCTTCCCTATTTCTTGGCACCGGTGACAAGACCTGCAATACTCCTTCACCTGCTGGGTGAAGTTGGGCCAGCCGTTGCATAGTGCGTATGATTCCCAGATGACCAGACAAGGGAATATCATGTGCAGTCTTGAGCAACTGCTCACGGCACTCCTGGGGAACGACAAGCTGTCTGCCTATCATCTCTCCCTCTGTCTTAGCATCCTGTATATATTTCAGTCCATTTTCCCAAAAAACCTTATGTTTCCTGTCACCTCCCTGTGCTCCATCAGAGTCTGCTCAAGTCCTCAGCTTCTCTAGACTAGGTCACTTTTCCAAGCAGCTGTAAATTCCTTACACATTCCCAAGGCATGGGACAGGTCTCCTTCAGTATCTAAACTAGGGTCCCTAGCTCTAGCATCAGGGCACTCAGGGTCAGTCATCCCTAACCCTCTGGCAACGGGTCACCCTTTCTTCCTCAGAGTAACCTGCCATAGCTGTTTGGTTAAATCCAATGAACAGCAGTGTGCAAAGAACCACAGTGCACTGTTGCCTCTACTGCAAAGCCAAACTTTACTGAATATTCAAAAGTGCACAAACAAGAGTAACCAGGCAGGAGTTCAGTGTAGCTACCCCTAGCATCTCGCTACATGAGTCTTCAAGGGGTCATCTGCTACTGGGGAAATTTTTATCCCCTTTCATTAGTCTCCATCTCAGGAGACCCAGGCTGGAGAACCAGCCTCCCAGCAGTTTCCACAGTGGCTTCTATGGGGTCTGGGACACCACAATTTTCCTTTGCCACTTAGCTATGGGTAACTGCACACACCATCCCCTGTTTGAGACTGTTGCCAAGAATTACATCAACTGCTAAAGTTTCTGCTACAGCAACCTGTTGCACAGTTCTACCTGTCTCACCCCAGTCTAGGAGAACACTAGCGAGTGGCAATGTCTTCTCCTCCCCAGTGAACCCCTGTACAGTTACAAATGTATTGGTTATAAATTGACCAGGCTCTACCAGATCCCCTTTTGCCAGCATCAGGGATGTCTCTTAACTGTCCTGTGTCTCTTAACCATTGTGTCTGTACCCCATTCACAGTCACTGAGTGCATGTGTTCCCTCATGTTTACAGGCGTGCTTTCAGGGACACACAAACAACCCACTTCTTTCCTAGCACCACTTTGCGTACTGCTCATCCTTTTGGGACACTGTCTGGCAATATGCCCAGTTTCTTTGCAAACCCAACATTCTTTTTTGTCTCAGAAAAATCTTTTCTTTGAAACCTGGGGCTAACACGTTTTGGTGGAGGCAATGAGGGTTTTAGCTGCCCTGAAGACACACTTTTACCTTTCTGCACTGCCACCCCTGCCCTATTTGCTCTCAGAGCAGATCTGCTCTTGGCATAGCAGTCCAAGAGTTCAGCAGCTTCTTGCACTGTTTTTGGATCTCGGTCCTCCAGCCAGGTTTTCAGCTCTGCTGGGCATGCCTTAAAACACTGTTATAGCAAAATAGCATTTTACATTTTATCTACCAAGTTTGCTTCAATTCCTTCCCACCAACATTTTAAAAACTGATGTTGTTTCATGGCTAGCTCCTTGTAGCTCATGTCAGAGCTTCTCCTGAGCTTACGGAATTTAGCTCTGTATGCTTCTGCATTCAAATCATATTTTTTTAAAAGGGCAGCTTTAAGTTTGCTGTAATCATTACTGTCCTCATTGTCCATTTGACCCAATGCATCCCGAGCTTTCCCAGTAAGTAGTGGGGATAGCTGGAAGCTCCAGGACTCTCTAGAAAAATTTGCCTGAACGCAAACTTTTTCAAAGGAATCCAAAAAGGCATCCATATCACCCCCTCTTTAAATGTGGCTTTCAATTTAGAATTTATAACCTAGTCCTGTAGTTCCAGTTAAACCCAAGCCACTTACCTGTGCTGGTGCTGGGGTTGGAGTCTTAGCTTCTCCAGTTCAAGTTGCCTCTGGTGCTCACACTCTTCATGGTCAGCCAATCACTGTTCAAGCTCCATTTCTCACTGTTCTCACTCCCTCTTCTCCTCTGCAGCTCACTGTTCTTGCTTTTCCTCTCTCTCTCTCGAATTCCTGCTTCCGCTGTTCGAACTCCAGCTCCATCCTCTGCAACTCCATCTGTAGCCTGATTTCTTCTGGCTCCAGAATGCTGGTGACCTTCCCCTGCTGCTGTGGCCCTTGGCTTGCATAACACCACATTTTTCCAAGTTAAAGGGGAACTGTCATCAGCAGGATTCTTTAATGTCTGAAAGCCCATAAAAAGCTAATTTGATTGAGCCATTGTACTTATCTATTAGTCTTTGCAGTCCGGAGTTATTCATATGTAAATCACCCTGTAATTAAGGGCTGGTGGCAGCCATATGTTTTGGGCTCCTGACAGGAAATGATGTCACCGAGGGTCTAGGTCCTCTTTTGACTGTATTTAATCCAACAGATTAACTAGGAAATTGACTGTTTTATAACATGTGTTACATCTATAATAATTGTTTTGTAATAACTGGCTTGTGTTTTTTCCCATAGAAGGAGCAGGTCATAATTCATGGTTATAACTCACGGGTTATAACAGTGAGCATGCACCACCTGCTCCGTCTCTCCCCTCGAGCTGCACCTCAGTGTACACTGTCAGCTCGGAAAACCACACAGAAACTGAGACAGAACTCCATCACCAGTAGAAAGCGGGCACTAGTAAAACAGCATTTTTTTCTTCATTAAAAGCAGTTTTAAGAACAGTTTCCAATAAAGAAAAGAAACTCACCACCATGATCTGACCCTGACGATGACTGATGATGATCCCTGACCTCGACCTCATTACCATATCTCCATGAAAACATCGAGGAAAAAGAACAAGAAAACCTCGAGCAAACCAAAAACTGGACTAAAAAAGACTTTCCCCACACAAATATCAATTAGTACTCTGAATAAATTAAAAAAAAAGTTAAACAGTTGAACCAAGCTTTTCTGTCTCTGTTGTTCATACTGCTGTGTTCCCGTTTCACTAAAAGACAAGTGAAAAAAAAAAGAACATTGCATCAGAACTACTTGAAAACTTCTCTGTTACCTATTTTTAAAAAAGCTATTTGCTAAATTAAGTTACAAAAAATGGTTTAATGTTTTCCATACAGTGTTCAGTTAAAAAGTCTTCTCCAAAAGAGTGTCACACAACTCTTTTTTAATCTTTGTGGTGAAAAAACACAAGCCAGCAATTGTACATAACAATACATGGGGGTAAGTGCAAAATGATAAATTATGTGAACCCTCGGTGTGGGATGCTTTGATGAACTGCTTGGGCTTTGCCCTCGGGGTTTATGTAGCATCCCACACCTCGAGTGCACATAATTTAACATTATGCACTCTCCCCCATGCATTATTGTATAAGTATGTGCATTGAAACTAGTGAGTTATCACCTTTACATTTCAAACTGTTAGTAAAAATAATCCCTCTTCAGGATTGCTTTAACCTCTAGGCTATACTGCCAGCTGATCATCAAAAACTACACATCTCAAGGCTGGCTATTGGCTGACTAACAGGTATTGGGGCCCCATATCAGGATTTCTAAACCCTGGCTGTGTCCATTTCAGTACAGATTTCTGGGACTGCCACAGCACCAACTTCTGTCTTTTTCTGTTCCTTCTCTTGCAGCCCTTTCTCTTACAATTTCAAGTGTGAACTCAGGTCTACAAGATGCAAATGTGGCTACGGACCTACTGGCCTGGCATCATGGGGACAGACTTCAAATGTGAAGCTTTGATTATCAGCTGGCAGTGTACAGCTTTGAACAAACTTTATTAATCTAGCAGAATGGGTTTTGAGCATGTGTTAAGATTCTGAAAATATTATACTCTTTCTATCCAGATTTGACTTGAAAAGAAAAAAATAGGACACAATTACTTCTTTACTAATTGCAAAAACACATAGATGGTCAACACTGTTAAAACATATATAACCGGAAATGTATTATTAAAATATAGAATAATATATGGGTGGGTGTAACCAGAATTTTACACACTCCCGAGGTGTGGGATGCAACATAAATCCCTCGACGAAGTGTGTGTGTAAAATTCTGTTTTTTACACACACACACACACACACACACACACACACACACACACACACATATTATTTAATTAATGGTGATATTTCTTTCCCCTTTCAGCACAGTTCAATTAGTGCAGCACTTCTGTCAGAGACAGAGACAAACACATAGCCTGTCTCTCCCCTTTTTTCTTTTCTTCTTTTTTTTTACATTACAGCGGTAATGACATTCTGGAAAGTCGCGGTCCGTCAGCATTGCTGCGTAGTGTAAGAGGTGCTCGAATGGTATGAGCGGCAGAATCAACCAGATTGATTTTTTTTCATTTTCAAGGCAGGACCACCTAGACAGATATTTAAATATATTTAAAATCTTACTTGTCTTAACAGTGTGTGGCAAAGCTTGAGTGCTGGTACCAGTGCTCGGTAATGGAGCCGCCATGCTGGGCAAGATGTTCAGCCCGCCCACGGTAAAACTACGCACTGGTTAGCTTTCTCTGGTGATGATTGATTGACAAGTGATGATTATGACATCCTGGTTATAACCACAAATATCAACCAGGAGGTTGTAACTGGATATAAAAGTATCTTTATTTGTATGTAAAAAATGATCACCATTAATTAAAGAGTATTTTACTTTTTTTTTTGATGAAGTTAAAAGAGTAACAGTTTCTTATTGAAATACTTTGGATAGAATGAGATTTTCAGCCATAACAATGCCAGAATTCTATTGGATTATTAGGAGGCAGTATTGCGCAGTGGTTAAGGGCACTGCGCACTGAGCTACAAACCTGGAGACCTGGATTTGAATCCCACAGCCCCCACTTGCATACTGTGTGACTCTAAGCAAGTCACTTAACTTCTTTGTGCTCCCAGGTTGCACCTGGAAACAAGCTTTAGCTTAGTGTGCCTTTCCTGGTTAAACAATTTCCCCTTTCCCTTATTTTTACTAACAGTTTGAAATGTAAAGGTAACTCACTAGTTTCATTGTACATACAAAACAAATATTATACATTTATAAATGTAGAAAGTGTTGTAATTACAAAATCCCATTCCATCCAAAGTATTTCAGTATGAAACTGTTTTACTTCTAACTTCATCAAAAGAAGTAAAATACTCTTTTAATAATGCATTTTACATTATGCTTGCTTTAACAATGTTGTCTGTCTATAGTAATTGTGTCCTATTTTTTTTCAAGTCCAAAGGCCAAATTTCTCCCATTCACCAAAAATACCATCAACAGCTTAATCTGGTTCAATTTCAGTTGCTTACCATCTGTAGCCCCTTCCCCCCGGTCACCCCTGAAAAAGGGACTTCTAGGCCCAGTGGGCTTACCGGGTCAACAAAATTCAAGAAATAAAATAAATAAATAAAGTCAAATCTGGATAGAAAGAGCATATTTTAGAATCATAACACAAGCTCAGATTGTTTTTACTTCTTTGTCCAGGAAAGGCACGCTGAATAACAACTTGTTCCCGGGTGTGTTGTGGGAGCACAGGGAGGCCGTGATGCCACCCAGTTGGTACGTAGCCACATTTGCATCTTGCAGACCCGAGTTTACACATAAAATTGTAAGAGAAAAGACTGTAAGAGAGGGAATGGAAAAAGACAGAAGGTGGTACTGTGGCAGCCCCAGAAATCTGTACTGGCATGTTCAGCTGGCAGTACTGTATATCCTAGAGGTTAAAGCAATCCTGAAGATGGATTATTTTTACTAACAGTTTGAAATGCAAAGGTGATAACTCACTAGTTTGAATGCACATACAAAACAATTATTATAGATGTAGAAAGTGTTGTAATAACACCTCAAAACACACTTAATGAAACAGTTGATTTCCTATTTAACCTTTTGGATTAAATACAGTCAAAGGAGGACCTAGACCCTCGGTGACATAATTTCCTGTCAGGAGCCCAAAACATATGGCTGCCACCAGCCCTTAACTATAGGGTGATTTACATATGTATAACTCTGGACTGCAAAGACTAACAGATAAGCACAATGGCTAAATCAAATTAGCTTTTTATGGGCTTTCAGACATTAAGAAATCCTGTTGATGACAGTTCCCCTTTAAAGGCCATGCCCCATGCAGTAATTTTGTCAAGGTCCGCTTGTAAAGTGCTGATTTCTTCCTCAGTGCTGCAAGGGCCTCCCAGCTTGCTGTCATCTGTGAATTTTTAAGACAGCTGATAACCTCAGCATTCATATGGCAATGAATTATAAAAATACGATTGGATTTAGCATGGAACCTTGTGAAGCCCCACTTGTTATTTTACCTTTCTTTGAACAGTGACCATTTATTGCTACAACCTGTGTTCTGTTCTAGAGCCAGTTGTAACATAGAATGTGTCAGCAGATGGGGTCCATGTGAACCATCTAATCTGCCCATGTATACTACCCCCCCAATCAGGCAGCTGTGTTAAGTTTTCCGCACTATGTGTCCCATGCCAGCTTGAATTCTGTAACCATCTTTGACCCTACCACTTGTGGGGGAGGTCATTCCAAGGCTCCACCACCCTTTCTGAAAAGAAGAACTTCCTTGTGTTGCTCCTGAACCTGCCCCCCCCCCCTTAGGCACATGTCATGACCTCTGGTCCGGGTGTAAGTGTTTACCTCAAGGAGATCCTGTGCCTCTACCTTGTTGATACCCTTCAGGTGTTTAAATGTGTCTATCATGTCCCCCCATCCCTTGTTTGTTCTGGTGAGTACATATTGAGCTGTTTTAGCCTTGCATCTTATAGCTCATGATGCAGACCTTGCACCATCTTTGTTGCCCTTCCTTGTATAGTCTCTAGTCTATGTCTTTCCTAAGGTGAGGCCTCCAGAACTGGACACAGTGCTCCAGGTGAGGACCTGTACAGTGGCATAATCACCTCCCTTTTTCTACGGATTAAGCCCCTCCCTATGCAACCCAAGATGCAGCTGGCCTTTTGTGCCACCTTTTCACATTGTTTGCTAGCCTTCAGGTTGCCTGGCATGATTACTCCAAGATCACACTCGTGTTTTGTTACCACCAGCTGTACCCCATTTAGAAAGTAATTTCTCCCTGGATTACATCTTTCTAGGTGCATAACCTTACATTTTTGGCATTGAACTTCAACTGCCAATTCCCTGACCATTCTTCCAATTTCCTAAGGTCTGACTCCATCTTTTGAGTCCCTTCAGCTGAGTCCACCCTATTGCAGAGCTCTGTGTCATCCGCAAATATGCATTCCTTCTCATTAGGTCATCAGCTATGTCACTGATGAATACATTGAAGAGTATTGGTCCCAGCACTGAACCCTGTGGAACACCACTTTTAATTTTACCCTCCTCTTATAGTGTGCCATTTATCAGTACCTTCTGGGTCCTCCCATTGAGCCAGTTTTGGATCCAGTTTACAATTTTTGGCCCAATGCCCATGTGCTCCAGCTTATTAGCCTCCTGTGTGGAATGGAGTTGAAAGCCTTGCTGATCGGAGCCCAGGTACACCATGTCTACTGCACTCTCATTGTTCAACATTTTTGTGACCCAATCAAGGTATTCAATTAGATTAGTCTGGAAGGACCTTCCTGCCATAAAGCCATGTTGATTTAGGACTGCTCCTTGGAGTGCTACTAGGAATTCCTTACTCCTTTCTGAAGCAGCCGTGTATGAGCTCCAATCTACTGTACATCCGGAAAATTGAAGTCTCTGACCAGTAGTAGCTCACCCTTGTCTGCCATCTTTTGAATGTTTTCTAGAATTTCCTTGTCTTTTTCCAATTCCTGAGACAAGGGTCTGTATATCACTCCTACCTGTATGGGGACTTTGTTTCTGGTTCCGAGAGTAATTCACAGGGATTCAACTTCACTTAAGCCAGTTAATGATGTGGGAGTTTATTAGTAATCTGATCATTTTGCCAGTGATGGCCCAGTGAGGTACGTTGTGAAATGCTGGCAGTATAGCCAAGAGGTTAGAGTAACGAGCTGTGAATGAGCTTGGTACATCCAGCAGGCCTGGGTCTGATTTCCACAACCTCCACTTACATACTGTGTAACTCTAAGCAAGCCACTTAACCACTCAGTGCTCCCAGGTCGCCCCTGAAAACAGGTACTTGTGCCAAGTGGGCCTTACCTGGTTACCAAAGACTAAAATAAAACATAAATAATAAAAATGCTTTGCAAAAGTCTGCATATATAATGTCCACAGAGTGCTTTGCTTACTTTCTCATAGAAACAGAGGAGATTGGTCACACAAAATCTTACAGTGGTGAATCTGGGTTGTTCTGTGTTGTCTTTATTAATGTTGGTGATATTTTGTTTAACTGTGTCAATATTGACCCCATAATCTTACCAGGCACTGTAGTAAGGCTAACTGGGTGATAATTTTGAGTTTCAGCATTGTTACCCTTTTTGAAGATCAAGATGACCTCAGCTACTTTCCAGTCAGTGGGATCGTGACCTCTTTGTATGGACTTATTAAAAAAATATTGTGAGTAGTTTGATAATACCTTTGCCCATGATTTTTAACATTTTAGTTGAGATTTTGTCTGGGTCTGTTGAGCTAAGGTCTTTTAAGTTTTGTATCTTCCTTTCTATTTTGTCTGGCAAAATCTCAGTCTACTGGCTGGGATATGTATGAATTATTGCTTCATGACCGTGGTGTGGTATGAAAACTGAACAAAAATAACCACTGAATGCATCAACTATTTGACTAGGATTAGTGATAATTTTGCCATCTTTGTTGATGGGTCCAATAGTATTATCATTCTTTTTCAAGGAATTATGTAACTATAGAATTATAAGTATATGGTTTGGACTGATTGTGTATGAAACTCAGTGGTTGCTCAAATGTTGTTGTGCACATTCTCAAAGTTATTGTGCACATTCTGCTATCAATATTTATAAACCCCCAATTAATATTCACGATCCCTGCTATATCCACCACCTCACTGGTCAAAACAGGGCTCTTCAAACAAAAATGGATGATGACAGCACCGCTTACTGAATGAGTCGCTGAGACACCTGGATGGGACAGTTTGGACATGGAGTGCTGTAGTTCACTCCGTGTTTCTAAATTGTACAAATTTGACAGTTATTTTGTTAATAAATGGCAGCTGCGAAGGTTTGGAGGCTCAGGAGTAGAACGGGACTGCACCGATGGACTCCACAGTAGACTGAGCTGCCGACAACAATGGGAAATGCAAAGACAAGATACGAAACCTTGTTCAAGCGAAACCCTCAAAAATCAGCGGCAAGGAGAGTGTGACTGCATCGGTGGCAGCAGGGCAGCACCAGAGCCGGGATTCCCAGTGGCTGCAGTTGGCGGTGGGCCAGGGCTGGAGGGAACAGAGCTGCTTCTACCAAGAGGGCTGTGCACCAATCAGCAGACAAGGTGCCAAGTTTGAACTTGCGCCTGGGCTATAAAAGAGGAGCCCCGCTGCCTTCACTTGATCTGGCCAGAAAGGAGTGGCAATCATGCAGGAGGGTTTGGAGCTGCAGCAGAAAGTGCTGCGGAGGAGCAGGGGTAGTTGCTGGCTGCATTGGTGGCAAGGGGAGTGCACCAGGGGACGCATAGGTGGCGGGAGGAACCGGAGCTGCATTGGCAGAAGGGCGGGCACTGGAGCAGGCTTTTCCCGGTGGCTGCAGGTGGCAGTGGGCCAGGGCTAGAGGGAGCAGAGCTGCTTCTACCAGGAAGGCTGTGGACCAATCAGCAGACAGGGCACCAAGTTTGAACTCGTGGCTGGGCTATAAAGAACAGACCCAGCTGCCTTCACTTAATCTGGTCAGAAAAGAGCTGTAATTGTTTCCCACGCCACCTACCCTGGCCCCAACCTCTATTAAATAGCCAGTGGGGGGAGGGAGTCAAGGGAAAGGAGGGGCCTGACTTAGTAGTGAACATTTTAGCTACTGTAGCTCTGATCAGTGTGCAGGCACTGTAGCACTGATCATTAGAGAACCTGGTCAGATTCATTCAGTACAAACTACTATGAGGGGGATAGGACCACACGTCATTAGAGCAGGCATCATTGGGAGGGTGGTTGGGTGCACAGGGTGCGGGGCAGCCCAAGTACTTGACTGGGCTTGGAAATTTGGTGGTTGCCCAGTGTGCTACCAGCTGGCACAGTTCAGAGAGGAGGTTGAGGGAATATGAAAGCAGCTAGGGGATTTGGGGGGAAGGTATGGTGGTGGAAACGGGCAAGAGGTCACCTATGTGACTGAACCAAGTACTAAAGACATTGGCATAGGGAGAGGAGCACAGGGGGGTACTCTGGGGGCACATGGGGACCCTGACATAGGAGGTCCAAAAGGAGGAAACTCCCAAAGAAGCAGGCAGGTATCTGAGGTTGTACAGAGGAAACCAGGATGGGGGTAGGATGGGAGGGGGAGTCTTGGGGGCTGGCATTAGGCTTAGCAACCATTTTAACCTCTTACATCTGGTAGTAGAGGAGGGCACTGGTGGGGGAGATGCAGCTATGATGGGGAGGAGGGAACAAGAGGCAGGGCCCAGAAATCAGGAATAATGGGGGCATGGAGTGAGAGAGGATGCAGCTACAACTGGGGTGGATAGGAGGAGGAACAAGAGGCAGGACCTGGAAATTAGGAAGAACGGGGGCAGAGAGTGCGAGAAAATGGGGCGAGAGATTGGATCAGGCTGGAGGAAGGGTGGGGGGAAGGGCAAGGAGGAGGGTGCAATAAAGGGGGCTGAGGGTTTGGGTCAGGTGGGCATGGCAGACAAGGAGGTGTTGAACACAGACAGGACAGATGGGAGTGCAGAGCCAGGCTAGGCCAACAGATAGGGTAGAAGGACCAGTCATGAGCAGTGATGGGGGTAGTGGCACAAAAAGAATACTCGGGAGGGAGGGAGGAGGGGAGGAGGGATGCCCAGAAACAGAGAAGAGGGTGGCCAGGGTCAATAGGGAGAGGCGGCATATGTCACCCCGATAGTGGGAGGAGTGAGGAGCCAGCTGGGGGGAGGAGACAGAAAAAAGGATGAGGAAGGGCATGGAGGGAGAGGAAACCTGGGGGGTGAGAATGGAGGCAAGAGGGAGGTTAGAGTACTCCTGTTGGGGGATTCCATGATCAAGGGTATCAAATGGGATGGGAAAGGTAAAGTCTGTCCGGTTAGATCCAAATGTTTCCCTGGCCTGATGGTGCACAAGGCCAAGCACAAGGTATGCTTACTGGCAAGGGAATGTGGAGGTACTCTGGACATACTGGTTCACCTGGGTACAAACGGCATGGAGGGAAATAGTGAACTAGAGATACAGGCAAGGTTTCGGGAGCTAGCCAAGGTTTAACATTCTATAGGATGCTCTATTTCCTTCTCGGAAATCCTGCCAGTGCCGAGGGCTAGTGGGGAGAACAAACAGAAAATTAGGGTGGTAAATCAGTGGCTCAGGGAGTGGTGTGAGGCTGGGGGCATGGGTTGATGGGGGACTGGGGGGGGGCAACCTGGGAGGATAAAGGGCTGTACGCGAGGGACAGGTTCCACCATAATTTGGAAGGGAGGAATATCCTTAAGCTGAAAATAGAGGGGTTCATCAGTGACAGGCGGGGTTTAAACTTGTGAAGGGGGAGAGATGGGAGAAGAGGCCATTGCGGGGGGTCTGATAAAAGAGGGACTCAATCTCCACCCTCCTAGGGAGTCGGAGGAATATGGAAAAAGTCCAACAGGTAGGGGGTGGGGGGGGGAGAGCATATGGTCACATGGAAGCATAAGCAGTGAAAATGGGAGGGCAGGGAAAGGATGGAGGGTGGTCTTGCTAAATGCCAGGAGCTTGGGCAATAAAATGCCTGAGCTCCAAGCGATGCTAACTGAGGGAGAGGTGGATGTGGCAGCTGTCACTGAGACCTGAGCCACCCCTGGGTACGACTGGGACCTAAACCTGGAAGGCTACACTATATTCAGGAGGGACAGGGAGGAAGGAAAGGGAGGGAGGGTAGCATTGCTAGTCAAAAATGGCATTGGCATAGGAGGTGTGGAGGAGGCAGAGAGGACCGTGGAAGTGATTTAGATCACCCTGAAAATGAAGGGGGGCAAGAGCGTAAAAATAGGAGTGCTGTACAGACTCCCTGCGCTGGCAGAGGAACTGGAAGAGAGTCTAGTGGCAAATGTTAGGGGACATTGTGGATTGGGCAAGGGAAGGGTGGTGGCGCTGGGTGATCTAAACATGCCAGGGACAGACTGGGGGACTATGATGTCTTCAGTGGCCAGGGAGCAGAGGTTGCTGGGTGTCTGCTGGGATGGGTTCCTAACCCAGTAGGTGGGGGAGCCGACGAGGGAGGCCCGGATACTGCATGTAGTCCTGGCAGACAGTGACCAGATTGGGGGCCTGAAGGTAAGGGCACATGGGCAGAGAGTGACCATGCCACGGTCTGGTTCTGCCTGGACGTAGGAGGGCAGGAAGGCTGCACAAAGACCGCAGTAACTGACTTCGGGGGGGGGGTGGATTTCAAGGAGATGGGAAGGATCCTCAAAGAGCATTTGGATGGGATAAGGCTGGACACTGAAGCTGAGAGTAGGTGGGAAATCATCAGGAGGGGAGTGCAGGAGGATCCACTCCATCCACCACTGCTCCCAGCTTTGAGTCATCCGCAAAGAGACTCATTTCACTCCAGATACCCTTGCTTATGTCAGAGACATAGGCATTGAGCAGGAGAGGGCCCTAGGACTGATCCCTGAGGAACCCCTCTAATGACCCTTCTTGGCGAGGAGACTATCCCCCCCAACCATGACCCTCTGGGTATGCTCTGAGAGCCAGTTTCCTATCCATCTGATCATCTGTTTCCCCACCTCCATTTCCCCAGCATCAACAGGCCCCCATGAGGAACCAGGTCAAATGCCTTGCTGAAGTCAAGAAGAGGACATCCACTGGCCTACCCGATCAGGGCACTCGTCATCAGTCATAGAACTCCACAAGGTTTGTCTGACATGATTTCCCTGGAATGAAGCCATACTGTCTATTGTCCAGGTACTGCAACTTTTCCAGTACCCCCCAGCCCTTCCTTAATAATATCCTCCATCACCTTGCCCACCACCGATGTCAGGCTAATGGGCCTGTAGTTTCCTGCCTCCTCTCTTGATCCTCCCTCGTGGATAGGCACAATATGCACCACCCTCCAATCCTGGGGCACCCACCCCATCATCAGAGAGATGTTGAAAAGCTTTGTCAGGGGTTCTGCCAGGACATCCGCCAGTTTCCACAGTACCCTGGCATGTAATTCATCCAGCTCTGGTGCTTTCTCCATCCTAAGGGACCTGAGTGGCTTCCCTCACTCTCTCTACTGTGATTTCTACCTCCACTTCCTTGGCCCCTGTTTTGCCTTCCTCCCTCCTCCCCTCCCCCACCAGAGTGGCTCCCCTTCTCTCCAGACCCAATGGTGAGGTCCCTCACCCCTCCTCCATTTTTACGTGCATGGGTGCAAAAGCCTTCCTACTCCCTGTAGTGAAGATTGAGGCAAAGTACTCATTTAGCACCTCGGCCTGCTCCCCGGGTCTTGTTCCCATTCCTCCCCTGTTCTAATCCTGCTAATCTGCCCCTTCACCTGTGCAAAAGTGAGGCGCAAATGCAGTAGGGCATAAAAACCCTGCTAAAGGACCTGGGAGGTTCAGGAGGCGGTGAGGGAAAAGAAGGCTGCCTGTAGGCATTTCAAGCGCTCAAGGAGTGACACAGATTGAGGGGAGTATGAGCTGACGGCCAGAAGGGCCAGTAGGGTGGTGAGGTCGGCCAAGGCAAGAAAGGAGCAGAACCTGGCCAGAGAACTCAGGAGGGGGAACAAGGGGTTCTTTAGATACATTGGGGAAAAAAGGAGGGTGAAGGGGCAGATTAGCAGGATTAGAACAGGGGAGGAATGGGCACAAGACCCGGGGAGCAGGCCGAGGTACTAAATGAGTACTTTGCCTCAATCTTTACCAGGGAGAATGGGAAGGTTGCACCATGCACGGTGTAACTGAGGAGGGGGAGGGACCCTTACCGATTGGGTCTGGAGAAAAGGGGGAGCCATCGCTGGTGGGGGAGGGAGGGGAAGGCAAAACAGGGGGCCAAGGAAGTGGAGGTAGAAATCACAGTAGAGAGAGTGAGGGAAGCCACTCAGGCCCCTTAGGATGGAGAAAGCACCAGAGCTGGATGAATTACATCCCAGGGTTCTGAGGAAACTGGCGGATGTCCTGGCGGAACCCCTGACAGAGCTTTTCAACATCTCTCTGATGATGGGTTGGGTGCCCCAGGATTGGAGGGTGGCGCATATTGTGCCTATCCACGAGGGAGGATCAAGAGAGGAGGCAGGGAACTACAGGCCCATTTGCCTGACATCGGTGGTGGGCAAGGTGATGGAGGATATTATTAAGGAAGGGCTGGGGGGTACTGGAAAAGTTGCAGTACCTGGACAATAGACAGCATGGCTTCGTCCCAGGGAAATCATGTCAGACAAACCTTGTGGAGTTCTATGACTGGATGACGAGTGCCCTGGACTGGGGTAGGCCAGTGGATGTCCTCTTTCTTGACTTCAGCAAGGCGTTTGACTTGGTTCCTCATGGGGGCCTGTTGGATAAGCTGGGGGAAATGGAGGTGGGGAAACAGATGATCAGATGGATAGGAAACTAGCTCTCAGAGCATACCCAGAGGGTCATGGTTGGGGGGATAGTCTCCTCGCCAAGAAGGGTCATTAGCGGGGTCCCTCGGGGATCAGTCCTAGGGCCCTCTCCTGCTCAATGCCTATATCTCTGACATAAGCAAGGGTATCTGGAGTGAAATGAGTCTGTTTGTGGATGACTCAAAGCTGGGAGCAGTGGTGGATGGAGTGGATGGGAGGGTGGCCCTACAGGGGGACCTAGATGCTCTGGAGAGGTGGTCAAGGAAGTGGGGACTGAGGGTCAATGCAGGGAAATACAGGGTACTGCACCTGGGCATCAGAAACCTGGGACAAGGGTATACACTGGCAGGGGAATGCTACAAGTATTGATGGTGGAGAGGGACCTGGGGTGGTGGTGGATATCAAGATGAACAATTCTGAGACTTGTAGGAGAGCAGCAGCCAAGGCCAACAGGATGCTGGGATGCATCGCTAGGGGAATTATCTCCAGAAGGAGGGAAGTGATACTCCCTCTGTATAACTGCTTGGTTAGGGCGACCAAGTACTGTGTGTGCCTTGGAGTCAGACGAAAAGGGACATTGCACTCCTGAAAGGGTCTAGAGGAGGGCAACCAAATGATCTGGGGCTTGGGGGAAAGGACCTATGGGGAGGCCTCGAGGAGCTAAATATGTACACATTGGAAGAGAGAAGGGACAGGGGACATGATAGAGGTCTTCAAGTACATGAAGGGGGTAAATAGGGAGGCTCCAGTTGGGGTGCTCTGAAGGAAGGGGCAACCAGAGGGCATGGGCAGAAGCTGGAGGGGGGGGAGACTCAGTGGGGAAAGGAGGAGGTGCTACTGCACTGAGAGGGTGGTGGAACCATGGAATGCGCTGCCTGGGGGACTAGTGGAGGCAGAGACTATGGAGGGGTTCAAGAGGGGTTGGGACAGGTATAGGGGGAGGGTTATGCAGGCAAAGTCCAATGTCAGGGGAATATTCTGGTCTAGAAATGGAGAATCCCGAGAGGGGGGGGGGGCAGCAAGGTCAGCTCCCAGGAAGGGGGTTGACCAAACGAGCAGACACGAAAGACCACTAGGCGTACTCTGCTGGCATTTTAGTTTGTTAGTATGTAAAAACAACTTTTTTTTTAAACTCTGGGAACCATATACTATAACAAATAAAGTATGGACGCCCATTGACAACTCGCCCTGTGTTTCCATTTCGGGGTTTAGATACCAGCATGTACTTCTTGAGCTTTACTCTCGAGGTCCATATGTCTCAGCCCTTTGAGAAGTACGTTGTGTATCGTTCTTCATAATTTATTCCTTATGTTCCGAGTTTTGCTTATTTGCATTTTTTGCTAGCTGTAAGTTTTTTTTAATTCTGTTTTTACATTGCCTAAGGATATCTTTGTAATCAATCCAGTCAGATGTAGATTTGGATTTTAGGTATTTCTTGAAAAGTTTAGTCTTTTTCTTAATTAAACTCTTGTTTGTTTAACCATTTTGACTTGAGACCTTTGTTATTATAATTTCTGGCTTTTTTATGTATTGGTTCCAGATTTGAATGATTTGAGTCTTGATTAGTGGAATATGATCAGGTGACCATGATATATCCATGGCTCAGAACTCCTTTGTGATTCTTTGTCAACTTACACATTTTTCTCAACTCACACTCATTGTATATAAGCAATAATGCATATCATGGGATATTCTCACTTCTCAAGTGGTTGGAGGCATAAGGTGAAACACTGCATTCAAATCATGAGTATATCCAATAATATACCACACTCTGCCATGTATTGTTGCTTCATTATTCAATGGATTGTTTGCATGCTACAATTTGATTGGCCAGTTATACCCTGTGGTGATATTCCATAGAAACACAGAATTATAAGGACAAAAAAAAAAAAGACCAGAAGTCCATCGTCTGGCTTGAAGCCTTACAATTTATTGCTTCCTAATAACCCTGTTAAAGGTGTCCCATCCCACTGTATATTGTACTCAGCTATTGTCCCAGCAGAGATCACATTACTGGACACACTAGTCCACCCTTCTACCACCGGCTGTATGAAAAAATACTCCTAATGTCCTTTTTAAAGTTCTCCCATTCGAGTGTCCAGTCACCGGTGCAGAGCCTGCAAGGGGTCAGTCGTCATCCTGCAGCTGGGGGGGTCCACAATTTTTTTCCATCAGCATAAAGAAGTGCAATGGGCATGATGTGCAAGCGTCACCTCTGTGGAGACACCCTTGGCATGATAAATATGGGTTCCCTTCCCACTCCTGGTGGCACTGCATGCACTGGCATCCACCTACCACTGGGTGGCTGTCTAACAGTGAGCCTCAGCAATCCCTCTCCCCAGGGCATGAGAGTAGTCCTATGGATGCTCAACCCTCCCTCATCCGTTACCAAACTCAGCTCACTGGCATGGCAGGAGGTGAGGCACACAGCACCTCAGCCCTCCATGGCACTGGCCCTGCCACCTTTGCTGGTTAGTTTACACAAAAATCCTTTACTTTTTAAATTATTAAGAAAAATAAGTTCCATTTTTGCACGTGTAATGCAAAAACTGAATGCTACAAGAATAAGCAATTTCTTGCAAAACCTAAACCATCTGATGTTGCTCCTTACATGTAATATATGCAGTAAAGGAAAACAAAACATATGCCAACTAAAATCTCTGCAGTGGCTGGAGGTATCAGGCTGAAATTTATGTGGGGACAGGGTAGAATGTGAGGATAATTCCTCACTAACTGGCAAGCTGCAGATTTTTGTTTTAAAGATTTTGATCTGTTTCTAACAGAGTGAATGACAAAACTGATTTGTCGTGTGAATAGGTTTCATCCCTAGCAATGTAAAAAAAAAGAAGAGCCAAATCCTTAAAAAAAAACCAATCCACACAGTGACAATAAGTGAGGAATTATCCACGCATCCTACCCTGTCCCCCACATAATTATTAACCTGATCCACCCAGCCATGTATTTGTGCCATGACTGGTGAACGGTGCCCAATCTCACAGCCCATATCTTGCTTTGCATTTGTGTTCTGATATTTACTGACCATGGGTGCCCAGTCCCACCACTGGGCTCTCCCCCCTGCCCAGCTCTTGCTCAAACACTCCACCCATGACCACCCTCTAGCACCAATGCTGCCCTCCCCCCCATCATCAATGATTTCTTGTTTTTTGTCCCTCATCATGAATCCTAAAGGTGCCTAGCTGGATGCCTCCTTTCCTTAACAATACTGATGGTGGGTGACCGATTACAGTATGGATCTTTCCCCTCCTGTGACCCTTTCCATTAATAACACCCCCTCCAGCACCCTCTAAGCACCCTGCACCTTCCTCCCCTAATCACTGCAAACTCACTCCCCTTGACCATTACCAGTGGGGGGTGTCCAGTCCCATCATTGATATCTCCCCTCCCCAAAAACTGTTTAGCAGTACTCAACCCTTTTCCACCATCTGTGCCCCTCACCTCCTCCCATTGGCACCCACTTCTGTCCCTCATCATGGTTTCCTGGCCCTCGATGCTGGCTATGCAATGTCCTTCGATGCACAGCTCCTCAGACTGCCAACTGCATTGAAATGAATAAGGCACAGGGCCTAGCATGAAGCCAGACAGACCATGCTGGTAGTCCTGACATGAAGGTGGCTAGTGTCTGGTTGAGTGCAGGGCCCACAGGGTGCTGGGCAAAGCTACATAGACTGTGTTACTGTGCTTTTTCCAATTCATGCAGATCCCTTTGGGCAACCCTAGTGCCCTTCCTGAGTCCCTAGCTTTGTGACCCAAGGACAAGTTACATGTCCAAGGCATGCAGTGACTGTGAAGAAAGTCATGAATGATGTCCTGTTTTGCGCTGGGCCTGCAAGGAATGTTGTGAATGGGCCCTGCACAAAGAAAGTTCTAAGAGTTAAAGAGATGAAGCACATAATTTTCTTGTGCAGGAGCTAATTTATTACTTTCTTCACATCCTCATCGCATGCCCCAGATGTTTATCATGTCCTTGGGTCATGAGACTAGGGGTGTAGGGAGGGGGTGGGCATTAGGGTTGAAAACCTCAGGGAACCAATTTGCCAAGATGTCCAAGACTCCAACCGCCACTTTTGCCATATCCTTACTTTATCCCCCTTTTGTTTCTTCTACCCTAATGTCTGCATTAACATAGTGTTTTGTCATGAATATATATTTATGCAATAGGGGTAGAGATAAACAGAGTGTGATAAATCTGCTTATCTGAGTAACTGTGTACATAAATTTTGTTTAAGTATACAGTGCTTAAGTCATCAACCGTTTATCCACACAGTGCTTATGTCATCAGCCAATGAGCTATACAGTGCTTATGTCATTTAGAATGTTCGGCCTCAGTAGCAGTATTAATCATATTCAAATGCGAATAACTTTAAAATGAAAAATGATAGCATGGTACTGTGAGCATGAAAGTTGTTCAGCACAGAAATATATACAAAATGAGTAGTGTTTCATTTAAAGATACTTTTTAGGTTTTCCATAATTAGTGAAAAACAGCAGAAAATTTAATTTTTGTGCACTTTTTCATCAAACAAATGCAAATAACTTAAAAACAATAAAATAATGATAGGTATTTTGAGCACAAAAGTTGTTCAGCATAAAAATATCTACAAAATGAGAAGTGTTTCATTTCTAGATTCCTTTTAGATTTTCTATAATCAGCAAAAAATGTGAGAACATTCTATTTTTATTCACTTTTTTGACTAATAAATGCCCCCTACAAAAACAAAAGAATTGCATAAATGGAATATGTAATGAAAACCCATGTAATAAATGATTTATCTGCACTTGAGCAGTTTGACCTCGGACACCTCACACGTGGCTTATGCCACTTGTGACGTTACCTGAGGTGCAAATAAATCATTTATTATACTTGCTTATCCCTCAGTTATAGTGATAGATAGATAGATAGATAGATAGATAGTCACACCAGTGGAGATAAAAATGTCAAGATAACAGGTGACATCTTTGTAGTTAACCTCAATGTATCACAATGTCATTAGTATTGTTATACTTGATATCTTTAAGGTTAGTTTCATCATACTGGGGCACTGAACCAATCAGAGAGCAGTTTTACCAATGATGATGGCTGGCAGTATAGCCTAGAGGTTAGAGGAACAAGGTGTGAATGAGCTTGATACATCCAGCAGACCAGACCTGAGTTTGATTCTCACAACCTCCACTTGCATACTGTGTGACTAAGCAAGTCACTTAACCGCCCAGTGCTCCCAGGTCACCCCTGAAAACAGGCACTTGTGCCTAGTGGGCCTTACCCGGTTACCAAAGACTAAAATAAATAAAAAAATAAATGATGGCATTACAATGACCTTGGGCAGCACTGACACCAGCAGTTGAATCAAAGCAAACCTGTTTAATCTTCAAACAGCAGGTTTAAAAGCCATAAATAGTAAACTGTATAAATTGAATTTGCAATGGTCTGACTTAAAATATACAGTGTAGCATCACTTGTGAGGGGGCAGGACTTTCAGAATGAATTTGTGTCTCTGCATTGTTTTGTCAGTGTTTTATTTTGTCTGACAAAACAGTGACAACATTAGAGTGATGCCAACACTGTATTTCATGATCATCTAAACACTGAGGAAACCACACCAGCAATTTACCAAGGATCCAGTGCCTTTTTGCCCAAATTTTGCATTTCCCTACAATTTTGTTGCTTTGTGCGTCAACCCTAATAAATGAATTACCATGTTTTCTGAAATATACAAGATTTCCTTACTTTTTGAAAAACATATGTAATAAATAACCACAACAGGATGTGCATTATAGGATTTTAATGCATACCCCAGGGATGTAGTAAGGCATGGAGCTGAAGGCAAGTGTCTTTATGCCTCTGGGAAGTGCATTAAAATCCTAGGATGCACACCCTGGAGGGCTTATTATACATATAAAATGGCTCTAAGTAGTTTTCTTGGGGGGGGGGGAATGAGATTCAGCACCTGCCCATGGGTTTATAGAGATTAAACACACAGTCAGGTGACTTCTCTCCTCCAATGAAACTTCTAGATTTCTTCTTGACATTTTATAAATAACAATCAACACCTTTAGCTTTTGCCTTTCTTACACCCCATGATGTGCGCTGCATAGTAATGCTCTCTGCACCAGACCTGCATAATAGCTTGCTTTGTGAGTGGCCCTATAGGTGACTCACACATCAGCTACACAGTAAAATGCAATGCACCACACCTGCACTGTAGCTTGCTTTGTGAGTGGCCCTACAGGTGACTCGCGCATTAGCTGCACAGTAGCATGCAATGCGCCAGACCTGCAGCTTGGGTCACAAGTGGCCCCTATCAGACTTCATCTGCATCTTCACAGACAAAGTCCTACAAAGCCATCTAGATGTTTCTCGTTTTGTGACCGAGTTTCAGAAAGGTAAGGTTGTATCTCATTGTGTAGCACAGGATGTAAGGGTGGTGTCTAGGGTTACCACCTGTCCCTATTTTCGCAGGACAGTCCTGATTTGGGCAGATGTGTCCTGCAGAAAAACAAGAAAAATACTACATGTCCTGACATTATAGCAGATAAATGTTATTCTGATTTTCCTCAAAATGTTGCAAAAAAGGTATAATACCTAGATACTACCTAATTACTAGAAAAGAAACTACTATTAAATGCTAAGAAAACGAAAGCTATGTTCTTTGCCACCAAGAGCTTCTCTTCCACTGTCCCATCATTCACCCTCCCCCAATTATCTACCATCCTTGGTGAAAATCTGGAATATGTGGACAAATTCAAATATCTTGGAGTCTGGATTGACAATAAACTTGACTATACTAGCCACAATGAAGAGCTCCTGAAAAGCTTAGACAGAGACTTGGCCTATTTTATAGGATCAAACACTACCTGACCAGAGACTCCAAACAAAGATTAATCCTGGCATCATTCCTAGCCCTCATTGATTACGCTGACTTCCTTTATGGGCACTGTTCCCTCTCCATTTAAATAAATTGGACACCTTGTCATAGAGCTCATAGATTCATTACAGATCTTCCTTCAGCACCATCATTGCTCTCTCTACAATGCAGTCAGTTGGACATCCCTACACCATAGAAGAAACAAAAATGCTGCTGTCTGGATCTACAAAGCTCTGACAAACAAACTCCCATCCTACATTTCAAGATTGTTTCAACCAGATCATATCCAGGCCTTACGCCCTAAGGATCAATAAACTCATCATGCTGAAGATTCCTATTACCTGCACCGGTATGGAAGGGCTGCAATCAGCTATTCCCTAGCACTTATCTGGAATTCTCTTCAAAAGACCTTGAAATTGGATACCTCATTCCATTAACATCCTTCAAAAAGCTGTACACCAGTCTCTTCCCAGAATCATGCAATTGCTTCCATAAGGCCTAGTCCTCTCACCCCCTCTTTTCCCTACCCTTTTTTGCACTGCCCCTATTTTTGTTTTCTAGTTTTTTCTCCAACCTACTTGGTACAAAAATGATCCCACCAAAGTCCCATCACCTAGCTTTATCCCACCAGTACTGTTTGTTTCTTTCATTTTAGTATAACCAAGATCCAATGTCACATTGCCTTGTACATATGTAAATATTTGTATACCTGTTTCATTTATAAATCTTTGTATTTGTATTCAATCAGTACCTTGTTTTTGTGTAAAACTGTAACCTTATATTGTTAAGACCAATCAGGTCCACCTTGTAAATGAGCTTTGCTCAATGATGTTCGCCTGAATAAATAAAGATTTTGATTGATTGATTGATTGATTGATTGATTGGTACCTTAACTAAAATGCCTAAAATAATAATAAACACTAGAAACAACTAAAAAAAACATAATCCTTTGTCTTAATTCTGATTATTTGGCGAAAACAAGTCTGTTACATTGGTCGAGATTACATATTGTCCTGCGAAAAATCACATTTCAGTAGGAAATGTCCCACTTTGGGCTTCTTAAAAGGTGGTAACCCTAGAGGTGTCTGAATGGGTCCAAATCCAGTGTCCAAGTGGGAAGCTTGCTGGGAGCAAAAGGAGGCATCCATGGTAGGGAAATAGTAGAGCAAGCATGGATCTGGCAGCTCTACCCATCAGCAAACAGTTTAATTAATGCTATTGTGCAAAAAATCAGAAAACAGGTTGGGAACAGGCTTCATACAGTAGGTATATTAAAAAGAGGTGAATTTTGAACCAGGGCTTGATGAATGAAGAGGAATCAGTGAGGTGGAGAGAGGGAGGTTGCTCTAGATAGCAGGAACAGAGATGTTGAAGAAGCACCCACCAGTGGTTGAGAAGGAGATACGAGGAATAGAAAGAAGTCTACAGTTGGAGAAATAGAGAGTATGGGGTGGAGAAGAGGCCATGAAGAACTCTGAAAATAATACGGTAATGTTTTAGTGAATGTGGCTTTGGATGGTGAGCCAGTGTGGGTGATGGAGCATGGGAGAAATGCGGTCCCATTTCTGAGAGTGGGTAAGCAATCAAGCAGCTACTTATTTAAAAGCTGAAGCTTAGAGAAGAGGGACTTGAAAAATCCATAGAGGAGAGAACTGCAGAGTGACATCACCTGTGCTCCAGGTGCTATGTGTAATCCTGATGCACTTCTGTTTCTACTCCTGCTATGGGGAGTGCTGCTGCACAGAGAGGCAGTGTAGCCTAGTGGTGACAGCAGAGGGCTGTGAATTTGAATGTCAACTGGATTTGGGTTTGAATTCCCACAACCTCCACTTGCATGCCGTGTGATATTAAGCATGTCACAACCTCCCTGTGTTTATTTCTCTCCCTAGTTGCGACTTTAAATAAGCTTTTTTTTTTTTTATTTAGTTGTTTAACCAGGTATAGCACACTAAGCTGAAAGGTTTTTTACAGGAGTGACCTGGAAGCACAAGGAGGTTAAGTGACTTGCTTAGGGTCACACAGTATGCAAGTGGAAGCTGTGGGATTCAAACCAGGTCTGGTCTGCTGGATATCACTAAATTTGCAGCTCAGAGCCTTAGACCACTGCACTATACTGCCTCATTATAGCTTTGGCTCAGTATGTCTCTCCCGCAAAAATAAATTCTGAATGAATAAATGTAATATTGTCAAAGTTTCCTTCAAAACCAGACTGGGCAAATCCTACCCCTCACACACATGTGGCTATTATGTGGAACAGAATCTGCTGCAATTTATTTATTTCGTTTTTGTTAACCAGGTAGGTGGTACACTAGGCAGAAACTATCTATTTTCAGGTATGACCGGGGAGAGTTACAGGAAAGGTGATAAAACACCAGACAATTTACAGTATACAGACAGGTAAGGTAACAATAGATAGGATACGAACAATCAAGGACAAGGTGAGCAAGTGTGGCTGAAGGTGCATATTACCTGGCAAAGTGCTAGGTACGAAAGGGAGAGCAAAACATAATGCTACAGAACTATGAAATGTGTAATTCAATAAATCAATCAATCAATCAAATCTTTATGTATCCAGGCGATCGTCGTTGAGCAATGCTCATTTACAAGATGGACCTGGGAGGAACAGGGTAGACATAATAACACAAGGCAGTACATTTATATACAGTCAGAGCAAATAGGTACAAATACTGAAAACAGGGCAACCAAAACCAAAAGCCCACAAGAACTGGTACAGTTCAAGGCAATAGTTAGAAATATACACAGCATATACATACATACAATATCTGGGCTCAGTAAAATTAAGCAAATTAGATACTATTGTAGACTATAGTGGACTAAGTAACAGCTTACCAGCAGAGAAAGGTCAGAATGGGGGGGGACCAGAGGACTAATAAAGATACAAAGGGAGAAACAAAATAGGGTGGGGGGGGAGTGGACAGGGAATGATGGAAAGGAACCGGAAGGGAGATAAATGGAATGCAGAGTACAGGAGAAGGTGCAAGGAGATGGGCCTCAACCAAGGGTATGAGGAACTCCTATCCTGAAGATGGGAGACAAGGACTGAAATTAAGATAGGGGATAGCTGGAGTAAAGAAGGATGGAGATGCAAAGGGAGATGATGGGATAGCTAGGCTTGAGAGTGAGAGAGAGAGAGAGAGAGAGATGAACAGGACTCAGGATACCTAAGCCTTATATACAGATCCGGGCAGGATGGGGAACCATAGCAGGCACTGATGCAGATCCTGGATGGGTGAAACAGTTGCATACTTCTCTGACTGAGCAGGAATATAGTGTCTTGAAGGCAGACAGGCAAACAAGGATGCTCAATTTGAGAGATTTTTGCAGATTGTTCCGTAAAGAAGGCAGTGCAAAGCTTATGGCCGCTCTACCAAAGCGAGATTTAGCCTTGGGTACTTTGAGTGAGATAAATGAGTAACTTCACATTCACAAAGGCTCAAGTGATAAAAGAGTAACGGGGAGGCTGGGTCTTGGGACATCCATGGCAGATCATTATACAAGGGAGACCTAACTAGTTTGCCCCTAACTACTAAGAACTAAGAACAGAAAGGATCAAAAAGGCTTTTAGGCCCATCGAGCTCCTAAACTACATATAGTAGGAAAGATATTTATTTAAACTCAAAAAGCTATCCAACCTGTTTTTAAAAGTATTTTTGTTTGGACTATAATAACTTTTAATGGCAAGCTAGTCCATGATCTGACGACTCTCTGAGAGAAATGGAAGGCCCCCTTTTTTGTATTAAATTAGTTTCTCATCAGTTGAAGTGGATGGCCTCTAGTGTTGACAGATATTTGCTTAAAGTCCAATCCAGTGGAGCAAATCTGGGTGGGGGGGTGAGAATAAATCAGTCAGCACAGAGTGTAGTACAGGTAAACTTGGAGTGGAAAATAAATTGACCTAGGAGGATGGTAGTAAACACACAATGCCTAAGAGAGAAAGTAGTGAAGGATGGGGCAACAAAGGAAGCAGGGAAGAGAAACAAGGCTGCATGTGTAAGACCCCTGTAAAAGCGGAGCTTGTATTCCCACTGTTTAGGCATCCGGTCCCCGGCTCCGCCGAGCTAGGAAATGGGTTTAGTGCTCTGGGGGATATTGCTCTGGATGCCTCAAGGTGGCAGTAGAGAGTAGGAAAAAGGGTATAAAAAGGGACTGACAGGAAGTAGTGGGGCCTTTCCAGCCTTGGCAGTAGGACTGTGGCTGGAGTGGGAAGCTAAAAGAGCAGAATCAGGACCAGATTAGGTGGGCAAGTGGGGGAGCTCGGTGGCCCAGGAGGGCCAGTGGGGAAACCCCCCAAGTAGAGTGCAGTCAGGACGGTTTTATACACCATGGCCAATGAGGAGTGGGGGTATGGAGCTCCGTTGGGGACACAGGTAGCCAGGTCCTGCTTCGTGTGGGGCAGGGCATTAGGAGGCTTTGGTAGGCCTAGCTGAGAGTTGTAAGAGCCCTTAGAAAGCCCATTTGTGTTTTACCCAGGTCACCAGGGCCAGAAGGGCTGTGGCAGGACCCTCTCAGGAGGGGAACTGGTGGCAGAGGTTCCCCTCATTCCCGGTTTGGCAGGGCAGCCTGGTGGGTCGAGAGAGCCGGGGAACCTATTACCTGTATGTGGGGCCTGTTTGGTGGGACAGGCGCTGGTCCATAAAGTCTGCGCGGGTCGCAGACCAAGAATTGGTAGACCTTGGAGGGTGGTCCCCGTGCTGGAGCTAAATTCAAGCCCAGGAACCATTTGAAGGGATGTAGGCTTGGCAGGAACTCCTCGTAGGAGGAAGGTAACAGCAGAACACCCCGGAGTGAATTGGGGGCCATGGAAGGCTGAGATGAAGGCAAGGGATCAGTGTGTAAGTGGCCTCAGCCTGTGCCAGCCATTTGGAGAGTGGGTCAGGGCCTGGGTCGTCAAGAAAAATCCTTGATGCCCTTGTGGTTTGGGCCAATGCCCAGGGGTCCAAGTGGGAAGGGCAGCTCGCTTTCCCATGCCAGCGAAAGGGGGATGACCAATGCCAGAGTAAATAGGACCCATTAGAGAAAAGTAAAAGGAAGGCTTGGCTGACCGGATCCTTTATATGCCAGGAGATTGCAGGGATCTGGGTTCCAGGGTTTGGGGTAGATCACCTGTGACAGGAAGGGTAGGAAATGAGAATCCTTCTGGTGTGTGCTAAATCTCTGGTTCTGCTGTCTATTTGGGTCCAGCCGAAGTGTACAAAGTTGTAGCTCCACGGAGCTGTTTATTTATTTTTGCATAGAAGAATGGTGACCCCTGTATCATTGGAATTATTTGCCATGCAGGTGAAAATAAAAGCAGCTGTGGAGAAACAGTGGTTTGTGCCTTATTTGACTGTAGGAGGGAGCTTAATGAAATGGAATCCTTTTTTTCCTCTCATATGTGCAGTCTGATTAATCTGTCACAAGTTACATTCCAGGGTCAGAATCCAGCCTGTTTGGGCTGCAAGGGGTTCTGTGAGACCTCCGTGGGAAAAGAGGGAGGTCTCAGTCTGGTGGTCGGCTCAGGGAGGAGATCAGATGCTGAGACTGAGGAGGTAAAGTGAACATCTTAAAGACAGCAAGCAGGTAGGCGACCATCAGTTTCCTGTTACAGTGATGTGCAAGGTCTCGAATGTTTGCGCTTTTGCGTGGTCCCTTCTTCCTGCCCAGAAGAACTGCGAGTAAAAAAAGTATGCCCCTAGACAGGGCGGGGGGAGGGGTTGTCACATATGCATAAACATCAGAAGCCTCTAGCGCAATATGGGTTGCCTACAGGCTGTTGCAGCAGAGGACAGGCTTGATATTATGGCCATTACAGAAATGTGGACATCAAACCATGATTGGAACCTCACGGTCCCTGGCTCTGACCTGTTTAGAAAGATTAAGGAGAAGGGGAGAGGAAAGTGGCATTGTACTCTATAGAGGGTATTCGGGCAGTGGAAGATAAGGAACCGGGGGGCTGAGGTGGGGTGGAATCTCTGTGGGATTAGCTGACAGTGAATGGGGAAAGAGCCTCTGAATGGGGGTGCCTTCAGGCCACCAAACCAACTGAAAGAGGTGGACAGGGCATATGTAGGGGAGATCAAGTTGTCCAAATAACAAAAGAACATAAGAAAATAGCCAGCAGAAGGAGACCTCTCAGTCTATCAGGTCTGCTCGAAATAAAAAGGATTGATTCTGGCCTAAAGTTTAAATCTGTGACCCCGACCCCCCCCCTGGAATTTTCCTCTTTCCCCTTACGAGGCCACCTGGCATTCCTTTATGCTTGTCTCAGGCTCTTTTGAAGGCTCCCACTGTTTTCGACTCCACTACTTCCCATGGCAGCTGGTCCCATACTTTCACCACTCTTTCTGTAAAACAGTGCTTCCTTACATCCCTCTTAAATCTACCCCCCACCAGTTTTAGGTTGTGCCTTCTGGTGGTGGTGTTGGCCCTTATATTGAATAGGCTCCTGCAGTCCACTCTGCTAATTCCCCTCAGGTACTTGAACATCTCAATCATATCCCCTCTCTTCCTCCTCTCCTCCAGAGTGTACATCCCTAGGTTCTCCAGCCTCTCTGTGTATGAACTATCCTGCTGTCCCTCTAACATTTTCATCACTGTCTTCTGCACCCTTTCCAGCATGTTTATGTCCTTCTTCAGGTGTGGATGCCAATATCTTACTCCGTATTCCAAGTGAGGTCTAACCAATGATGTGTAGAGTGGCAGAATAACCTCACTCTTCCTACTGCTAAATCCCCTTGTAATACACCCCAGTATCCTATTTGCCTTTGCTACTGCCTTTTTGCATTGAGTCAAGTGTTTCAGATCACTAGAAATTATCACCCCCAGATCCTTTTCTTCCTCTGATGGCGTAATCTGAACTTTTCCAGTGTAGTACTCTGTTCTCGGGTTCTTTGCTCCTATGTGCATCACCTTGCACTTTTTGGAGTTGAACCTAGTTGCCATATCCCCAACCATCTCTCTAGCTTGGCTAGATCCTCCCTCATCTCCTTTATCCCCTCCTGGGTGTCCACCCTCCCACAAAGCTTGGCGTTGTCTGCGAACATGCACATTTTTCCCTAAATGCCTTCCCCTGTGTCGCTAATAAAGATATTAAACAACACCGGCCCCAACACTAACCCCTGTGGAACCCCACTAGTAACCTCCCTTGTACTGGAGAACTCCCCCCCCCCCAACTACTACCCTCTATATTCTGCCGCTCAGTCAATTATTAACCTATCTAACTAACCTTTCCCCCACCCCTAAGTCCTTCAGCTTCATTATCAGCCTTTTGTGTGGCACAGAGTCAAAGGCCTTGCTAAAGTCTAGATATGTGATATCCACTGCCTGGTCTTTGTCCACTGTCTGGGTGACCCAGTTAAAGAACTCAATCAAGTTTGTTTGACATGATCTGCCTGTCAGTATTGTTTACTGTCTTGCAGGCTATTTTCCTCTAAGAACTTAACCAGGCCATCCTTCAATATTGTCTCCATTAGTTTACACACAATCGAGGTCAGGCTGACCGGCCTGTGGTTTCCAGGGTCCTCCGTTGGGCCACTCTTATGGAATGGCACGACATGTGCTGTTCTCCATTCCCTTGGCACCACCCCTGTATCAAGAGATCTATTGAACTGTATTGTCAGTGGGCCTGCAAGTTCCTCTGCCATCTCTTTTAGTATCCCGGGGTGTATTCCGTCAGGCCCCGGGGATTTTTCCACCTTCAAATACATGAGCCTCTCCCTCACCCATTCAATCCCCTTGGCCCCTATTGGGTCCTCGCCAGCACCCTCCCTGCTCTTCCCACTGTGGGGTATTGGACCCCCTTTTTCTTTGGTAAAGACAGAGCAGAGCTATTCATTTAACACCTCTGCTTTTGTCCCGTCTTCTGCCACTGTGCTCTCCCCCTTCTTCAGCCTCACTGTGCCGTCATTTTTGTCTCTTTTTTCTTTAATGTAGCGAAAGAAGGTCTCATCCCCCTTTTTTATCCTTTCTGCTATCTGGAGTTCCTTTTTTGCCTTTGCCTATATTACCTCCCTTTTTGCTAGTTTAACCAGCATTTGGCACTCCTCCTCCTCATCCTCTTACCTCACTGTCCTTCTACTTTTCCTGTATGCTGCCCTTTTATCTTTCACTGCCTTAGTCACCTCCCTGCTAAACCAGCTAGGCAGTCAAGTTCCTGCCATCTTTCCCCTCATCTTTATGCAGCTGTTTGTAGCATTCTGTATGGCCCCCTCTGACTGTATTCCATATTTCCTCAACACCCAAGCCTTCCTCTGAGTTCACTAGGTCTTCTCTAATCATTTCCCTCATTCTCTTAAAGTTAGCTTTTCTGAAGTCTAGTATTCTTGTCTTTGTGGGGATGTCTTCCCTACCCATGTCCATGTTGAACCACACTGTGTTGCAGTCACTTCCTCCCATGGGATCCCCAGTGCATATGTCCTGTATGTCTTCATCATTGGAGAGCACCAGGTCCAGAATTGCTTCCCCCCTGGTGGGACTGGTCACATACTGCGTCATGAAGCCATCCTGGATTGCATCCAGGATTGCCTGGCTTCTGGCGCAAGATGTGGCTGGACTAACCCATTCAGTTTTGGTCAGGTTAAAGTCACCAACCACTACTATCTCCCCCCTCTTTGCTGCATTTGTTAACTGAGTGCATAACTCTCTGTCCTTATTCTCTCCCTGACTGGGCGATCTGTATATGACCCCCCTCCTTATCTTCCTTCCCTTATTCATTTGGAGCTGGAGCCACAACGCCTCCACACTCCCTCTTTCAAACTCCTCCTCCCTTGCGCACACAGGACCTTCCCTTATGTATGCCGCCACCCCCCCCCCCCTTTTCCTGTCTCCCTGTCCTTTCTATATCGCCTATAACCTTGGATCGATAAGTCCCAGTCGTGGTGTTCTGTTGCCCAGGTTTCTGTAAGGGCAGCGATGTCTATCCTGCTTTCCGCTAAGGGCACCTGCAGTTCTGCCATTTTGTTCCCAAGACTACGTGCAATCAGCACCACCACCCTCCACTTTGTCTCTGTCATGCCCTTGCTCTTTTTCTGACTCAGTCCTACTTGACTTGCTTCCCACCTAATTTCTGATTTGATATCCAGTAGGTTTCTTTGATAGAGCTGGCTTACGGTGACAAGCCCCTCTTAGTTCTATAGCCCTCGCTCTGGGGCTGTTTAGACCCACAAATTGCTAGCTTCCAATAAACTCCTGGCTGCTAGTTCCCTCAGTTTCTGCTACTTCCATCCAACTAACACCCTGTTTTAAAGTCAATCATTATGAATCTATTAGTCTTTCCACTGCTGGCTGCGTCCTTTCCATCCATGCTACTAATCACTGACTACTATGCTAGGTATCCCTAGCCTATTTTAAAACTACCCATTCTCCACTGTCCCACCCTTTCCCCTAGCCCCCCCGGGAACAGTCCCCTCTTAGTCCTACCACCCTGTGTTTTCTTTCCAACACAGATCACTGCCTTCTTGGTTACTACCTGTCCTCTTGCTCCTGGACAATGCATGCCCCCCCCACACCCATACCCCCTCTTCCTCTCCCTCCTACTCCTAGCTGGCGACATCAAGTGTAACCCAGGTCCACCCAGCTCCCGCATTACCTCCTCCACTAGCACCTGGGCAAATGCCGCAGGGTTGAAGTTTGCTCATATTAACATCTGCATTCTCCCCGCCAAGTTCCCCAACCTGGAGGCATGGGTATCACTGTACAAGCTCCACATGCTGGGGCTCTCAGAAACCTGGCTAAAGCCACACCTATCCAACACCTTGTACCAGCTACCTGGCTACTCCTCCCTGCGCCTCGACAGGCCCGGCAAGAAAAAGGGTGGAGGCGTAACATTGTTCCTCAGGGAACCCCTCTCTACTACTGTTGTCCTCTGCTCTGATACCACCTCCCCAGCGAATGGCTCCTCTCCGAGCTGACTCTGGGCTCTATTAAGAAGCTCTACATTGGCTGCTGCTATAACCCTCCTACTGCAGAGTCCAAGGGCCTAAATAATGTTTTTTTCTGGCTTCAGCACTCTCTCTCCTCTACCAGAGACACCACTCTCCTTGGTGATTTCAGCTTAAACTGGCTGAGTGCCAACCAATCGGACTACGTCTGCCTGCTAAAACAACACAATCTTGTCCAGTCTATTATGCTACCCACCAGGTAGAACCCTCATACTGCCACGCACACCCTCCTGGACTGGATCATCACAAACAGGGAAGACTGTGTGCTACAAGCTGGATTAATGGCTGACTCCAACAGTGACCACACACCCACGTTCATCCTCTGATCAACCAAGACCAAGCGCCTTCCCCCCAAATACCTATCCTTTCAAAACTTTCCCTGTCCAGACACCTCTCTCCTCCTTAGCGAAGCATGGTCGCTGGATTGGTCTCTACTCTACTCCCTCACTGATATGTCCTCAGCAGTAACATCTTTCACTCAGACCCTGCTGGCATTACAAGAAAAGCATTTCCCTCTCACAACTAGACGGGTCTGTGGCAGCTGCTCCCGCTGGATCACCAAAGATCTTCTCTCCCACGTGAAGGACAGGGATCATGCTTGGACTGCCTACAAGGTGTCCCCTTCCCCTCCCCTGCCTTCTGGGATGCCTAGAGGTGCCTGAGAAACTAGTGCAAACACCTGGCTAAATCTCTGAAAAAGAACTACTTCCGAAACCTTCAGAAGAAAAGTCTTGGTGACCGAAGAAATTCTGGGAGTCTATTGGATCACTTCTAAACCCCCAAACTGGGAAAGTCTGCCCCACGGCTCAATTCCTCTACTGGCCTGGTAACTGGCCCCCCAGAATTGGCCAAGGCTTTTAATGATAAATTTACCAACCTTGCAGTGCTTCTCTCCAAACTGCCAAGTGGCCCACCCAGTGGATCGGCCTACCTCCCCCAAACTGCCCCCTCCCTCCGTAGCCCCCATTCCTCCCTTTTATTTCAAGGCTGTCTACCCTAACGATACCTTTAGCTTCACAAATCACTCCCAAGCCACGGTTCCCCTGGGTTAGACGGCCTCCAACCTATCTTCCTCAGATTCATCTCCCCTACTATTGCGAAGCCCCTTATATTTATTTTCAACCTTACCCTATCTACCTCTACTATGCCTGACCCTTGGAAAATGGCCAAAGTGACTGCTATTTTCAAAGCTGGTGACTCACACTCCACTGACAACTATCGGGCCAATCTTCATCCTCCTCCACCTAAGTAAGCTCCTCGAGAAAGTTATCCACCACCAGTTCACCGAACATGTTGCAAAGTACAACCTCATGTGCACCCAGCAGCATGGCTTTAGCAAGAATCATAGTACAGTACCACCACTGCCCTTGCACTGCTGACTGACCACATCCTCAGAAACATGGACAATGGCCAAGCCACTGGCGCAGTTTTCATTGACCTCTCCAAGGCTTTTGACTTGGTAAATCATGCCCTCCTTATCTTGAAACTACGTCTCCTTGGCTACTCCCACAAGGTATCAAACTGGTTCCTCAGCTACCTCTCCAGTTGCTCCCAATTCATCTGTATGGGCCCCGCCTGCCCCCCTACCCTGCCTGTCTCAACTGTCATTCCCTAGGGCTCCATTCTGGGTCCCCTGCTTTTCTCCTTATTTATATGTAACCCCCCCCTGCAAATGGGGGTTCCCAAAAGTCTCCTAATAGCTTGCCTAAAGGCCCCAGCCTGGATGGTGTTCGGCATTTAAGCCGCCTAATTGTGAGCGCTTTTAGAGCCTAAGAGCTGTCTGCTTACAGGCAGGACTGGAATCTGGGGGGACTGTGTGGTTCCTTGCTCGAGTCCTGCTCAAGCTGCTGACAAATTGCTCCATTTCTGCCGTCTCTAAGTGGGCAGAGGGAGCACTATTCAGGGATGTAACTGTTTGCTAGCGATCTGTTAGAGTGGTAGTGGAAATGTAATTTGTCTAACCTGCCTTTCTTGCAACTGGGACTTTGTGTGCTTTGGCCCTCCATTTTGAATCTGAACTGCAGACTAGATACAATCAGGAGGAAGGGGCACCTAAAATGGAGTATTGAGCGACCAACCAGGATCAGGACTCTCTCAGGAGCCAGCTGGCCATGGGAAATATAGCCAGTGATTCTGGGAAGTGAAGTTGTGGACTGTGGCACCTTTTTGCACCAATGGGGGAAGTTTTGAGTGACTGACATCTGAAGCCCACCAATTGGACTGGGTGGTGCCTGACTGTAATTCCCTGCCTGGTGGCTGAGAAGGCAGATCTGTTGTGGCCGTGACTGGGGAAGGAGCTTCTGCGCTGCAGAGTTTTTGCACAGGAAGCATGTATGGAGGCCGAAAGTAGGGCGGCGCATTTACTGTGGCGATTCGGACTGAATCCGTTGTGACTGAGGAGAGGAGAGGCTGTGTAGCCAAGAACCAGGCTTACCCTGTAGAGGACTGGAGAAACTGCTTCATCGCGCTCGGTCTGTCAGGAAAGTGAAGCTGCATCGCGAACTCCCGGGTTGGCAGTAAGTGCGATCGGGACCTGAGAGCAGCTGCCTGGTATGGTAACTTCTTTTACATATAAATGTGTGGGGTGTGTTCTGCTTACAGAACCCTATTCCCCTGCTGTGCGAAGGGTGTCCAGAAATCTACGCCACTCACAGGGACAGCGTCCAGCCAAAAGTTAGTGAGTGAAAATCAGGGTAGCTCCCTGCTATCTGTACCTTTAAATTGCAAGTGGTTCATCTGATTTTCTTTCTTGCTATATGAACTGAGCCAACCAGCTCCGGATTACAAATTGGGTATTGTGCAAGTGTTTTCCATCTCAGGGCCCCAACTAGCTGCACTGATCCTGGCTAGCCCCCCCCCCCCCCAATCCTGGGTACCCAGTGAAAGTGACATTTAAGGACTCTGAAATTGTGTACAGTACTGTGAATATTAATGTGATTGTTTCTAATTAACCTGATTTCCCTGTCCTTGTTGCCATTCCATAAATAAATCAGATCTGGTTGTTTTAGCAAAGTTACACTGACTAAGGCATGTGTTTGTGTTAAAGTATTGTACAGTGGCTATCGTATTACATCCTTTTGCTTTACAGGGGGTCCCCAGAGTCAAGCTGACCGCACCAGTCCTGGGGGTAAGTGTACACTGTGAAGATACTCCTGACATATTGTGTGGGCCACTAGTGGGAAGAAAGGGGGGTTGCAGTGTCCCAGAGGGCTGTGACCAAGTCAGAAAAGACAGTATCAAACCTGACCTCTGGTTGGAGGCACTTGCCATTGGACCTAGGCCCCTCAACCTGTCAGTAGTCAGTCAGGCAGGGGTAGTAGCCCTTGGGATAGCGCCACCTGGGGGTTACATATAAATTCTCTTCCCTCTGACAGTCTCACCTGTCACTCCCTCCTCTACGCGGACGACCTTGTCCTTTTTGTCAGTGATAAATTCCCCTCCCATATTTCCTCAGTCCTCTCCCAAAACTACGGAGCAGCCCATAACTGGTTTGCAATCAACCTCCTCCTGGTAACCATTAAAAAAACAAAGGCTATGCTGTTCTGGTCCAAGCTCTTCCTAGCCAAGCTCAAATCTCCCTCCTCACTCCACATTGTCTCTCCTGATGGCCAGGTGCTCGAAAATGTTGAAACTTTCAAGTACCTTGGTGTCTTACTCGACCCCTCCATCTCCTTCTCAGAGCACATTAACTCAGTACTTCACAGGATTCACCAAAAACTGGGTATAGCCTACAGATTCAGACACTTCCTCTCCCCCAGAGGCCCGGCTTGCCATTATCCAAGGAAACCTACTCCCCATAATCAATCACTAGGCTTCCTCTTCCCTCACTGCCAAGCTCTCCACTGCCTACAACATGCGCAAGCTATAATTTTATTCCTAGTGCTGTTAGCTGCATCTAACACTTACTGTCTGATTATAGAAACACAGAAACATAGAATTTGACGGCAGATAAGGACTGCTTGGCCCACCCAGTCTGCCCATTTCCCTACCTACTGGATAAGCTGCAGATCCTAGTTACCCAGCAGCCTACTTCTTCCTACCCCCACCCCCCAGAACTGCCTTATGACTATCCCATGCATGCTTGAATTCCACCACTGATTTTGACTCAAAACCTTCCTCCGGAAGGCCGCTCCATGCATCCACAACCCTCTCTGTGAAAAATACTCCTAAATTACCTCTGAGCCGCACCTCTATCTTCAAATTGTGCCCTCTTGTTCTTGCACACCTCTTTTTGAAAGATGCTACCCTCTTGGACTTTGTTGATTCCTTGAGGTACTTGAAAGTTTCTATCATGTCCCCTCTCCTCCTTTCCTCGAGGCTATACATGTTAAGCTCCTTAAGTCTCTCTTCATGTCTTCCGGTGCAGACCCTGCACCATTTTAGCGCCTCCTCTGGACAGCTTCTATCCTGTCTATGTCTTTATGGAGATTGGGTCTCCAGAACTG
Source organism: Neoceratodus forsteri (assembly GCA_016271365.2). Lineage (NCBI taxonomy): Eukaryota > Metazoa > Chordata > Ceratodontiformes > Ceratodontidae > Neoceratodus > Neoceratodus forsteri. The sequence goes on from CM028136.1 coordinate 898,472,173, forward strand.
CACACAGTACTCCAGATGGGGTCTCACCAGCTGTCTGTACAGAGGATAATAACTTCCTGTTTTCTACTGGTGATGCCTCCCTATGCATCCCAGTATCCCCCAGCCCTCCTTGCTGCCCTCTCACATTGCTTGCCCATCTTTAGGTCATCTGATATGACTCACCCCAGGTCCCTCTCCATTTTGTTGATGTTAGTATCTCACCCCCATTGTGTACTCTTCCCTGGGTTTTGTTTCCCAGGTGCATTACCTTGCACTTCTTAGCATTGAATCTAAGCTGCCATACATTTGACCATTCCTCTAACCTTGCCAAGTCCCTTCTCATCCTTTCCACCCCACCCTGTGCATCAACTCTGTTGCAGATCTTAGTGTCATCTGCAAAGAGACATACTTTCCTTCCAGTCCTTCTGCAATATTAACTTATAAAGACATTGAAGAGGACCGTCCTATACTGAACCTCAGTGGACCCCACTAGTAACCCTCCTTTCTTCTGAGTGGACTCCATTTACTATTACTCTCTGTGTCCTATTCTCCAGCCAATTCTTTACCCAGGCTGTCATCTTGGGACCCACTCCCAGGCTGGCTAACTTGTATATTCTTTTGTGTGGGACTGTGTCAAATGCCTTGCTAAAGTCTAGGTAGTCCATGTCCACAGCCCCTCCCTGATCTACTACTTTGGTCACCCAGTCAAAGAAATCTATCAGATCTGCCTGGCATGACCTTCCCGCTGTGAATCCATGCTGCCTAGGGTCCTGTGCCCCTCTGGCCTCTAGATACTCGACAATTCTTTCCTTTAGAAGTGATTCCATCATTTTCCCTATCACTGAGGTTAAACTAACAGGTCTATAGTTTCCTGCTTCTGCCTTGCTCCCACTTTTGTGAAGAGGAATCACATCTGCCCTCCTCCAGTCCTCGGGTACCACCCCATCCTCCCATGATTTGTTAAAAAGGGTAGTCTTATATATTTTCTGTGTTGTGTTCTCCCCTCCCTCTTCCCCAGGACGCAACTAAAATTGAGCAGTACCCTGCTCAGTGTGCCCTCCTGGTGAAACTCTTAAATAAATTATTCATTTAAGTTTGACATCGGCCTGATTACGTTAGATCTTACTATATTATTTGGTAGATCCTGTCTCTGTAGGCTTGCCTTGCTGCTTGTTGCAGTTTAAAAATATAATAAAACATATACTAACATACTAAAATGCCAGCAGAATAGGCCTAATGGTCTTTCGTGTCTGCTCGTTTGGTCAGCCCCCAGCCTGGGAGCTGACCTTGCTGCCCCCCCCCCCGGCTTCTCCCTTCCCAGTCCCAGTTATTCTGCATTGCACTGGTTTTGCTTCCAGAACCCTTCCCCTGTACCTGTCCCATCCCTTCTTGAACCTCTCCACCGTCCCTGCCTCCACCAGCCCCCTGGACAGCGCATTCCATGGCTCCACCACCCTCTCAGTGAAATAGCACCTCCTCCTTCCTCCCCTGAATCTCGCCCCCTCCAGCTTCCACCCATGTCCTCTAGTTGCCCCTCCTGCTTCCTTCGGAGCACCCTGACTGCTCCTCCCCTATTTACCCTCTTCATGTACCTGAAGACCTCTATCATGTCCCCCCCCCGGTCCCTTCTCTCTTCCAATGTGTACATATTTAGTTCTTCGAGCCTCTCCCCATATGTCCTATCCCTAAGCCCCAAATCATTTTGGTTGCCCTCCTCTGGACCTCTCCAGGAGTTCAATGTCCCTCTTTAAATGTGGCCTCCAAAACTGCACAGTATCGAGTGCAGTCTCGCCTGCAGTTTTACAGTGGAGTATCACTTCCTCCTTCTGGAGGTGATTCCCCCTAGCGATGGATCCAAGCATCCTGTTTGCCTTTTCCGCTGCCCTCCTACAAGTCTCCGAGTTGTTCACTTTGACATCCACCACCACCCCCAGGTCCTTCTCAGCCATCGAGGCTTGTAGCATTTCCCCCGCCAGGGTGTACACTTGGCCTGAGTTTCTGGCTCCCAGGTGCAGTACCTTGCATTTCCCTGCATTGAACCTCAGCTTCCACTTTCTAGATCACCTTTCCAGAGCCTCCAGGTCCCACTGTAGGGCCACCTTCCCCTCCTCCCCATCCACCACCGCCCCCAGTTTTGAGTCATCCACAAACAGACTCATCTCACTCCTGATACCCTTCCTTATGTCAGAGATGTAGGTGTTGAACAGGAGAGGCCCAAGGACCAATCCCTGAGGGACTCCACTAATGACCCTACTTGGGGATGAGACTATCCCGCCAACCATGACCCTCTGGGTCTGGTCCTGGAGCCAACTGTCTATCTATCTGATCATCTGGTTCCCCACCCCCATTTCTCCCAGCTTATCCAACAGGCCCCCATGAGGAACAGAGTCAAATGCCTTGCTGAAGTCAAGAAAGAGGATATCCACTGGTCTACCTAGGTCCAAGGCACTCATCACCCAGTCATAGAACTCCACAGGGTTTGTCTGACATGATTTCTCTGGGATGAATCCATGCTGTCTATCATCCAGGCACCCGAACTTTTCCAGGTCCCCCCAGTCTCTCCTTGACAATGCCCTCAATCACCTTGCCCACCACCAATGTCAGGCTGACGGGCCTGTAGTTCCCTGCCACCTCCCTTGATCCCCTCTTGTAGATAGGCACTATATGCGCCACCTTCCAGTCCTGGGGCACCCACCCTGTCCTCAAAGAGATGCTGAAGAGCTCCGCTAGGGGTTTTGCCAGGACATCCGCCAGTTCCTTCAGCACTCTGGGATGTAATTTATCCAGCCCTGGTGGTTTCTTCATCTTAAGGGACCTGAGGGCTTCCCTCACTCTCTGTGCCGTGATTTCCACCTCCACTACCTCATCCCCTGCTTTGCCTTCTCCCCAACCTGCCAGTGATGCCCCCCCCCCAGACCCGCCGATCAGTAAGGGTCCCCCCTCGTCAGTTTCACCATCTCCTCCCATGTGATGCAGTCCCCCATTTTCTTGGTGAAAAGTGAGGCAAGTACTCATTTAGTACCTCAGCCTGTTCCCCAGGTCGTGTGCCCATCCTTCCCTGTTTTAATCCTGCTAATCTGCCCCTTCACCCTTTGTTTTTCCCCAATGTATCTGAAGAACCTTGTTCCCTCTCCTAATTTCCCTGGCCAGATTCTGCTCCTTCCTTGTCTAAGCCGCCCTCACCACCCTAGTGGCCCTTCTGGCCATCAGCTTGTACTCCCCTTGGTCCCTTTCACTCCTTGAGCACTTGAATTTCCCATAGGTCGCCTTCTTTCCCCGTCACCACCTCCTGAACCTCCCTGGTCCACCAGCAGGGTTTTTGGACCCTACCGCATTTTTGTCTTACTCTTGCACAGGTGATGGTAGCATCCTGCACCCCCCTCCTGATGATTTCCCACCTACTGTCAGCGTCCATGTCTGTCCCAATCCCATCCAAGTGCTCCTTAAGGATCCTTCCCATTTCCTTGAAATCCACCCCCCTGAAGTCAGTTACCTCCGTCTTTGTGCAGCCTTCTACCCCTCCTAGGTTCAGGCAGAACCAGACTGTGGCATGGTCGCTCCCCGCCAACGGGTCCCTTACCTCCAGGCCCCCAATCTGGTCACTGTCTGCCAGGACCACATCCAGTATCCGCTCCTTCCTGGTTGGTTCCCCCACCAGCTGCGTTAGGAACACGTCCTGAAAGACATCCAGCAACCTCTGTTCCCTGGCCACCGAGGATGTCATAGTCTCCCAGTCTGTTCCTGGCATGTTTAAGTCCCCCAACACCACCACCCTTCCCCTTCCCCTTCCCAGTCTACAGTGTCTCCCAACATCTGGCATCATACTCTCCTCCAGCTCCTCCACCAGTGCAGGGGGTCTATACACCACTCCTATGTTTACTCTCTGCCCCCAGTTATCAAGGTGACCCAAATCGCCTCCACAGGTCCCTCCGCCTCCTCCACTCCTCCTATGGCAATGCAGTTTTTGACTATTATTGCTACCCCTCCTCCCTTCCCCTCTGTCCTTCCTGAACATGGTGTAACCCTCCAGGTTCAGGTCCCAGTCGTGCACTGTGGTGGCCCAGGTCTCAGTGACCACTGCCACATCCACCTCTCCCTCAGTTAGCATCGCCTGGAGCTCAGGCATTTTATTGCCCAAGCTCCTGGCATTTAGCAGGACTACCTTCCACCCTTTCCCTATACTTCCATTTCCCCTGCTCATGTTCCCATGGGGAGTCTGTCTTCCCCTGATCTGCACCTTACCAGTCGGCCTTTTCCTGCATTTCTCCATCTCCCCAGCAGGGTGGAGACAGAGTTCCTCCTTTATTGGACCCCCCTCAACAGCCTTTTCTCTCATCCCTGCCTCCTTCACAAGTTCAAACCCCACCTTTCACCAATGAACCCCTCTATTTTCAACTTAAGGATTTCCTTCCCCTCCAAATTGAGATGGAGCCTATCTCTAGCATACAACCCCTTATCCTCCCAGGTCTCCCCCCAATCCCCATCAACCCAAACGCTCTGTCCCCACACCATTCCCTGAGCCACTGGTTTATCACCCTAATCTTCCTCTTGTGTTCCCCACTAGCCCTTGGCACTGGCAGGATTCCCGAGAAGGAATTTGCACATCCTATATCATGACGGACCCTGGCAAGCTCCCTGAACCTTGCCTGTATCTCTAGCTCACTATTTCCCTCAATGTCATTGGTACCCAGGTGGATCAGTAAGTCCGGAAAACCTCCACAATCCTTTGCCAGCTGATATACCTCATGCTTGGCCCTGTGTACCATTAGTCCAGGGAAGCATTTTGTTCTAACTGGGCAGGCTTCTCCCTCCCTATCCCATTTGATCCCCCTGATCATGGAATCACCCAACAGGAGCTCTCTGGCCACCACTTTTCCTCCATTTCCTCCCCTTTCATGTCCCTCATCCTTTCCACTGGCCCCTCCCCCTAGCCAGCTCCTTGCCCTTCCCCCAATCTGGGTGCCCCTGCCATCCCTCCTTATTTACCCTGGCCACCCCTCCTCTCCGATCCCACGCCTCATCCTCCTGAATATCCTTCTGTGCCTCGCCATCTCCCACCGTTACTGCTCGTGACTGGTGCTTCCCCCCATCTGTTAAACTAGCCTGGCTCGTCCTCCCTTCCTTCATGTCTCTGTTCAGCCCTGCCTTGCCTGTCGTGCTCCCCTGGCCTAAATCCTCAGCTCCCTTTACTGCATCCTTCTTGTACTTCTGGTCCTTCTCCTTGCCCTTTCCTTCCCACTGGTCCTTCCCCTTGCACGTTCCTCCCTCTACCCCCTCCTCCTCCTGCTCTGATCCCCCTACTCCCCGCGTTTTTCCACATTTTAAGTTCCCCCTGTTCCTCCTGCTATCCGGCCCCTGCCTCCTGCTCCCTACTCCCTTTCCATCTCTAACCACCCCTGTCATGGCTACATCACCCCCGTCATCCTCAAGCAGAAGAAGAGAATTGAAGCAGTTACTGAGCTTAAGGTCTGATCCACCTCCCCCCATTGCTTCCTTCTGTCCAACCCCAGACATCTCCCTATTTCCCTGAGAATGTCCTCCCTTTGGCCCCCATCTGTGAGGGTCCCCAGTTACCTGCCTGCTTCCTGGGTAGTATCCTCCTTTTGGGCCCCATCTGCCAGGGTCCCTATGTGACCCCAGAGTACTCTCCTACACTCCTTTCCCTATGCCCCCCGCCCCTAGTGCTTGGTGCAACCCCGTGAGAGAGCCCCTGCCCTATTCCCCAACCATACCTCCCCCCTTCCCCCAGCTGTCTCCTAATCCCCTCAACCTCCTCCCCAAGCTGTGCCAGCTGGTAGCACACTGGGAAACCACCGAACTTACAAGCCCAGTCCAGTATCATGGCTGCTCCACACCCTGTGCACCCACCCCCTCCCAAAGATGCTGGCCCTAATGACATGTGGTCCCATCCCCCTCCAAGTAGGTTTCCTTGGGTGAGCCACCAGGTTCCCCACTAGTCCAAGATACACCCCTACCCACTAATCAGGTCACCCACTAATCCTAGATACAGTCCCACAGTAAACAGGTACCCCTGTTACTAGGTGCAGTACAACACAGTAAACTTATAAGGGAAGTGAACAACTCCCTAAGCTCCTCTCTCCCAGCCTTTAAACCCAACCCCCAGTAGCTAGAACTACATGAGCTGTACCTGAAGCCTTTTCCTCCAATTGCAGGGCAGGTAATCCCTATAAATGAGCCAAGCTCATGAGCTAATGAGCACCACAATCCGCACAGGGGTTGTATACAGACCCCCTTCTCAGGGGGAGGAAATGGACAAGGAAATGATAGAAAGTATACTTAGAATGGCAGAAAAAGGGGAGATATTGCTGATGGGTGATCTGAATATGCCAGATGTTAACTGGAGTGCAGTTGCAGCAGCCACTTCGAAGAGTGGAGTTATTCTAGATGCCCTACAGGGGGCATGCCTTAGACAACTAGTATTGGAGCCCACTTGAGAGGGAGCAATATTAGACTTGATTCTCTCAAATGGAGATGGAGAGAGGATCACAGATGTAGAAGTGGGTAGCCATCTGGGAACTAGCGACCATCGAACAGTATGGTTCACAATAAACACAGCAATAGAGTCAAGCCATACAAAGACAAAAGTACTGGACTTTAGGAGGGCTGACTTTGCAAAATGGGTGAGTGCCCAAGGAATGCACTAGCAAATGGGCAGGAAGGAGGGTGGAAGAACAATGGGAATAATAAAACTGCCATCACAGAGGTAACAAGCCTTTGTGGAAGCAAAAACAAAACAAAATGATGTAAGAAACCACTATGGTTCTCAAAGGAAGTGGCAGTGAAGGTTCAAGAGAAAAAGAAAGCATTCAGGAAGTACAAGGAATCTAGAAGGAGCAGGACAGAGAACTGTATCAGTTAAAGCAAAAGGAGGCTGGGAAGGCAGTCAGAACAGCAAAGGCCCAAACCGAGGAAAGATAGCCAACTCAGTTAAGAAGGGATATAAACCTTTATAGGTACATCAGGAGCAAAGGAAGACCAAGGGAGGGATAGTGAGGCTTAATAAAGGGGAGGAGGGTGGGCAGAGGGAGACTGTGAAGGCAGAGATACTAAACAAATATTTTGCTCAGTATTTACAAAGGAAGAGGGAGGTACATAAACAAACAGTAGAAACACTCTGGATACAGAAGTTGATACCAGCCCATTTACAGAAGAAAGGGTTCTGAAAGAACTCTTAAAACTGAAGGTGGACAAAGCAATGGGGCCTGATGGGATTCATCCCAGAATTCTAAAAGAACTAAGGGTAGAACTAGTGACACCACTGACTACCCTCTTTAACAAATCATGGGAGGATGGGGTGGTACCGAGGACTGGAGGAGGGCAGATGTGATTCCCTTTCACAAAAGTGGGAGCAAGGCAGAAGCAGGAAACTACAGACCTGTTAGTTTAACCTCAGTGATAGGGAAAATGATGGAATCACTTCTAAAGGAAAGAATTGTCTAGTATCTAGAGGCCAGAGGGGCACAGGACCCTAGGCAGCATGGATTCACAGCGGAAGGTCATGCCAGACAAATCTGATAGATTTCTTTGACTGGGTGACCAAGTAGTAGATCAGGAGGGCTGTGGATAGATACAGCCTGGTAGAAGAAATTGGCTGGAGAATAGGACACAGAGAGTAATAGTAAATGGAGTCCACTCAGAAGAAAGGAGGTTACTAGTGGGTACCGCAGGGTTCAGTATTAGACGGTCCTCTAATGTCTTTATGTTTACATTGCAGAGGGACTGGAAGGAAAAGTATGTCTCTTTGCAGATGACACTAAGATCTGCAACAGAGTTGATGCACAAGGTGGGGTGGAAAGGATGAGAAGGGACTTGGCAAGGTTAGAGGAATGGTCAAATGTATGGCAGCTTAGATTCAATGCTAAGAAGTGCAAGGTAATGCACCTGGGAAACAAAACCCAGGGAAGAGTACACAATGGGGGTGAGATACTAACAACAACAAAAAAAATGGAAAGGACCTGGGGTAGTCATATCAGATGACCTAAAGGTGGGCAAGCAATGTGAGAGGGCAGCAAGGAGGGCTGGGGATACTGGGATGCATAGGAGAGGCATCACCAGTAGAAAACAGGAAGTTATTATCCCTCTGTACAGACAGCTGGTGAGACCCCATCTGGAGTACTGTGTGCAGTTCTGGAGACCCAATCTCCCAAAGACATAGACAGGATGGAAGCTGTCCAGAGGAGGGCACTAAATGGTGCAGGGTCTGCACCGGAGGACATATGAAGAGAGACTTAAGGAGCTTAATATGTATAGCCTCGAGGAAAGGAGGGAGAGGGGGACATGATAGAAACTTTCAAGTACCTCAGGGAATCAACAAAGTCCAAGAGGGTAGCATCTTTCAAAAAAGAGGTGCAAGAACAAGAGGGCACAATTTGAAGATGGGGGGCTCAGAGGTAATTTAAGGAAGTATTTTTCACAGAGAGGGTTGTGGATGCATGGAATGGCCTTCCGAGGAGGTTGTGGAGTCAAAACTCAGTGGTGGAATTCAAGCATGCATGGATAGTCATAAGGCAATTCTAGGGGTGGGAGAAAGAAGTAGGCTGCTGGTTAACTAGGATCTGCAGCTTATCCAGTAGGTAGGGAAATGGGCAGACTGGGTGGGCCAAGCGGTCCTTATCTGCCGTCAAATTCTATGTTTCTATGTTTCTATGTTAAGCTCGGGGGGGGCAGGATTAGGGCCTACATCCGACTCTCTCTCTCGAGTGTATCAGCTCTGTGTCTGCCCCTCCAAGCACTGAAACCAAATAAACCGCTCTAATTAAATCCCACCAAATAGGTTTTAAATCATAAGAAATAGGCCTCCACAAATGCAGCCTGCTACACCGTGAAACATCAAACAAATGAGCCCACTTATAGCCACCAAAAAACAGTTTTCAAACTTCCAACATCCCCAAAAACAAAAAAAAGAAAAGACTGCAGAGGGTAAGTATTTTATCAGAGATGGGCTGGAAGACTTGGCACCAATCATGCCCCAGAACTTTCACCTAGAACTGACACCACTAGGGTCTGACTATAGAGTGTTGAAGAGGTGACAGTCTTAAATGCTGGTAGAAGAGGTTGGGAAAATCCTGAGCAAATACATTTTGCTCCAGTGGTTAGAGTGTGGAGCTGTGAACCTGGAGACCCAGGTTTGAATCCCACAACTGCCACTTACTAACTGCATCCACCTGGATCAAACCTTGGACCTGAAAGCACATATACAGGAAACCTGCAAGTCAATTAACTGCAAATTGGGGGCTGCCTATAGAACCAAATACCTGCTCACCCCTGCTGCTAAATTGGCGATAGCCAGAGGCATTCTATTGCCAACCCTTACATATGGGTGTCCCATCCTGTCCTTGGCCACCAAATCTTCACTGCAACTATGGGATACTACCTTCAATAATGTGTGCAGGTATGCAACCAAAGCACCTCGGCTGCAGCATCATTGTCTCTTATATCAGGACCTTGGTTGGCTCTCCTTTCTCTACCAGGCAGTACTACTTGTACAATTTAGTTGATTCCATCCTAAGGACGCCCAAGCCTGCTATCCTGTCTGATCTCCTCAGGCCGCCATTCCCACAAGGAATCTTAGATCGGCTGATCAGATTCTTACTATCCATCCCCTTTGTCGGACTAAAAAGGCATGGGCTCCTTCCATCATGCTGCCCCCACCTATGGAACCTACTACCTCAGGATCTAAGAAATGTCTCCACTCATGTGACTTTTAAGAGCAAACTCAGGACTTTCCTCACTACTATGGACAAATGTGTTTGCTTTGACCTACCTGATCCGCTGCATTTGTACTGTTTCCTCATTGCTAGCACTTTTGCCTGTCCAAATGGGTGTTCTATACTGTGCCTTGTAATTAATGTTTTATTTTGTGCCTTGTAATTAATGTTGCCTTTAACCTGTTTCTTTTATAAGCCTAATGTTAGCTGTTGACAATTGTAAGTCGCTATTCTACTCCATGACATTCTTATCTTCACTTCACAGCCTCTCCTCACTTAACCCCACTGCTGCTCTCTTCCCCTTCTTCTGTTATATCCTCTTCCCCTTTTGCCAATCCCCACCAAACTCACCTTTACCTGTTCCTACCTCATCCATGCCCTCCTTAGTCCCCACCTCCTGGCTGTGCTTTGTCACCTCTCTCCACCTACTACACTTCTCCCACCGTCCTACCCCCCGCCCTGCCGTCTCTTGGTTCCACTGGCAAAGCGACTTTGACACTTTTGCACATGTGCACGTAACTCCTCCGCCTCTATCCCCTCTCACCGGCATCCTCCTCTCGCCCTGCCGTCTCTCGGTTCCACCAGACCCGGCTGTATTTTCCTACCTCCACGCTGTTGCCGTCTACTGCCGCCCCCCACCCTCTTCGCCTGCCGTCTTTCGGCTCCATAGGCCCGGCCGCAGGTTGGTACTCACCGCTGTTGCCGATCTGACGGCACCTCCTTTCCACTTAATCTCTCCTTCCCATCCTTTGCCAGTTTTCCTTCCTTGTGTCTTTTCTACTGATGCCTATCCTCTTATTTTCTGCCTTCTACTATTCACATTTTTGAGTATGTTCCATGATCAAGTGCTAAAGTACATTTTGTTTACTAATGTATGTTACATTGCCATATGTATTTCTCTGCATTTTTTGTACTCGTTGTCTTAATAATCTGGCTGTACTCTTTGTGTATTGTAATTGTACCTCCCGGGTCGTGCCTGAAAACAGTCACTTGCTGACTAGCGCATTTACCCGGTTAACAAAAACTAAATAAATAAATAAAAAATAAACTGGGTGACCTGATCCTGAGCAAGTCACTTGACTTCCCTATGCTCTCTTATCTATCTCTGCGTTCTTTGACTCTCAGTGTGTGTGGGATACAGATTGCATGAAAGGCACCATATAACCATGTTTTTTTTCCTTTCTCACTCAGGACTGCCAATCGTAGCTCCTGTTTCGGGTGAAGAGATAGCCCATGGAACACATCCCCTTTGGCAAGAGTACAGGGTCTGAATGGAGAGCCACAAGGAGAAGTTGGTCAAAAAACAGTTCTTTTACCAGGAACACCTGACTGAGATCTGTTCTCATTTCCTTGACAGTACTAATAATGAATACGAGAAAGAAACAACCAACTACTCCCATGCAGATGCACTACTTACCCTTCCCAGTGCACTCCTTCACTGACAGGTTGTCCTCTCTGTTGTTATTCCCTCCCTGGGACAGTTGCTCATCTTGTGCACGTTTCGGTCCCGTGGCACTCAGCATCTGTTTGAGAAGGGCTTTGTTCATTTCAACCCTTTCTGCCAGTGACAGCAGGCTGGTAGTGCTACTGATGCTGTCCCAGCTGTCGGCCCTCCACAGCGTCCTCGATGGGCTGCCACTGGAAAAGTTGTCGCTGCAGGCAAACCCCAGGCTTTCCAGGCTTTCTGCCCTTGGGAGTTCTTTTGTTCGGCCCCTTTGATATGTTTGGTAGTGTTCCGTTGCAGACTTCTCTGTGTCAGTCCTGTGTCTTCCAGAAATTTGAGGTCTACAGTGTTCTCTGGGTGGGTGATCCCTGGGAATGCCATCCACAGTTCGTATGTTGTCTCTTGTCATTCGCTTTTCTGACTTGGGAGACTCCTGAAATCCTTCCAAGGTGCTGTACTGCTGTTCAGATGGTCTTTCCGAGGGATATTCTCTCACCCTTGGAATGGTATTTTTAGAATTGTTAGGTGGACAGAGCCCTGGCAAAGAACCTTTGGAACCAGGGCACCAAATGTTTATCCCCTCCTCCTCCTCCTCACAGTTCAGAAATGTGTCCATCAGGTAGGTACAGATTTGATCCTCCGGATCCACCACCACATCCTCTGACATGCTGCTTATGCCAAGGTCACTTGCAGGCTGCCTGCTCGTAGTTTTACTGGCTGTTATGGGGCATTTCTCCAGAGGAGGGGATTGGCTTTCCTTGCTAGCCAGTCTCTTTCCTTTCAAAGCTTTTACCTTTGCTTGCAGACAAGAGACAGCTTGGCCTGAGTGCTTTGGGGAGACGGCAGGGCTTCCAGGCATTTTGGCAGGACTCTTAACCTCTGGACCACTCCCAAAGTGTGAGGCATCATCTCTTTGCTGGGGGCCTTTTTTCTTTTTGGCATTTTTGCTGGTTGGCCTCTGCCCCCTTGCCAACCTTGCAGCACCTGGTACAGGAATTCCTTCCATCTTCCTGGTCCTGATCCCACTAATTGCTTCAGTTCCCAGACACCTAAGTGAAAAGCAAATACCGTTATTGATAATGTGACAATAGTATGTATGTATTTTTTATATATACATTTTTCTGCACCTGAGGTGGGGACTCTCTTCTGGCCTGTCTACTCTGTCTCCAAGGATTAACTTGTCCCTTTTAGTCCCCCCATGATTTTCCCCCCATGGCAGGGACCTCAGCTAGAGAGAAAAAACACATCTAATTGTGGGTGGGACCAGGTAGCACTGCAGTCAGCAGCCATCATCCAGTTCCCTGCCTCTTATTTCCACTTCACTTACCTGGGAGCTGCTGGCATTGTATGGTTGCTCACAGTATCCATAGGCTCACTCCTGCCCCACCCAGTGGCATCACAGTTCCCCTGCATCCACAGTGCCCCTGCAAAAGAAATGAACATGGGCACATTTTGCTACTTCCTTGCGTGCCACAGGGGAGCAACATGTGGGCAGACACTCTTCAGGCAAAGGAGCTTTTCCCACGACTTGCTCCCAAACCTGGTTCCCCCTCACTGTTGTCCAGTTTGCTACTGCTGGACAATTGGGGTGGTTCATTAGAATGGAATTCACATTTTATACCTTTCCAACTCCAGTGTCTGGGAGCACTTTGAAGGTCAATGAGATAATTGTACTGCATGCAAGGATGTATGTATGCATTTAAATGGGACAGCCAGGAAGCGCTTACGATGTCCACACAGTCATTTGGCATTAGTCTTCACCATCTAGCTTTTTCCACCAGCCAGGCACACGCTGACCTCTTGTGGCTGTAAGCAACCACCTAGACCCACCTGACACTAACTGTGCAACTTCACGTCCTTCACGGATCAACCCCTGTGGTGGCAGAAACAGGGGCTCTAAGTAGCTTTTGCCTCTTCAGGGTCCAGGACTCCCAAAATAAAAAATGGGAGTCCTAGACCAAATTCTGAAAGCACAGAAGTGTTTCTTTATAGTTGCTTTGGTGTATCTTGATACAGTGTGAGTGGGCAGGAGGCAGTAGATTGTGCATCCTAAAACGTCAGCAGTGTGTCTCGGAGGGGCCTTCACACAGATGGGCAAGCATCCCAATGGGCTACTGTAGCATCAAGGAGATAGAGCCCTGCTTCTCTGAGACCCCAGGGGATGCCCCTCCATACCTAAGGATGCAGATTCAACTGCAAACTCCATGGAGTGGGCCTAAGTGAAAAGAGACCATCTTACTGAAGGTAACCTTGTGTTATCTCCACATTTTTTCCTCCCCCCACATGGAGGTGCTACCTGGATTTTGATGGTCTCATAAGCCATGGCCGTACCCTTGCCAGGGGGAGCAAGCTCCCTGGCACACCACAGGGGTCACTGCAGCGCTGAATGCAATGCCATCTCCTCCCCGAGCTGAGAAGCGCTGCCTTCAGCAACACCATCTCCCAGCCTATTCCGCATGCCCCCAGTTCATTACTGATACTGGGCCACTGGCACAGAGTGGGCCATGGCTGGGTAGCAAAGCATTAGAACCTTATTGAGTGAGGAAACACTGGCAGGACTCCAAGGTAATTCCCTACTCTTTTCGAAACCTGCCAAAGAATCACAAACATCTGTCTGGACAGCCTCTAGATTTTGACAGAAAAGATCGCAATTCAATATCTCAGGCAACTTTGTAAGTTCCTATATTATGTTCTCTGCATGGTGCTATCTTATCTGATCAGTATTGTGGAACCTTTGAAAAAGAGCACTTGTACACAAAGATACTTTCTTAGTAACATTAAATAAAAAATAAAAATAAAGACCCTGAGCAAGTCACTTAACCTCCCAGTGCTCCCAGGACACATCTGGATATGATCTTCGGCTCAGTGTGTCTTTCCTGGCCTAAAATTGCATTAAAAAAACCAGTTCTAAATTCCAGTGTAACACAGTAAGGGGACACTAATTACATTATGTTCCCCATCCTGCTTCAGAAACAGGAATCAAAAGAGTATTCCATGAAAACATGTACTAATTCATAGTGACTCCCTATCCACTCTACTACGCAGGGTATCCACTTACTCCCTTGGTAAGCAGAAATTTGTCCAGATTTATCTTGAATGCCTGTGCTGTCATTATATCTACAGTCTCCACAGGTTGGCTGTTCCACAGGTTCACCGTTCTCTGGAAAAAGAAGTGCTTCATGACTTTACCTCTAAATTTACCACGTCTGGACTTCAGGGTGTGTCCTCTGTCCTGCTGGAAGACACCAGATCAAACATATTTGTCTGGTCTTGTTGATACACTTGAGTATGAAGCCAACTAAAATCATGTCCCATCTCAGCCATGGTTTTCCATGCTGAACCTGTTAAGCACCTCTATCCTCTTGTCACAGCATCTGTCCCCCATACTGTTCATCAGTTTGGTGGTCCTGTGTTGCAACCTCTCGACTGCTTGAATGTCCTGTTTGTAGTGAGGAGCTCAAGACTGCACATCATACTCCAGGAGGAGCCAGGCCAGATCCTGGAAAAGTGACAGAATTAAACATAGAAACATAGAAACTGACACCAGATAAGGATCACTTGGCCCACCTAATCTGCCCATTTTCCCTACCTACTCTAGTACCACAGACCCTACTTAGTCTACGGCTTACCTACCCTTACCAATCAGTAGGATTCACTTATGTCTATCCCATGCATTCTTGAACTTCCCTACCGTCTTTGCCCCCACCACCTCCCCTGGAAGGTTATTCCATGCACTTCCCCTGCTCTGCTGGTCACCATTTTAATGCACCTCAGCATGATACTGGCCCTCAACACTAGCTGCATGCTACTTGTCATGCTTTAGCCCACTGTCTATTATGAGCCTCAGGTCCTTTTCCTCCTCCACTGCAGCAATAGAAGCTCTCCTCACCAAGTGTAGAACCTTGCATTTGGCAATCTGACCAGTCACCCAGTTTGTTCAGACAGAAACATAGAAGTTGATGGCAGATAAGGGCACCCAGGCCCACCACGTCTGCCCTATTTTATATCTAGTGAATCCCAGATTAGTCTAATGGTCATCTATTGGTCTAATTGTCACTTCCTTAGTGTCCTCAGGCTTCCTATGTGCCTGTCCCATGCCTTCTTGAAGGCTATAACCATTTCTGCCCCCACCAGCTCAACTGGCAGGCTGCTCCATCTATCCACCACGTTTTCTGTGTAAAAGTACTTCCTCATGATCCTCTGGAAGTTTATTTCCATTCTCAAGGGAGTCCAGCATCCTGGCCACCTTAGCTTCAAGAGTGAACTTAAGCAGCCAGCTGGAGACCCCAGCTTTGAGATCATTAATAAAAATGTTACAGCAGTGCTCCAGCGCAGATGTCTAAGAGGTGCCACTGAGTACATCTCTCCACTTGAAGTAGTGCCCATCAACCACAACCCTCCTCTTCCTGCCGCCAAGCCAGTTAGCAATCCACCTTGTATATATCTCAGGTATACTGCACTGGTGTCCTTTGCCCAAAAGTTTGTCTTGTGTATAGCTCCCATCCCAAAGAGGGGCTTACCTTGATTCTCCCTGCCAGGGAGCACGTAGATGGACCCTGTATTCTGTTAATGCTCCTCCTTGTGGCTCAATTGGTTGCACAATCCTAGCTCCATTTCCCTCACCGGACACTGCACAGGGAACAGCTAACAACAGGGGGCAGCCTCTTCTTTCCTTTGCACCGACCAGTGCACCATTACCACCACCACCATGGACCAAGCCACCATGGAGGGATGCAAAATGGGTGCACACACCATGACAAGGCACATCCAAGTTTAAAATTAAGTGGCATCCTGCTTGGAAGCAAACCAGGAGTGCCGGACCACCAACACATGGAGTGGAGCATATGGAACACTCATGAGTGCTACACAGATCCCTGGCCCACCCCGAGGAGACAGAAAGGGGGCTGAACAGAAAGACTGGCCAGAATCTTGTTTGAGTGCCCACAGACACAGAGGATGGCTGAAAGCCATGATAGGGGATATTTTAAAAACATTTAAACAAAGCCCAGAAGGGTGTCGCCTTCTTCCCTCTGGCCCAAAAGGATTGTGGGAAGGGGTTGGAGGTCATCAGTTTGCCTGTGTTGTGGGGAGCAAGTCAGGAAGCTCTCAAAGCCTCAGGACATACCTCCCTATAGCAAATGAGGAATTTTCTTGGACAATATGAAGCTAGGAAGCAGGATTTGAGGACTTGTAGTTTGGCTATGGAAAAGGGCACAGAAAAGGACATTTCAGGGAGTTCCTTTAGCCAGCTAGGACTTGACCAAGCAATCTAAAAATCTTTTAGATTGTTTTCCTATTTTGGGCTCACCATGACCCAAATCCATAACACCATCATAGGGCTGAGTCCCCCTTCCTCTATGTTGAGGCACACTGATGAGTCCCGAGAAGGACAAAACAAGTGTGTGTTCTGTTCTTGGCCTTTGCAGACTGAGTGTGCGATCACCTGGCAACATACACTCCTGTTTAAAACAAAACCAATTTTAATTCTTTAATGAGGATTTGCACATACTTCCCATGTTGCTTTGCATTATTGGGGTATGTGTGATTTTCTATTTTTTTGATCAACCAAAGAACACTGACTTCTGGATAAGTGGGATATCTGCAGAGTGCCCAACCAGTTCAGATCAACCAAACCATTGGAGAGAGACAGATACTTTCTACAGCTCAGCCTCTGGGTTGAGCTTCAACAGAGCTCCATATCTGGGACTCAGAAAAACAGTTTCAGAGCATGCGGACAGAAGTGCCTGTCCTGGACTTCAGCTTTCAGAGCAGCACTTACAGGTACCTTGCAAAAAGCTGTGCTTCTGTCACAGAGAAGTCAGACAGCTTTTCACATATCTTGCAGCAGGGATTTATCTTTGTAGAGGCCCTATCACCATGGCCCCGTGTAACTGCCTGTGCTTGGGTGGGGGAAGAAAAGGTCCCCTGCAGGACAAAGAGGACCAGGAGTTTCACCAAACTTCACTTCCAGAGAAGCAGTGGGTCTGCCGCACCTTTAACCAAGCCAGCTTTGGAACCCATATAGAAGGCGTCCCACGCGGATTTCTACATGGCTGCACCATTGAGGTTATGAGGGCAAACCGGGGCCTGGCCCTGCGAGTTTTGTAGATAGTTAGGGATTTAGTTAGATAGATTGGACAAGACCTGCATGATCTTAGAAGTGCCCAGACATAGGGTAATTCTACAGCTTAAGAAATGTTTTATTTGAATTATATCTTGAGTCGGATGGAACTGTTATTTGCGACCCACGTATCCAGTAAATGTCTTCACTCATACAGCACCATTCTCAGCCATCAGACCTGCAACCAGTTACCTTGTAGTGTGTACATATAGACTGTGGGAGATCCCAGAAGTGACTTTGGGATATCTAGTGCACCAGAGGGGAGCGGTTATTTGGGACTGCTTCATTGAGACTGTGTTTGGAGATTTTGCTTGGGGGGTGGCGGGTGGTAGTGGGATATGAAGCAAGTTTATTTTTCTTAGTGGTGGAAATGGGAGCAATTTGCTAGGGGAATCCTCTATCCGGGGAGGGGGTGGGGGCAGAGACAAAGTACTGTATGCACCTCCCACTGTTATCCCCACCCATCTACTATGGTGAGCTCTGCTAACCTGCCACAACATAGACACTTTCTTTTTGAAACACACAGAAGCAAATAATATGACACCTTTACAGACTGCCATCTTGAAGTTATGGTAAGGGGGACAAACATGGAGACAGGGCCCTGGCTTGAAACCCTGTGTGACCCCCCTCTCCCTTAAATCACTCAATGTTATTTATTTTTTTGCTGGGTCAGAGACCCTGCCTGACCTGGACCACTTTAAGCCTTGCAGTAGAAGTTCACTAAGGGAACCCGGGAAGACGTGAACAATCCAGGCAAAGAAGACAATGTCTGCAGAGATGCTAGAAATGCAGAAACACCACGTGGCTTAACAAAGAAGAAGGCTAGAACTGCTCCTCAACATAGAAACAGAATGTGATGGCAGATAAGGGCTGCAGGGCCCACCCACTATGCCCATTTTTGTTAACCTTCATTTTTTCCTGCAGACCCTGCTTGATTTATGGTGCAATCCTCCCCCCCATCCCCACGATTCCCTTGTGCCTGACCCAGACATTTTTTAATCCCACCACCTCCTGGAACACCATTAGGTAAGTAAACACTCCCACAATGACATTCCAGTGCATTTCCACAACTGTATGCAGTCGTACAGGCATCAAAACTCTGCAGGTCACTTTTCTGTTGTGACTCCCCTCTTTAAACACGCAAACAATCACCCATCTGGCTCAGACAGAGAGACCTATGCACATTTACTCATATATTATTATTTGCATCTGTCCTACCTCATTTTCCCTTTCCAGATTCTTATTCCCATGACTTGTCTGAAGTGTGCACACAATGTATACCTCAACTGCACCAAAGACACACCTCACAAATACTGTGCACCTTAACTGCACCTTAAAAATGTGTACGTTAAGCTGGCCCAGTGAGGCAGAGGGCTGAGGCACTTCAGGGGCCTTCCCTGTCCCAAGCCAGACACCTGAGTTTAGCAATGAGCTCGAGCTGCCGGGGTCAGTGGGTGGGGGCTGAGAGGGGACTGAGCAGCCACTTGGCAGCTCTTCTCTCCCGGATTGGGGAGGTGAGTCTTCCCGGCTCTTGATTGCCACCATGTGGAGTCTCAGGGTATCGTCCAGCAAATGAGGGAGGGCTGGCGCTAGGCCGGGTGGGTAGAGCAGGGCTGGAAGTTCTGGAGCGCATGTGCACCTCCATATGCATATGTGACCATGTCGCTGAGGCTCCGTGGAGTAAACAGGAGGAAACCAAGGAAAACATCATGTTCCTCATTACCATATATGACAGCCATCGGGACTCTCAGGTCCTGCACCATATGGACCCCTGCTGGCACAATGGCCTTGGGAGCGGCAGAAGGGATTGGGAATCCTCGAGTCCAGGCATGATGAAAGGTCGAAGGTGGCAGCAGAGGGCAAAAAGTTTGATGAAAAAAAACAAACTTGTATGTCTATTAATATACACCTAATCTTCACCTTACATACATAACATTTAGCAGTATGCACCTCAACTGCACCTCATAAACTTAATAAACAGTATACACCTCATCTGCACCTTAACAACTAAAAATGTAGCAGTAAAGACCGCTACTTTTCCTCGATTTGTGTCTTAATGAGTTGAAGTTATCCTTTTTATGTTTGCTTGCACGCATGTGCAAGAAACATAGTGAAACGATCCAAAATGCAGTGCCGTACAGTTGAAAGGGAGAGCACCGCTTGAGTGAGCAGCGCTCCCCTCCCCCCCACACACACACACACGTGCGCACGCGTGCGTGCTCAGCGCTTCTACCCCCACGCGCACACACTGTATGGCTGACCACGATCAGCTCTACTGTCCCCATGATCTGTATGGCGGCGGGGTGCCCAATCCGTCGGCTCTACTGTTTCCTCCCCAGACTATCGGGTGCCATGCTGGGAGCCCACCCCAGCGTGGCAACAGGTCCTATGGCTGACAGGGGGTGCCCAATCTCCCATCAGCTCCACTGCCCCCCCAACAGCCTTCCAGCTGTCACGCTGGGTGCCAACCCCAGCGTGGCAAACGTCTCGCGTAGTCCAAATAAAAAAAAAAACCTGAAAGAAAAAACCTTCCCTCGCTGCTGTCTTCACTCCCCTCTCTCACCTGTGCTCACCCACTGCACACCGTGCCTCCCCATACCCCCACCTCACCCCATACTTACCTCCAGAGCTCGGTGCGACGATCTTCGGTGGACCAGGAGCACGTCTGCACTCTTCAAAGCCAACCGCAAACTGAGGAAATGCCGGAAAGCTGTATAATGTAATGAATAGGGTTTTTTCAACTTTGCTGCATATCTCAGGCATTTTTTGGAATTTTGGCACCAAATTTTCAACATGGGGTTTTTGGGACCCGCCTCATGAATTCTGTCACTGTCATGGCATGACGGGCCGAAGGGTGATTTTGCGGTCACTGGCGAAATCACCTTTGGGACTGATTAACGAAATGACAGTGCTGGTATTCATAAGGTGGGTACTCAAAAGCCTATCTTAAGATGGTGAAATCCTAAAACTATTTACAAGCGTGCGTTAACTTCCTACTCACGCACGTAGGTTCGCGAATTTTCAATATTTTCACTCTGGATTTTCAACTTTGCCATTTGACCACACTTCCTTATGAGTAGTACAGCTGCCATTTTTCACATCTCACCCAAAATGTGTTTCCGCGCATGCAGTGCACAATGGCGTAGTCGGTGTGCGAAATCAATGTTCGGGACACATTAAGAAAATCACAGTGACACTGTTCATGAGCAGAAGTGTTAAAATGGCTATGTTAAAAATTTGGTGAAAAAATTCCCAGAAATGACTATTTTACAAGCATGCATTGCGCTGTTCCTACGCACGCTCGTAAGTTCGCGAATTTTAAATATTTTCACTCCAGATTTTCAACATTGCCATTTTACCACACCTCCTTAAGAGCAGTATAGCTGTCATTTCTCACTTCTAACCCAAAATGTGTTTCCGCGCATGTAGCGCACAATGGCACAATCGGTGTGCGAACTCAATGTATGGGACACATTAAGAAAATCACAGTCACACTGTTCATGAGCAGAAGTCTTAAAATGGCTATGTTAAAAATTTGTTGGAAAAAATTCCCAAAAATGACTGTTTTATGAACGTTTGTTGCGCTGATCCTATGCAAGCTCATAAGTTCACAAATTTTCAATATTTTCACCCAGATTTTCAACATTGCCATTTTACCACACCTCCCTATGAGCAGTACAGCTGTCATTTTTCACATCTCGCCGAAAACATGTTTCCGCCCATGTAGCGCACAATGGCACAGTTGGTGTGCAAAATCAATGTATGGGACATTATAAGAAAATCACAGTTACACTGTTCCACGAGCAGAGGTCGTAAAATGGCTATTTTGAAAATTTGGTGAAAAAAATTCCTAAAAATTACTGTGTTACGAGTGAGCATTGCGCAGTTTCCACGCACCCTCGTAAGTTCATGAATTTGTAGTATTTTCAGTCCAGCTTTTCACCAGTGGCATTTTTCCACACTTCCTTATGATCAGTATAGCTGTCATTTTTCACAACATGGCCGAAATGTGTTTTCACACTTTCAGTACAGAAATGCGTGGTCGCTATGGGAAATCATTGTTCAGGACAGATAAAGAAAATCACAGTGACACTGTTCATGACCAGAGGTCCCAAAATGCCTGTGTTGACAATCTGCTGTAAACAATTCCCAAACTAATTACATTACGGGTGCACGTTGCACAGTTTCTACGCATGCTCGTGACTTCACCACTTTTTTTAATATTTTCACTGCAGATTTGCAACATTGCCATTTTTTACACCTCCCCATGAACAGTACAGCTGTCATTTTTCACATCCTGTTCAGAATGTATTTTTGCACCTGTGGTGACAAATGCCGTAGTCGCTGTGCAAAAGCATCTTCCGGCTAACAAACTGATATTGCCACTGTTCATGAGGTGGGGGTCACAAAAAACCCATGTTGAAAATTTGGAGTGAAAATACCAATGAATGCCTGAGGCGTAGGGTTTCTGACCATAACACCCCACCCTGTAGAGAATGACAGGCATCAGGGCTGTGACTTGGGATTGTCACCTGCAATGATGGACTAGAAGGATTGCAGGAAAAGGCCAACTGGCAAAGTGCAGACCAGGGGAAAACAGAATCCCCATGGGAACACGAGCAGGGGAAATGGAACTATAGGGAAAGGGTGGAAGGTAGTCCTGCTAAATGCCAGGAGCTTGGGCAATAAAATGCCTGAGCTCCAGGCAATGTTAACTGAGGGAGCAGTGGATGTGGCAGCGGTCACTGAGACTTGGGCCATGGCAAGACATGACTGGGACCTGAACCTGGAGGTTACACTATGTTCAGGAAGGACAGGGGAGGGAAGGGAGGAGGGTAGCAATGATAGTCAAAAACGCATTGGCATAGGGGAGTAGAGGAGGCAGAGGAGCTGTGGAGGCGATTTGGGTCACCTTGATAACAAGGGGGGCAAGAGAGTAAAAATAGAGTGGTGTATAGACCCCCTGCCTCTGGCGGAGGAGCTGGAGGACAGTCTGGTGGCAGATGTTAGGAGACACTGCAGACTGGGCAGAGGAACAGTGGTGGTGTTGGGGGACTTAAACATGCCAGGAACAGACTGGAGACTATGACATCCTCTGTGACCAGGAACAGAGGTTGTTGGATGTCTTTCAAGACGCGTTCCTAACTCAGCAGGTGAGGGAACTGACCAGGGAGGCACGGGTACTGGATGTGGTCTTGGCAGACAGTGACTAGATTGGGGGCCTGGAGGTAAGGGACCCATTGGCGGGGAGTGACCATGCCACGGTCTGGTTCTGCCTGGACCTAGGAGGGGTAGAAGGCTGCACAAAGACGGAAGTAACCGACTTCAGGGGGGTGGATTTTAAGGAAATGGGAAGGATCTTTAAGGAGCATTTGGATGGGATTGGGTCAGACATGGACGCTGATAGTAGGTGGGAAATCATCAGGAAAGGGGTGCAGGATGCTACCAGCACCTGTGCAAGAGTAAGAAGAAGCTACGGTAGGGCCCAAAAACCCTGTTGGTGGACCAGGGAGGTCCAGGAGGTGGTGCGGGGAAAGAAAGCAGCCTATAAGCAATTCAAGTGCTCAAGGAGTGAAAGGGATCGAAGGGAGCACGAGCTGATGGCTAGAAGGGCCACTAGAGTGGTGAGGGCGGCTAAGGCAAGGAAGAAGCAGAACCTGGCCAGGGAAATTAGGAGAGGGAACAAGGGGTTCTTTAGATACATTGGGGAAAGACGAAGGGTGAAGGGGCAGATTAGCAGGATTAAATCAGGGGAGAGATGGGCACAAGACCCGGGGGAGCAGGCTGAGGTACTAAATGAGTACTTCACCTCAGTTTTTACCAGGGAAAATGGGGGTGCTGCATCATACATGGGAGGAGACAGAGATACTGAGGAGGGGACCCTTACCGATCGGCAGGTCTGGGGAGAGGGGGAGGCATCACTGGCAGGTGGGGGAGGCTAAGCAGGAGAAGAGGTACGGAGTGGAAATCACAGCAGAGAGAGTGGGAAGCCTCAGCTCCCTTAAGACGGAGAAAGCACCGGGCCGGATAAATTACATCCCAGAGTGCTGAAGGAACTTGCAGATGTCCTGGCGAAACCCCTGGCAGAGCTTTTCACCATCTCTCTGAGGACAGGGTGGGTGCCTCAAGACTGGAAGGTGGCTCATATAGTGCCTTTCCACAAGGGGGGATCAAGGGAGGTGGCAGAGAACTACAGGCCTGTCAGCCTGACATCGGTGCTGGGCAAGGTGATGGAGGGCATTGTCAAGGAGAGGCTAGGGGGGGACCTGGATAAGTCAGGGTGCCTGGACGATAGACAGCATGGATTCATCCCGGGGAAATCGTGTCAGACAAACCTGGTGGAGTTCTATGACTGGGTGACAAGTGCCTTGGACCTGGGTAGACCAGTGGATGTCCTCTTTCTAGACTTCAGCAAGGCATTTGACTCTGTTCCTCAAGTGGGCCTGTTGGATAGCTGGGAGAAATGGGGTGGGAACCAGATGATCAGATGGATAGGCAATTGGGTCCAGGACGGACCCAGAGGGTCGTAGTTGGTGGGATAGTCTCATCCCCAAGGAGGGTCATTAGGGGTCCCACAGGGATCAATCCTTGGGCCCCTTCTGTTCAACGCCTCATGTATCTGACATAAGGACAGGAATCAGGAGGAGATGAGTCTCTTGCAGATGACTCAAACTGGGGGAGTGGTGGATGGGGAGGAGGGAGGGTGGCCCTACAGGGGGACCTGGAGGCTCTGGAAAGATGGTCTAGGAAGTGGAAGCTGAGGTTCAATGCAGGGAAATGCAAGGTACTCCACCTGGGGGCCAGAAACCCAGGCCAAGTGTACACCCTGGGGAAATGCTACAAGTCTCGATGGCTGAGAGGGACCTGGGGGTGGTGGTGGATGTCAAGATGAACAACTCTGAGACTTGTAGGAGGGCAGCAGGCAAGGCCAACAGGATGCTGGGATGCATTGCTAGGGGATCACCTCCAGAAGGAGGAAGTGATACTCCCTCTGTATAACTGCTTGGTGAGGCCGCACCTGGAGTACTCGTGCAGTTTGGAGGCCACACTTAAAGAGGGACATTAACCTCCTGGAGAGGGTCCAGAGGAGGGCAACCAAAATGATTTGGGGCTTGGGGACAGGACCATGAGGAGAGGCTCAAGAGCTAAATATGTACACATTGAAGAGAGAAGGGACCGGGGGTCATGATAGAGGTCTTCAGGTACATGAAGAGGGTAAATAGGGAGGAACAGTCAGGGTGCTTAAGGAAAGAGGAAGGGGCCACTAGAGAGCATGGGTGGAAGCTGGAGGGGGAAGATTCAGGGAGAAAGGAGGAGGTGCTACTTCACTGAGAGGGTGGTGGAGCCATGGAATGCACTACCTAGGGGGCTGGGTGGAGGCAGAGACAGTGGAGGGGTTCAAGAGGGGGTGGGACAGGTACAGGGGAAGGGTTCTGGAAGCAAAATCCAATGCAGCAAGAATATCCGGAACTGGGAAGGGAGAAGCCAGAGAAGGCGAGGGGGACATCAAGGTCAGCACCCAGGTTGGGGGCTGACCAAACGAGCAGACATGAAAGACTGTTAGGCCTATTCTGCTGGCATTTTAGTATGTTAGTATGTAATGATCATACCATTCCACCCCCACCCACACCCTGCAGCCACTGAGAGGCATCGAGGTGTGCCTTGGACTCTTCGTCCCCAAAGTTCACCCCGTTCTCCTATATTGCACCCATCTCACAATATTTCTGATGGAATGGGGTGCGCATAAGGGCCAAAGACCCCAAGACACACCATGACACTTGTCAGTGTCTGCACGGTAGGGTGTGGTGAAATGGCGTGGCCGTTGTGCCGGATGACCCAAAGGCACACCCCAATGCCTGTCACTATCTGCAGGGTGGTGATGGGGTTGGCTTCAGTTCAATACTTCACTGCCATTCCTATTATGCAGCTCTGTAATTCCTACACTACCAATGCCAATGCCAGCAAGCAGACATTTGGCATTGACAAATGCTTGTTGGTACTGTAGCAGTATTTCCTGTTAACTGGCAGTTAATTTCAGACAACAGTTGAAGCTCTGTTTAGATGTGGACACACTGGGTAGTGCTCACAATTAAGAAACCAATATAAGAGTAAGACAAATCCTTCTTTCTATCATTTTTATGTTGCAGAAAATGGCAAGATCTTACTAGGATATACAAGTGTGTGTGTCTCCTGTAAATTTAGTGTGTGGTGGGGGGTGGGAGGGTCATGGAACTCCATTTTACTTTTGCTATGCTGTCTTGCAGTGCTCACTGTTTACAGTGTCAAATGAATAAAAGCAATGTATTTTGAATAATGTTCCTGTAGGCACTGTGCCTTTTACCTATTTCACTTTGTTTCATTTTATTTTTCACCCTGGAAGGCACATTGGGCAAACTATCCGTTTTCAAATGCATTGAGCATAGATAAAAACCGTAGACAAGACACAAGATACAATCAGGAAACATTAAACACAGCTAACAATGAGATTGGTCTATTAACAAAGATGACAACTGTTTTTTTTTACAGAAATATTGATTTACAACAAGTTTGGAAGCTTATTATAATTCCACGCACCAACAAAATCAGCAGCCCTTTGACTTAGTTTTGTTCTTCTTAATGATATGGGGAAAGATACGATGACGTTACCTAGTATGACAATCATTGCGTCGAATAGGGAACAGATCTGAACTAGAAGAGAGAACTTTACCAAGTGCAGTTTTGTGAAAAAAGAGCAGAAACTTAACATTTTACATTATTATCAAGAGAGAATATTTGGGCAGAATAATACAAAACACATGATGTGTGTGGAAAGAGAGCACAATAATAAATCGACATATGGAATTACAGACAGTTCTTATCCAGGACAGCAACCCACACCCTGTGGATGAATAACAAACTATCCCATAATCCAAAACCAAAAAGAGTAGATGACCAGGCAGTAAGGCTCATGCTTCTGGCAAAAGATTCCCAGAGACTCAAAACAGTGGGCCTAAGCACTGATGTACTGTACTTACTACTTGGTCAGCATGGGCACCATAGGTAAGAGCACTGTCCAGGATAACATCCAAATACTTACATTCATTAACCAGCTCAAGGGGTTTACCGTCAATGACCTTAATGGAGAGCTTTCCATTACACTTGGAGAGATTCCCAAAATAATCATTAAACACAATGGCCAATCACAGTGGATCACTAATTACCTCATCAGTAACATAAAGAGAAGAAAGGTCACTTCTTTCTTATGACCAGTAAGATCATTGAGGGTATGCCAGAAATCATGAGGATTATTTAATGCAGAAACTCCCTGGAGTTTTGCCTTTGTGTGAGTCCTGCAATCACACATGGAGAAGGTAAACGGATAAGTGTAAGGAAACCATGTTCACTCTGTTAAGATACTTTTAAAGTTCAGCTTACAATTAATTAATTATAAAAATATTGTTTACATTTTGTAATAGTTGGGGGCTCTGCTTGTAGTTAGAATTTAGTTTTACATCTGCACTAGCCATGTTGATAAAAACACCTAAACTACACCTCTAGAGCTGTGCACTTCATTGAGGCGAATGCCTAATGACGACGCCTCTGATGGAGGTGTACATTATGCTTAGGCAACAATGCCACTGTAACAAGACAACTTTGTAAACAGGACTTTTAGCCCTAACAGTTATAACCTGTATAAAAAAGAAAGGGCTTTACTACCACAATTACTATTTCTACAGTTCACTGAAGTGTACAGCTCATGACTACACCTCTGGTGGAGGTGTATACCTTATTGAGGTGTACAACTCATGACTACACCTCTGGTGGAGGTGTACACCTTATTGAGGTGTACAACTCACAACTACACCTCTGGCAGAGGTATACCTTACTGAGGTGTACAACTCATGACTACACCTCTGGTGGAGTTGTATACCTTACTGGGGTTAACAACTCATGACTACACCTCTGGTGGAGGTGCATACCTTACTGAAGTGTACAACTCACGACTACACCTCTGGTGGAGGTGTATGTCACAAACGCACTCAGCAGGTCAGGCCCTCTGCTCCCACAGTGCCAACCTCCGAGCGCACTAGTGTGAACAGGTAACAGACAGGGTAACCCTCCTGTCTGCTTTTGGGTCCGAATCACCTTTAGTCTCAAATTCTGGAGGGATTCAAACTGTGAACCTTATGCTAGCGTACCCAATGTACAGGCTCAGATACATACTCTCTTCAGGGATTGCGATACAATCTTTCACCAGGGGCACCAAGCCAGGCTTCCAAAATGAACCCTTAAAACTCTATAAAAGACCTTAGGTATATTCTTACCTTTTCCCAGTTTAGTAACACCATCAACCTTTTGAACAGTTTTTGTCAGTCTTAACCCTCTATACGTCACATGCAAAAAGAACTGGCAGAAACTCTGGCAGTCTTTCAAATAAAGATTTTACTAAAAGATGATAAAAATATGAAAAATGTAAACAGAATAATATAGCAAAGAGCATACAATCACTTAAAAGAAAAGCAAAGAAAACTACAAACTCCTACCAACATACAGTTTAGATCTTTTCTATCTAATGTATTACCTCTTTAAGTGCTTATCAGAGCTGTGTGTCTTTCTAGAGTCCCAAGATGGAATATATCAACAATTCAGACACAGTATAGTTTAAACTGTGTCTCTCCACGTCTCTTCTGTGAGTCATCTAGCTGCTCCTTTTAGAATATAAAAAAATACAAACAGTATGTCCTATCAGAAGGTATATTAAAGAAGGTGACATGAGCAAAAACTCATTTCCCAAATTATGAGTCTTTTGATCCACCAGTTCCCTTGAAGTTTTACAACCCTGCAATCTCTCACCTAGGTGCAAGATATCTGGCAGGAATCAGCTTAATGATGTCCTGTTTGTGAAGTTATAAAATGTATATTTTAGTTTCCCAGCTTCAGAGCAGCAACAGGTCATAAAACGGCCATAAAATGTAATTTACTCAAGGAAGTTAATTACATTACAGATATATCCTGTCAGTGTAATATATGTAGCTTTACTGAAACCTTGAGGGGGGGGGCACCCATGGAGCACAGGCTGTCTTATGTGAGACAATCACATACTATATTTTTATTTTACAAATAGCCTACAATAATCATGACCTGCTGGCCAAGCGTCACAGTGTACACCTTGCTAGGTGTACAACTCATGACTATAACTCTGGTGGAGGTGTACACCTTGCTGAGGTACATAGAAACAGAAACATAGACTTTGACAGCAGATAAGGACTGCTTGGCCCACCTAGTCTGCCCATTTCCCTACCTACAGGGTAAGCAGCAAATCCTAGTTAACCAACAGCCTATTTCTTCCTACCCACCACAAGAATTGCCTTATGTCTGTCCCATGCATTCTTGAATTCTCCCACAGTTTTAGACCCCACAACCTCCTCAGGAAGGCTGTTCCATGCATCCACAACCCTCTCTGTGAAAAAATAGTTCTTCACATTGCCCCTGAACCCCCCCAATCTTTAAATTGTGTCCCATTGTTCTTGCATGTCTCTTTTTCTGAAAGATGCTACCCTCTTGGACTTTATTGATTCCACTGAGGTACTTAAAAGTTTCTATCATGTCCCCCCCTCCCTCCTTTCCTCAAGGGTATACTTATTAAGCTCCTTTAGTCTCTCCTCATATGGCTTCTCTTGCAGACCCTGCACCATTTTAGTTGCCCTCCTCTGGACTGCCTCTTCCTGTCTATGACCTTGTGGAGATGGGGTCTCCAGAACTGGACGCAGTACTCCAGATGGGGTCTCACCAACTGTCTGTACAGAGGGATGACAAGTTCCTATTTTCTGCTGGTGATGCCTCCCCCTATGCATCCCAGTGTACCCCCAGCCCTCCCTACTGCCTTCTCACATTGCTTGTCATTGCTTAAGGTCATCTGATATGATTACCCCAGGTCCCTTTTCTTTTTTGTTGCTGTTACTACCTCCCCCCCATTGTGTAATCTTCCCCTGGGTTTTTGTTTCCCAGGTGCATTATTTTGCACTTCTTTGCACTGAATCCTAGCTGCCATACTTCTGACCATTCCTCCAACCTTGCCAAGTCCCTTCTCATCCTTTCCATGCCTCCTTGTGTATCAACCCTGTTGCAGATCTTTGTGTCATCTGCGAAGAGGCATACTTTTCCTTCCAGTCCCTCTGCAATGTCACTTATAAAGACATTAAAAAGGAACTGGACCCAGTACTGAACCCTGCGGTACCCCACTAGTAACTCCTCTTTCTTCAGCATTGACTCCATTTACAATTACCTTCTGCGTCCTGTTGTCCAGCCAATGTTTTACCCAGGCTACCACACTGGGACCCACTCCCAGGCTGGTTAATTTGACTATTAATCTTTTGTGTGAGACTGTGTCAAATGCCTTGCTAAAGTCTAGGTAGGCCATGTCCACAGCCCCTCCCTGGTCTACTACTTTGGTCACCCAGTCAAAGAAATCGATTAGATTCATCTGACATGATCTTCCCGCTGTGAATCCATGCTGTCTTGGGTCCTCTGCCCCACTGGCCTCTAGGTACTCAACAATTCTTTTCTTCAGAAGTGATTCCATCACTTTCCCTACAACAGAGGTCAAACTGACAGGTCTGTAGTTTCCTGCCTCTGTCTTGGTCCCACTTTTGTGAAGGGGAATCACATCTGCCTTCCTCCAGTCCTCGGGTACCACACCATCCTCCCATGATTTGTTAAAAAGGGTAGTCAGTGGTTTCACTAGTTCCCTCCTTAATTCTTTTAAAATTCTGGGGTGAATTCCATCAGGCCCCATTGCTTTGTCCACCTTCAGCTTTAGGAGTTCTTGCAGAACCCTTTCTTCTGTGAAAGGACTGGGATCGACCCTCCTATTAAGAGTGCTTCTGTTAATTGGATTTGGCACCTCCCCCTCCTCTTTTGTGAATATTGAGCAGAAATATTCATTCAGTATCCCCGCTTTTTCACTGTTCCCCTCTGCCCGCCCACTGTTCATTCTATTCAGCCTCACTATCCCTCCCTTTGTCTTTCTACGCTCCCTGATGTACCTATAAAAGGTTTTATCCCCCTTCTTAACCGAGTTGGCTATCTTTTCCTCAGTTTGGGCCTTTACTATTCTGACTTCCCTCTCTGCTTCTTTCTGTCTTAACTGGTACAGCTGTCTGTCTTGCTCCTTCTGTGTTTCCTTATACTTCCTGAATGCTATCTTTTTCTCCCTGACTTTCCCTGCCACCTCTTTTGAGAACCACAGTGGCTTTTTCTTTCATTTTGATTTGTTTATTTGCTTCACACAAAGGCTTGTTGCCTCTGTGATGGCAGTTTTGATGGTTCCCCATTGTTGCTCCACCCCTCCTTCTAGCTGGTTTGCTAGTGCTTTTCTGAGGCACCCTCCTTCTAGCTGGTTTGCTAGTGCTTTTCTGAGGCACCCTCCCATCTTGCCAAAGTCAGCCCTCCTGAAGTCCAGCACGCTCACTTTTGTATGGCTTGACTCTGTAGCTGAGTTTATCATGAACCACACTGCTTGATGGTCACTTGTTCCCAGAGGGCAACCCACTTCTAGATCTGAGATCCTCTCACTGTCTCCATTTGAGAGTATGAGGTCTAAGATTGCTCCCTCATGAGTGGATTCCGAAACTAGCCGTCTGAGGCATGCCACCTGTAGGGCATCGAGAATGGCCCTGATCTTGGATGTCGCTGCAGCAAATGTGCTCCAGTTAACATCTAGCATATTCAGGTCTCCCATCAACAGTATCTCCTCTTTCTCTGCCATCCTAAGAATGCCTTCTATCATATCCTTGTCCATTCCCTCCCCCTGACCTGGGGGTCTGTATACAACCCCTGTGCAGATTGTGGTGCCATTTCCAGTCTCCAAGGTGACCCACAGTGCCTCCTCTCCTCCCTGTTTACTCTTTTGTTCAGTTGCTTTTATCCCTTCCTTTACATAGAGAGCTACTCCTCCCCCTCTTCTCCTCTCCCTGTCTCTCCTGTAGGTTATGTACCCTGATATGTTAACATCCCAGTCATGGTTTTCTGTGTACCATGTTTCTGTGGCTGCTACAATATCCAGGAATCCCTCTTCCATCAAGGCCACCAGTTCAGGGAGTTTGTTGCCCAGACTGCGGGCATTGGTATGCATTACCCTCCATTTCCTGATGGCCTTACTCCTTTTTGCCCCATCCCTGTCCTTCTTGCCTCTGTCACTTCCTCCATTTACCCCTTCCCTTCTCCCTATCAACATTTCTATGTTGGAGTTTACCGCACTTACTACCGTGACTTTTTGGGGGGGGGCTAGTATTTCCCTGCACCTTTCCAGTGCCTCCCTCCTTGCTAGTTTAAATGCTTGCCAATGAAGCATTTAAACCTATCACTTAGGATCCTGGTTCCGCTCCTGGACAGATGCAGACCATCATGTCAGTATAGGCTTGCATCACTCCAAGTGGACCCCCAGTCCCCAATGAAGCCAAATCCTTGAGCTCTGCACCAGTTATTCAACCACTGATTGAAACCCATGGTGTGGAGCACCCTAGCCTCCCCTACGCCATAGACAGGCAGCACCTCCGAGAAGCTTACCGTGTATGCTACTTGTCTAAGGCCCCTCCCCAATTCCACAAACTCTTTCTGCACAGCTCTGATCCCTTTCCTAGCCAGGTCATTTGTCCCTAGGAGGACAGTGACATCCAGCTCCCTCCCCTGTGCAGCTGCTCTGGCAATCCTGAGGATTCGCTCCCTGTCCCTCTAAGCCACGGCACCAGGCAGGCACCTTACCTCCCTCTCCCCTTCCTCTCCTAGTTCTACCTTCCTAACAATGGAGTCCCCCACCAGGGGTTGTTTCCTTCCCCGTGGGGTCCCATGCCACCCTCCTGTGGGTCTGTGCTATAATGGAGGTGCACACCTTACTGAGGTGTACAACTCACGACTATACCTCTGGTGGAGGTGTACATCTTGCTGAGGTGTACAATGCAAGACTACACCTCTGGTGGAGGTGTACACTTCACTGGGGTATACATCTCATGACTACACCTCTGGTGGAGGTGTACATTTCACTGTGGTATATACCTCATAACTACACCTCTGGTGGAGGTGTACACTTCACTGGGGTATACACCTCATAACTACACCTCTTGTAGAGGTGTATACCTAACTGAGGTGTACAACTCATGACTATACCTCTGGTGGAGGTGTACACCTTGCTGAGGTGTACAACTCATGGCTATACCTCTGATGGAGGTGTACACCTTGCTGAGGTGTACAACTCATGACTATACCTCTGGTGAAGGTGTAATGGAGGTGTTCATCTTACTGAGGTGTGCAACTCACGACTACACCTCTGGTGGAGATGTACACCTTGCTGAGGTGTACAACTCATGACTATGCCTCTGGTGGAGGTGTACACCTTGTTGAGGGATATACCTCATGACTACACCTCTGGTGGAGGTGTACACTTCACTGAGGTATACACCTCATGACTACACCTCTTGTAGAGGTGTATACCTAACTGAGGTGTACAACTCATGACTATACCTCTGGTGGAGGTGTACACCTTGCTGAAGTGTACAACTCATGACTATACCTCTGGTGGAGGTGTAATGGAGGTGTTCATCTTACTGAGGTGTACAACTCATGACTACACCTCTGGTGGAGATGTACACCTTGCTGAGGTGTACAACTCATGACTATGCCTCTGGTGGAGGTGTACACCTTGTTGAGGTATATAACTCATGACTACACCTCTGGTGGGAGTAAACGCTTCACTGGGCTATGCACCTCATGACTACACCTCTGGTGGAGATGTAATGAAGCTGTACACCTTACTGAGGTGTACAACTTATGAATACATCTCTGGTGGAGGTGTACATCTTGCTGAGGTATACAGCTCATGACTGCACCTCTGGTGAAGGTGTACAGCTCATGACTACACCTCTGGCGGGGATGTACGCTTCACTGGGATATGCACCTCATGACTACACCTCTGGTGAAAATGTACATCATATATTGAGGTGTACAACTCATGACTACACTTCTTTTATTTATTTATTGAAATGTTTCACCAGAAAGGCACACTGAGCGACAAGTCGCTTGTCTCCCGATGCGACCTGGGGGGGAAGGGATACAACAGAAAAGAGACATTAAACATCCAAGTTACAAGATCAACATTAACATACAGTTGTAAGGCAGGTGTTACAAACAGCGAAATAGTTTGCCAGTGCATGTTGTGCAGGCAGAGTCCTTTTCTATCATCAAGATTAGGCTGGACAAATATTTAGCAGTTGGTGACACCTATTACCTCCACTGAACTGTGGGGACAGCCTTCACGGGCTATTAGACTTCTTAACTGTCTTAAATAACTTTAGTATGAACTTAGAAGTGTTACAACAGTGTTGTGCATAATATGTAAGAAGAGTGGACAACAATAATAAGTAAACAAGTGCTTACGTGAAATAAAAGGGGGAAGGGGAAGGGGAGGTGTATACTTAACTGGGGTATATACCTCATGACTACACCTCTGGTGGAGATGTACACTTCACTGGGATATACACCTCATGACTACACCTCTGGTGGAGATGTACACTTCACTGGGATATACACCTCATGACTACACCTCTGGTGGAGATGTACACTTCACTGGGTATACACCTCATGACTACACCTCTGGTGGAGATGTATACCTTACTGAGGTGTACTTAATTAGCAGTTTTTACATGCACATCATCTACACCGCAGTAGCACTGTAACTGCCTTGCTGTTTACCTCATATACACCTCTCAGGTAGTGGTGCAGATGAAGTGTATACCTGGAGGTGTACTAAGACATGCAATTCCTTTACACCTTAGCAGCACATCAACTAAACCTCAATTTGGTCAGGGAAGCTTCCCTCTAATAAATTTCATACTTGTTTTGCTGTATATTTGTGTCAATTGTATTAGTGTGTTAATGTGCATGTAATCTGTCAAACCACCCTCATTTCTACTTCAGGGAGATTAAGATGAATGAAGCTCACCGCCACATCGCCTCAGCTATCTCCACTTCCAGAATCAGCAGTGACACCCTGGACCTTAAGCCGCTATCACTTACACTTGACGAGGTCCCCAGTCCCCTAACTAAAATTCTTAATCTCTCTCTCCACACCAGTACATTTCCTGACATATGGAAAACTACCACTGCGACCCCGGTCCACAAAACTGGGGATAAGACCTGCCACTCTACCTACCACCTGATCTCCATATTGCCACCACTATCCAAGGCCCTAAAGCATATTGTTGCAGAACAGCTCACTGATTATTTGGACAAATGTAATATTCTGTGCACACAACAACACGGTTTTAGAAACGGGCATAGTACCACCACTGCCCTGCTTGAATTTACCACTGCAGTTCATAGCTCCCTTGATAAAGGACTTCTTACAGGGGCTGTCTTCATCGAC
Source organism: Neoceratodus forsteri (assembly GCA_016271365.2). Lineage (NCBI taxonomy): Eukaryota > Metazoa > Chordata > Ceratodontiformes > Ceratodontidae > Neoceratodus > Neoceratodus forsteri. Next base: position 898,506,843 of record CM028136.1, read on the forward strand.
CTCGCGTAGGCTTTTGACACGGTCCATCATTGGCTGCTGTATGACCAACTACTCCTTGCTGGCCTCGCACCGGACTCAGCCTGCTGGTTTAGAAGCTACCTTGACAACCGCTCTCAAAGAGTAAAAATTGTCAGTGCTATCTCGGACACCTTGCTTGTCTGCTCTGGAGTACCTCAGGGGTCCATACTGGGCCCTCTCCTTTTCAGCCTCTTTTTAAACTCCCTACCACAATCCTGCTCAGAACAAATCATCCTGTATGCGGATGATGCTGTTGTCTTTTCTATGCAGAAGGACCTTTTACCACTACAACACAGCCTCCGACTCGGATTCAGTGCCGTTGAAACATGGTTCTCCAATCACAAACTAGTCCTTAATCACAAGAAAACCAAGTCCTTGCTATTCTGCAGTTCACATAACCATTATAAGCAGCACCCCCTAGCCATCTCCACCAAGCAGGGGACTGTCCACAGACAAGTTTACTCTTTCAAATACCTAGGGATTCTGCTTGACCCCAATCTCTCCTATATGGCTCACATTGACAGCATGGCTAAAGCTGCCAGCACTCGCCTTGGGTTACTCTACAAGCACAGGCAGCACCTCACCCCAGAGGCCCTAAAGATTGCCATCCAGAACTCTGTGGTGTCAGTTATTGATTATGGCCTCATTATCTACGGCTCCGCCATGACGTCCGCTCTCCGACGTATAACAACTGCTCTTAACAAAGCATGTTGACTCACAACTGGTGCCCACTGCCTCACCCACACCTGTATCCTTTATGAACAATCCGGATGGCTCCAGCTCTCCAACCGTGTAAAGTATCTCACATGTACTATGTCGGGGAAAAATCAAACTCAGCCTCACACCCCCTGCTGTTACTGCCTTGTTACATCAAAACACCATCTGACAGAACACCAGGAGCTCGTCAACCCAGATTCTACAAGTTCCTTGCTGTCGAACTACGCAGGGCCAATGCTCCTTCACCTATAGGGCTCCTCTATGGATGAATGGTCTCAGCCACACCATCTCCTCTGCCTCAGCACTAGGTCTGTTCCAAACCACACTCCGGGCCCATCTCATTGCCTCTAGCTCCTGTGACTGCCTCTCCTGGATGATGACCTACACAGCTTAAATCCTAACTTATATACTGCTTAACCCCAGGCCCCCCTGTCCCCATCCCCCCAGCTCCTGAGGCGCCACTTCAAATCTCAGGTCTTCATACCACCTCATTAGTCTCTCCTTGCACCATTACAGCACTTATCCTCCCACCCTGCCCCCTTTGTCTCTTCTATCACTCCTTCCCATTTATTTTTCGACAAATGCCTCCGGCTGCATCTTCATCCTCCCTCTCTCCTCTCATCCCTGTTTCTCTGCCACTCCAGGGTACCTGACACTGCCCATTCCTTGTGGGCATATGTGTCCTAGCTGTGTTCACCATCTTACTATAGCTGCCTCTGTTAACTACCTACACTTCTCCTCCTCCTCCTCTACCACTTACTCTTCCTATAACTGACCCCTTTCAATAGCACTGTTGTACATGAATTGTTTACTGTTATTTCACCGTTGCTTCCTTGTTGTTTGTTATTTCTGACGTGGAACCTTTGTAAAAGAGCCTTGGCTCAAAGGTACTTGTAATCCTAGAATAAATAAATAAATAAAAATAAATAATGTGTGGGGTATTTGCTTACAGTTTTTGCTTATCTTCCATGGGTGAGGGTGAGTTATATGATTGTTGTTTTCCTGGTGAGCAGTACCCTGGCACCTTGTTGTCAGAAGAATCCCATCAGGTGGAGGCATTACGCCATTCCAGTACTAACCAGAACCCAGAAACCAGGTACAACCCCAGGGCCATCTGTCCCAAGGCATAAAGACACTAGCCATGGCTTAACATCCACCCAGCTGCGCCAGTCCTCAGGGGCAGGGGCCACATGTGCCACAGTATCAAAGGCTCTGCCAAAGTCTAGATAGACTACAGCTGGGATAGTCAAAGCTCGGAAGTAGTGCCCACTAAAACTTTGCTCCAGTTCCATTAGTGCCTGATGCGAACAGGTATATTGAACATGCTTGAAAGCACACACGAGTGCTAAAAGCATGTTCCAGTATATAGCCTGATGGATGCAGGAACCAACTTATTTGCTTCTTACAAACCACAGCCCCCTGCTGGCCACATTGCCGAGGAGCAAGCGAACTGTTAGTGCTCGCAAAAGGCAGCAGGTCTTGTGGAGCAATCTGCCATTTATTTATTTATTATTTTATTCTTTGGTAACTGGGTAAGGCCCACTAGGTACAGGTGCCTGTTTTCAGGGGCAACTCGGGAGGTTAAGTGATTTGTCCAGAGTCACATAGTATGCAAGTGGAGGTTGTGAGAATCAAACTCACGTCTGTCTGCTGGATGTACAAAGCTTGTTCACAGCTCATTATTCTAACCTCTAGGCTATACTGCCAGCCCCTGGATAGCCATATTCCAGCCTTGCCATGCACATGACCCCCTAGCACAGGCAAGGCACTATGGGTCATTTTGCATCTCCTTATGGTGTCATTATAGGCCAAGGGGCAAACAGGCACTCCCCCCAAAAAACAGCAGCACCAATGCTGCAACAGGTGACCCATGTGTAGTTGACAGTTAAACATATCTTCAGTAGTCTGGTGACCCATGGCCCCTCCCTGCCTGATCCCTGTGCCATTTACATATATACATATTCCCAGTAGTCTAGGGCCCCCCGCCTGATCCCTGTGCTGTTTGTATTTACACAGATCCTTGGTAGTCTATTGGACCCCTGCCCAGTCCCTGTGCTATTGACATATACACATATCCCCGGGAAACTTGTACCCCTTCACCTCCTGATCCCTGTGCCATTCTTATTTACATAAATCCCTGGTAGTCTGTTTGCCCCCCACCCTCTGATCCCCATGGCAGCATACCAGCCACACCCCCAGTAAGCACTGTGATGGCTGCCGGCACTTACCCACCATTCATCGCTACTGCCGGCTGCTGTCTGCCACACACAGACTTTGCAAAAGTAATCAAGTCTGATTGCAAACATATCGCACACGCACATGGACTTAGAAAATATTTCAGTATACCAGTACCTAGCCATATAGTGGCACCATATGGCAGAATGGCACCAAACCAGGGTGTATCTTAGATACCACCACCCCAATGGACATGTTCATGGGGCCCCTGAACCCCCACCCTAAATATGACTTCAGGGGTGACCTCCAAAACCATATTTTACATGGGCATTCAGAAGCCCCACATATCTGTGGGGGCATCTCAGATAGCAGACTGGTTTAGTGCAATCTTGTATCAGCTCCTTGCCCTTCCCTCCATATCCTCCCAGCACCTATACCACTGCTCCTCTCTTCTCTCTAAATACTGGTTTGCATCCCTTCCCTCTTACATATCTGACCTTCTTCCCCCCTGCTCCCTTCCTCCTCTTATTCCCTCGACTCTTCTAACTCTTGCTCTTTTATGTCCCCCCTTGCTCTACATCTACTGGTCAGTCTCTTTTCTCAGTATGGCTACCTTCTCTCTGGCAGTCTCTCTCCCCTTCTCTCTCAGGCTTGCTCCCTCTTATCTTGCTCTTATGCACCTGCTGAGGTCCTTTCTCCTCCGCTTGCTCCTATTTTCGTTTGTCGGCACCTGATCGAGGTTCACCTTTACACACTTGTCACCCCTTTGTAAGCACCATTTTTATTGCACTCTCCTGTTTTGTATTTTGTCCTGTCTTCTGTCCACTCTTTGAGGAGTCAGGTTTTGTTGTAACTTATTGTGCTGCCTCAGCTGTTGCCCTACTACCATCTGCAGTAAGCCTCCGCCATTACCCTTGACTGTCTCTAACAACTTGCTGCTCGCTTGTCAATTACTATAGTTACTGTTTTTTCCTATTCCCTTTCCCCAGGTTATGCCTGGAATTAGGCCTTGGCTCAGTGAGTCTTTCCCAGTCACCAATTTTCAACTAAATAAATAAGAGGTACGTCTAATACACTGATGTATTGAAATAACGTCAAGTCTGTGCACATGCACGATGTGGACACATTCGGACTTGGTTACCTTTCCAAAGGCTGTGTGCAGCATATGGTGGCTGGCAGTGGCGAAGAGTGGTAAGTAAGTCCCAGCTGCCATAGGGAGCGAGGGGTGAGGGGCCACTAGATCACCTAGGGTTTATGTAAACAAAAACAGCATAGGGATCGGGTGGGGGTGGGGGGACAACTAAACTGCCGGGGCTATGTGTATATATCAACAGCATAGGAATCAGGTGAGGGGTGGGTCACATCACTGTTCACATGATTAGTACCAGGTTTGCGGAGGCGTTAACTAACAGAGCACTATTGACTGGTTAATGCCTTCATAAACCGTTGAGTATGCCAGAGCGCTGAATGCAAGGCACAGTCAAGCGATTTGTATAAGTGCCTGGCATGCATTAGCACTGACACACTAATGGGTAAGTGCCTCACTTACTGTGCCTTTCAATATATGGCACATTTAGCAATTCCCCTGCTTTGTGGGTGTGTAACTAACCCTGTTACTGCAGCTGTGATTCATTAGAATATCCTGTTTGGGACCTCCGGTGATGTCATGCAACTGAGAGCTGCTTAGTTATCGCATGCTCCCCAGACGGACAACTGAAACCTTCAAATTACTACTTTAAAGTGAAAACCAGCAACTAATTTCAACATCAGAAGGTAAATGAACACCAGGAGGAGGGGGATGGGTGATTTTCAGCCTTCACAGCCCAAGGACAATGAAATGCAGTCCAAGCTTGAATCAGAAAGTGACTGCTCGCTGGCCTCTCATACCTCAACCAGCTGCGGCCACACGAAGTCAGACCTCACCCTACTGCAAAAACAAATGGCTGAAATTCTAGAAGAACTTTGCGATTTCCATCTGAGAACAGATAGACAAAATAGAAAAGCGGCAGGACTCAATGAAGGAACAACTCACAACCTCTGACAGCCGCATAGACACAGCTGAACAAGCCATCATGCAAATCCACAACTCCATCCAGTCCCTGCAAGAACGTGCAGAGGATGCAGAAAGCAGAAACAGCCAAAATAATATCCAGATCTCTGGGGTCCGGGAGGGGGCTGAGGGATCGGGAATGATCTCCTTCATACAGAATCTACTCCGATAATCTCTAGAGCTACCGAACACCCTCATGCCAGAGATGGAATGCACTCATCGCACCCTGGGACCCAGACCAAGCCCTGAAGCTAGACCACATACAATCCTGGTAAGGTTCCTCTGATTCCAGGAAAAGGAGACTGTCTTACATACTGCCTGGAATAAAAGGTCAGTTATGTTCCTAGACCACAGACTTTACTTTGAAAATGATTATGCCCCCGAGGTAATTGCTAGGCGCAAAACTTACCTCCCAGTGATGAAATTCCTGAAGGCAGCAGGCCTTCATTTTCACACACTGTATCCAGTTAAAATTACTGTGTATTTCCAGGAGGTCCCCAAAATTTTTGAAACAGCAGCGGAGGTAGTGGCGGAATTATTCAGTAGACATATTGAAGCCCCTGATCGCCAACCGCCACCGAGATCCACCCTAGTGAGTAAGCTGTCCCAACAAGTGTGGCAGTGATGATGGCCAGACCCCAGGAGGCAGCAGGGTCTGGAAGCCCTGCAAAAAATCATTTTGGGCCTCCGGAATCAGCAGCGATCCCCAAATTTGCAGTCGCAGATGGCCTAACCCTGAAACATCCTGATATTATCCTTCCCAACCTACTGCATGCCTGAGCAGCCTGCTAGCGACACCTGACTGCTTCCTGAAATTGATATCTGCATCACAGTCTACAAGAGGGCCTTGTTTTTCCTCCTATTCATGTTGCTCTGGGACTATCCAATGACCTCTGACGGCCGGGGGAATAGACACCTCACAAATTATCAGGGGCCCTTCCACTAGAACTGTTTACCATGCAGTGCTGCTCCCAGTAGTCGCCCCCCACCCGAGACAGTCTGCAGGTTTGGGAGCAAGGAGGGGGGCTGGAGATTGCTCGAACTGACTGGGCCCTCCCCATCCCCGAGACTCACATTTTTAATCGCTTCCTCAGAGACTGCCTGGGAACTTCTAGACTTCCGGGGGGAGAATACATAAGCTATCTGGATATGCAACCGGACTCCCCGGTGAAGCTTTGTCCAGTGGAAATTTCACTGAATTATCCTCCCTCTGCCTGAGAGCTTGGGGACAACTGCATCCTGCCAGGAACTAGCGGCCCTGGATAGAGTCCCTTCCATCCTACCGATTTCTTTACCCAAACCACTTGAATGAAAATCCCAGCTAGCGACTCCATTCCAGGCACATCCATAACATTGCTGACTATTTCTTAGAACACCGGACAACTGCCTGATGGACTCCGGGGTCTCCCAATGCAAGTAAACAAATGAGGCCACAAGACACCTCCTACCCTTGCACCGCAGTTTTTTACTCTCCAGCAACCTATCCGGATCGAGACTAACTGCAAAGCTAAAGGGCACAAAATACTTTTAAAACAGCTCTTGTCTGTGCCTGGGAGGAGGGATGGAATGAATTGGAATGAGATGTGGAGTTCTATTGTGCTATGGCTAAGGAGGTTGGTGTTCCATGGGACCAAGGGGAGGGTTGGAGAAGAAGATGGAGAGGAGCAGTCCTCGGGGGGTGCTGGTATACTTGGAGTACAAATATGCTACACAGATGGCTAGTGGCAGCTGTGAGAGCGGAGCTCCGGGTCCCCCGATATAATTTTAATCTAGCCACAACATTGCTAGGTCGCCGCTGAGCTGGACCCCCTGGGGTTGCCACTTTATGAAAATTGTGACACTGTATGGATATGGATATATATATATATATATATATATATATATATATACTTCTGGGGCTCTGGGAGCATGCCCCTTGAGGTGGGACCACTGGGGGGTGCCCCCACCAGTGAATATGATCCGAATGTGGGGAGGCTGGGAGTGATGCTGGGGGTGGGAGAGTGCTGGAGAGGATATGGATTTCCCCACACACCAGGCCATAGGGGTGAACAGCAGAGGGGGGGCCCTGAAGATGGGGGTGCCACCTGCTGGAAAAGACAGTCTTGGAAAAATAGCTTTTTGTGGCGCTGAACTAAGTACCAACTGGTTGGTGGCTCCCCTCCTGGCATGCTGGTATTTCCCCCACTCACTGCGAGCAGCTCATTGGAGTAGGGCCTAGAGTATACAGAATTGGTCCTGGTGTAACCCCCTGCAAATGGGGGTTCCCAAAAGTCTTCCAGGAGCTTGCTTGAATGCTCCAAGCCTGGATGGTGTTCGGCATCTAAGCCGTTTATCTGTGAGTGCTTTTAGAGCCTCTGGTACTGTCTCTTTAAGAGCTGTCTGCTTGCAGACATAATTAATTTGGATGGGGGTCTGTGTGTTTCCCTGCTTGAGTCCCACTCGAGCTGCTACCAAATCGCTGCATTTCTGCCATCATTAAGTGGGCAGAGTGAGCACTTTTCAAAGACGTAACTGTTTGCCAGACATCATTTAGAGTAAAAACGAAAATACAGTTTGTCTAACCTGCTTTTCTTTGCAGTCAGAACTGTGTTTGCCTAGTCCCCCATTCTAGTTTTGAACTGCTGAACTGGACCAGTCAGTGTAGGGGGGCCTTTGAAATGGAGCCTGCTGCTGGCAAATCAGAACTTGGACTCTCATTGTGGAGCCAGCTACCTATGTACTGTATGGCCAATGCTTCTGGGAATTGTAGTCTGGACTTCGGCCCCTTTTTTCCACCAACAGGGGGAGTTTACTGTGAGTGACAGCCAAGCCAGCCAACTGAACTGGGAGGAACTCAAAGGAAATGCCCGGCTCTGTCTACTGGAAAGATCAGATGAGTTGTGACTGTGAAGAGGGAAGGAGCTCTGGGCTCCTGCGCTGTGGAGTTTTCACGCGGGAAGCTCATGTGGGGCCATGAAGTTCGGCCTACAACTGTTTGTGAGTGCCAGTGTGGACTGAATCAGAGTTGTAAGGAGAAAGAATCACCAGAAGTGAGGAAACCAGGCTCACCCTGTAGAAGACTGGAGAAATTGCTGAATTGCGTTCGGTCTGTCAGGAACTGAATCTGCTGTGTGTTCTCCCGGGTATTGTGCAGTAATTGCGATTGGGATAGAGAAGCAGCCTGCCTGGTATAGTACTTTCCTTTTACATATAAATGTGTGTAGTGCTTGTGGGGAATCGCGTTTCAAATCCCGTGTACAGTGAATTGAGTGCCTGAAGCTGTAAGTAAATCCCAGCTTAATCCAGACTACATCCATTTGCTCTAAACTGCAGTGGGGTCCAGTCACAAGGACATTGTCCACATGGTCTGCTCCTCCTGGCAATCCAGGACAATCTGCCTTACATTCAGTTCCCAGCACTGAGTTTGTGAGTAAAAAGCAGGGTAGCTCCCTGCCATCTCTTTATCAAACTGCAAGTGTGTCATCTAATTGTTGCTTTCTCATTTCTTCATGAACTGAGCCATCCGGCTCCGGATTACAATTGGGTATTGTGCAAGTGTTTTTCTTCCATCACAGGGCCCCAACCAGCTGCACCTGATCCTGGCTAGCCCCCCCCCCCCCATCCTGGGTACCCAGTGAAAGTGACAATTTGGGACTTTGAATATCGCACAGTACTGTGCTTATTAATGTGTTAACCTAATTAACCTGATTTCCCCTGTCCTTGTTATATCCCCTAAATAAATCAGATTTGTTTGTTTCTGCAAAGTTACACTGTCTGAGGTATTTGTTTATGTTAAAGTATTGTTCTGTGGCTTTTGCACTGTATCATCTTGTTTACAGGGCCCCCAGGGTCCAAGTCGACAGAGCCAGTCCCAGGGGTAGCATTCATGGAGATTTCCTAATGTATTGTGGGCCACTAGTGGGAAGAAAAGGGGGTTGCAGTGTCCCAGAGGGCTGTGACCAAGTCATATCAGACAGTATTGACCCTGACCTCTGGGTGGAGTCACCCGCCATTGACCTAGGCCCCTCAATCTGTCAGTAGTCAGTCAGGCAGGGGTAGTAGCCCTTGGGATAGTGCCACCTGGGGGCTACACTAGCTTTACTGCTTCCCAGGTAGCTGCCACTAGCTCATAAAAACAAAAGGACTCGTATTATTGCTATAATAAGGTGGGCTGTCTAGGAGTATGCTGTTGCTCTAAAGTATGAACTGTGAAATGTTAAAACTGAAAAGACATTCTATAATGTTTCCTCTGCTATCACTCCACAGATGGTACCTTTTGTTTTACCAGGAGAGACACACTAAGCTGAAAGCTTGTTTGCAGGTACGACCTGGGAGCACAAGGAAGTTAAGTGACTTGCTCAGGGTCACACAGTATGCAAGTTGAGGCTGTGGGATTCAAACCCAGGTCTCCAAGTTTGCAGCTCAGAGCCTTAAACCACTGTGCTCTACTGCCTCCAAATGCCTTTTTCTCTCTCTGTCCTTTCTGGGCTGCCTTGCACGACTTCCTCCTCTGTGAAAAATGCCTAGACAAAGGAACCCCAGACGCCCTAACGCCACCTGAAGCAGAAGACCTGGCTCCTCTACTCTTTTGATTCAGATTTTCCCCTCTTCAGCTCAGGAGGCAGAGGAAGTGCATATATTTATTTATTTAAAACTATTACCAGGTGAGCATACTGAGCGGACTACCGCTCGATTCCAGACGCGACCTGGTGGGGAGGAGAAGCCAGGGAGTCAACAACAGAGTTTAAATACAACAATAGTATAACAACAATACAAGGTACAATTAGCACTGCGTGAGTACAGTACATACTGATTTCAGAAATACACGTGATTTGATACAGACATCAGAAACATTTTAGAAATGGGTATTTAGAGATACACAGAATATAGCACAGCATTATGAAACACACAGTAAGACTAGGTTCTGAGATAGTCTGGAAAATAAATTTTTTTTTTTTTTTTACTAAAATGTCCCCAAGGGCGGGTTTATGGATTAGCCAAGTGGGAAGAGGCAGTCAGATTAGCAGCATATGACTACAGCTAGCTACTTGCTGTCAAACTTGGAGACTATCGTTTCAGGCTGGGGATCATACTGCTGGATCATGGAGAATGTGGATCCACCTGGGCCTCCCAAAGCAGAAGATATGGCTCCTCCACACTTTTGATTCAGCAGGTATGTGGGGTTTCCCCTTCTGGGGGTGGGGATCGGGGGCTAGGAAAACATAAATAATGTAAATTGAAAACACCTGAAACTGATCTGTCTCATGGGCTGCCTCTCATATGGTGGAACAAAACCCCAGAGTGGGGTGTCCCACCTCCTCATTGACCTCTCCTGCACTCCCTCCCCCTCACTGGGACCACCTGCCATTGTCCCCCTCCCTGGCACAGGCAGCACTGGACAGACTAGCCATTTTGGGCTGGGTGAGCACCTCCCTGGTGGCTGGGGGACTGTGGGACTGGGGGGTCCCGGGTGGCACTCCCTCCCGTGGTGCCCATAGGCCCGGATGCCAGATTGAAGGGGCTTACAGTAACAAGATGAGGTCAGCCTTGTGGCCCTCTGGGAGCACTTGGATACCTCAATCCTCCCTGAACTCATACTAAGCTAGGTGAGATCATTAAAACACACTTCCTACCATGAAACTGAGACGCCTCACCCCTCCACTGAGATACAGGCAACACTAATTCTGGGGAGTCGACATGACGTTACATTTCTTATCTGGATTTTACCCTGTTCTTACTGTCCCTACTTTCCCTCTACCCCATCCATGACATTAACTATGTCAAGAGGCCCCTCTAAGGAGGCGATACCTCCGGGTAAGGCAGCTGCCCTACCCAAAGGATCAAGCATGCGATCCAACTGGATGAAAGTGCACCATGTTACCATTAATAGACAAGGAGACCAGTTGGTCCTTAGTCTTTCAGTGGTTCAACAATTGTTACCATTGTTCTTCTGTTATTCTACAGCTCTACTGTTAGGACTCTCTAGGCAAAGAGTTCTTATATGTAGTAATGTAAATTTGTTCTTAAAAGTCACCTGGTTACACATATCAACAAGGTGAGCCAGGCCGGGGTCTCCAGAGATGGGTGGGGGTGGCACCCCTGGGGAAACCAATGAGAAGGAACAGCCAATACTAAACAAGCCTAAATGACGACCCTCACTTCCCAACTATTCTCGCTCAATGTGAATGGACTCTCCACACCAGTTAAAAGATCTCATATGATGGCCTACCTTAAAAAATCCAAATCAGATCTAATTTATTTGCAAGAAACCCACCTGTCCAGCACAGAGCATTCTAAGTTAACAAAATTTGGATATAGTGAGGTTTACTCCTCCTCATCTAACCCAGGGGGAGGAGGAGGAGGAGGAGTTGGGGAGTTGAAATCCTGATACCCTCTCACACAGCCTTTAAAGCTAACCAGTTTTGGGAAGACCCTGAGGGCAGACTAATAATTGTGCAAGGAGTGCTAAACCAGAGGGAAGCAACACTGGCAAATGTGTACCTTCCAGCCAGGTATCAAGACCCCAGCCTTAAACTACTACTAGATAAAATAATTCAATTCACTTGGGGTACTTTACTGATGGGGGGGTGACTTCAATACCTCACCGAATCCCAGCTGGGACACATCAAACCCTACACCCAGTAAGCAGAGCCCCACACAGAAGTTCCTTAAAAAATTTACCAAGGAGATGGGATGGGTGGATATCTGGCACCACCTCTACCCCCGTACTAGGAACTACACCTACTACTCTGCGGTACATAAAACCTACACACACACTAACCACTACTATACACAAGCAGAAAATCTCCCACAGCTTTGGAACTGCCACATAGGTGATATCTTACATTCAGATCATGCACCAATAGTCAGCCAGTGGGACCTGGGCCAAGAGAGATGAAACACTTTCTGGTGATTAAATCCTCACCATTTAAAATCTCCCCAATTCACTGAATACATAACAGAATCCATAGAAGAATTTCAAGAGAATAACCCTCCAGTGGATTCGGGCCCTGCAGTCTACTGGGACTCTCTTAAGGCAGTATTAAGAGGAAAGATTATACAGTACACCGCTATGCAAACCAGAATACACCATGAGCAACAATGGCATTTGGAGGAAACCCTTCACTTCCTCCAAATTGCATGTAAGCAGGGTGATCACTCAGTAACTGCTCAACTTCAACAAACTAAAGCAGATCTAGACACTATATTTAGACACCAGACAGAGATAGCACCTCAGACAATTATATTATGAGGTGGGTCCAAGGGCAACCCTTTTGCTGGCATACCAATTGCAGAAGCAGAGGCGGGCAGCCACCATAACCTCCTTGACACATCCACACTCGGGCCAAAAATTAACAAGACTTCATGACATCACTGCAGGGTTTTCTACTTATTACACTGACCTATACACTCCTGAGCAAACAGCAACTCAGAACTCCATAAATAACTATTTGCACTCCCTAACTCCCCCAAGTCTGTCGGAGCAGGGAGAGCATCTACTATCCCCAATAACAATGACTTGAGCTCAGGGTGGCAATTGCCAAGTCAACAACCCTTAAGTCCCCAGGGCCAGATGGCTACGGGGCAGAATTATATAAAAAAATGACTGAACAGGTGTCCCCATACCTCCTGAAGGTCTTCAACTCGACCTTGGAGGGAGATCCCCCCCCCCATCTTGGGCATACGCGGCAATCTCATTTATCTTAAAACCAGGGAAGAGCCCACAATACTGGCCCTCCTATAGGCCGATTTCAGTCCTTAACTCAGACTATAAATACTTTATGAGTATATTAGCAAACTGAGTTGACTCACTGATGCCCCAACTAATAAACATAGATCAAACTGGATTTGTTAGAACCCGTTCAACCACAGACAATAGACCCTTCATATCATCCACCAAATGCAACAACAAAACCTCCCGGCAGCACTGATTAGGTGCTGAAAAGGCCTTCAACTGGGTCTCATGGACCTTTCTATACTCAGTATTGGGGAGGATGGGATTCCCAGTCGTGCTGATAAGAGTTCTTAAAAACATATATTCGAATCTTAGGGCCTGTGTCAAGGTGGGGGGGGGACATCACTCACCCTACTTCCCACTACAGAGAGGCACCTGACGGGGATGTCCCCTCTCCACATTATTATTTGCCATATATTTGGAACCACTTGTGCAACTAATCCGAGAATCGAACCACATAACAGGCTTTGCTCTTGGGGGAGAGGAGCACCGCACAGCACTTTATGTGGATGACACCTTGTTATACTTGAGTAACCCAGAAAGCTCAACACCAGCGGTCCAATCCATCCTGGAGAAATTTGGACTCCTGTTGGGTTATAAAATTAACCCATCAAAGACCGAGGTATTAGCCTTTCACTACCAACCATCCCAAACCACTTGAAACAGATCTCCTTATAAGTGGGATTTAGACAAATTGCAATACCTAGGGATACAATTGTTGGGGACTCCCAAAGAAATCCACAAAAATAACTACCCTCCCTTCACCAAACAGCTCATAGAAGATCTGACTAACTGGAATACCTTACCACTGAGCCTCTCAAAAAGGATAGAGGTTATCAGAATGGTGACACTCCCCAGGGCATTGTACTTATTCACAAACTTACCCATCCTAGTCCTACAGTCCACCTTTAGATCCTGGAATCAATCACTTTCCCATTTCATCTGGGCTGGGAAGAGGCCCAGGGTGAAATTACAGCTCTTACATTTACCCAAAGGCTGTGTGGCACTTTCCCTCACTAACCTGCTATATTATTACTGGGCAGCTCATTTAGCCCACCTGCTTGCCTAACAGCTATCCCCACCACGGTCCCACTGTAGGGTGATAGAGAAATCTCTGGTGCTTGACCCAGAATTTCATAAAGCACTGTACCATCTGGACAACAGCCCTGGGAGTGTCCCCACAACAAACCCATGGCTAAGGAACCTAATCTCCATATGGCACTCAATTAAGAGAGCACTCCACCTCACTTCCTTTATGACTCTAAGTTGTCCAATAGCACAATTAATTAAATTCCACCCCACCAAAATGGACCATAGATTCAAAGAATGGGAACACTACTCACTAAAATACCTCTTCCAACTTATCTCACAGTCAACACCTAAACCCTTTGACACAATCCTTGACGAATATGGACTCAGATACCTGCAATTAAGGCACTACAGCCAACACTTCCCTGGGCGGTCTTCACACCAGAAAACTTTCCCCCACTAATCTCCACCATGATTTCCCTTATTAAAGCACAGCATACAGAGCATATAGTATCCACCTTGTATAAACCCATACTGGTGTAACCCCCCTCCAATTGGGGGTTCCCAAAAGACTCCTAGGAGTTTGCCTAAGTGCTACCAGCCTAAATGGTGTTCGGCGTTTAAACCATTTATTTATGAGTGCTTTTAGAGCCTCTGGTACTGCCTCTTTAAGAGCTGTCTGCTTGCAGGTGTGATTAGTTGCATGGGGAGGACTGTATGTTTCCCTGCTCGAGTCCCGCTCAAGCCGCTGACAAATCGCTCTGTTAATGCTGTCGCTAAATGGGCAGTAGGGGGCACTTATTAGAGGTGTAACTGTTTGTCCCATATCATTTAGAGTATCAGTGGAAATGTAATTTGTCTAACCTGCCTTTCTTGCAGCTAGGACTCTGTGTGCCTTGCCCCTCCATTTTGGATCTGAACTGCTGAATAGATCCAATCAGGCAGGAGGGACATCTAAAATGAAGCTTAAGCAGACCAACCAGGATCAGGACTCTCTTGGGAGCCGGTTGGCCATAAGGAATATAGCTAGTAATTCTGGGAAGTGAAGTTCTGGACCATGGTGCCTTTTCACACCAATAGGGGGAGCTTTGAGTGATTGACAACTGAAGTCCACTAATTGGACCGGGTGGCGGCTGAATGGAATTCCCTGCCTTGTGTCTGGGAAGGCAGATCCGTTGTGACCATGACTGGGGAAGGGGCTCCGAGCTCCTGCGCTGCAGCGTTTTCGTGCAGGAAGTGCATGTAGAGGCCTAAACTCGGGCAGCGCATTTGCCGTGGCGATTCTGACTGAATCCACAGCTACCAAGGACAGAAGAGCTTAAACACTTGAGAACCAGGCTCTCCCTGTAGAGGACTGGAGAAACTGCTTCATCGCGCTCGGTCTGTCAGAAAAGTGAATTGTGAACTCCCGGGTTGGCTGTAAGTGCGATTGGGACCTGAGAGCAGCTGTGTGAACAGAGCAGCAGTCAAGTCATACAAAAGTGAGAGTACTGGACTTCAGGAGGGCTGACTTTGGCAAGAAGGGAGAGTGCCTCAGAAAAGTACTAGCAAACATGCTAGAAGGAGGGGTGAAGCAACAATGGGGAATTATCAAAACTGCTATCACAGAGGCAACAGGCCTTTGTGTGAAGCAAATTAGCAAATCAAAATGAAAGAAAAAGACACTATGGTTCTCAAAAGAGGTGGCTGGGAAAGTCAGGGAGAAAAAGATAGCATTCAGGGAGTATAAGGAAACACAGAAGGAGCAGGACAGAGAGCTGTACCAGTTAAGGCAGAAGGAAGCAGGAGGGAAGTCAGAATAGCAAAGGCCCAAACTGAGGAAAAGATAGCCAACTCAGTTAAGAAGGGGGATAAAACCTTTTATAGGTACATCAGAGAGCATAGAAAGACAAAGGGAGGGATAGCGAGGCTGAATAGAATGAATGGTTGGTGGGCAGAGGGGGACAGTGAAAAAGCAGGGATTCTGAACGAATATTTCTGCTCAGTATTCACAAAAGAGGAAGGGGAAGTGCCTAATCCAATTAACAGAAGCACTCTTGATAGGGGGGTCGATCCCAGCCCTTTCATTGAAGAAAGGGTTCTGCAAGAACTCCTAAAACTGAAGGTGGACAAAGCAATGGGGCCTGATGGAATTCACCCAGAATTCTAAAATAATTAAGGGGGGAACTAGTGAAACCACTGACTACTCTTTTTAATAAATCATGGGAGGATGGTGTGGTACCCGAGGACTGGAGGAAGGTGGATGTGATTCCTCTTCACAAAAGTGGGACCAAGACAGAGGCGGGAAACTACAGACCTGTCAGTTTGACCTCTGTGGTAGGGAAAGTGATGAGTCACTTTTGAAGGAAAGAATTGTTGAGTACCTAGAGGCCAGTGGGGCTGGGACCCAAGGCAGCATGGGTTCACAGTGGGAAGGTCATGTCAGACGAATCTAATAGATTTCTTTTGACTGGGTGACCAAAGTAGTAGACCAGGGAGGGGCTGTGGGCATGGCCTACCTAGACTTTAGCAAGGCCTTTGACACAGTCCCATACAAAAGCTTAACAGTCAAATTAACCAGCCTGGGAGTGGGTCCCAGGGTGGTAGCCTGGGTAAAACATTGGCTGGACAACAGGACACAGAAGATAATTGTAAATGAAGTCCACTCTGAAGAAAGAGAGTTTACTAGTGGGGTACCGCAGGGTTCAGTACTGGGTCCAGTCCTTTTTAATGTCTTTATAAGTGACATTGCAGAGGGATTGGAAGTAAAAGTATGCCTCTTTGCAGATGACACAAAGATCTGCAACAGAGTTGATACACAAGGAGGTGTGGAAAGGATGAGAAGGGACTTGGCAAGGTTGGAGGAATGGTCAGAAGTATGGCAGCTAGGATTCAATGAAAAGAAGTGCAAAATAATGCACCTGGGAAACAAGAACCCTGGGGAAGATTACACAATGGGGGGAGGTAGTAACAACAACAAAAAAGGAAAGGGACCTGGGGGTAATCATATCAGATGACCTTAAGGTTAGCAAGCAATGTGAGAAGGCAGTAGGGAGGGTTGGGGGTATAGTGGGATGCATAGGGAGAGCATCAGCAGCAGAAAACAGGACGTTGTTATCCCCTGTACAGACAGTTGGTGAGACCCCATCTGAAGTACTCGTCCAGTTCTGGAGACCCCATCTCCGCAAGGACATAGACAGGATAGAGGCAGTCCAGAGGAGGGCAACTAAATGGTGCAGGGTCTGCAGGAGAAGTCAGCAAGGAGAGACTAAAGGAGCTTAATAGTTATACCCTTGAGGAAAGAAGGGAGAGGGGGACATGATAGAAACTTTTAAGTACCTCCAGTGGAATCAACAAAGTCCAAGAGGGTTGCATCTTTCAGAAAAGAGACGTGCAAGAACAAGGGACACAATTTAAAGATGGGGGGTTCCGGGGCAATGTGGAGGAAGTATTTTTTCACAGAGAGGGTAGTGGATGCATGGAACAGCCTTCCTGAGGAGGTTGTGGGGTCTAAAACTGTGGGAGAATTCAGAATGCATGGGACAGACATAAGGCAATTCTTCTGGGGGGTAGGAAGAAATAGGCTGTTGGTTAACTAGGATCTGCGGCCTATCCTGTAGGTTGGGAAATGGGCAGACTAGATGGGCCAAGTGGTCCTTATCTGCCGTCAAAGTCTATGTTTCTATGTTTCTGGCATAGTAAATTTCCTTTACATATAAATGTGTGGGGTGTTTGGGGAGGACAGCTTAACGAGTCCTCTTGGCCCGTGTGGGTAGACGGGAGGCAATCGCATGCAGGCGGACTGAATTCGTTGTTGCTTGAAGCTGTGTGTCGGCTTGCTGAACCTCATCCCCCTGCTGTGCGAAGGGCATCCGGAAATCCATGACACCCTCAGTGACAGCTTTCAGCATTGAGTTAGTGAGTGCAAATCAGGGTAGCTCCCTGCCATCTGTGTCTTTAATTGCAAGTGTTTCATCTGATTTTCTTTCTCTCTTTCTTTCTCTCTCTCTCTCTCTCTTCTTTCTTTCTTTCTTTCATGAACTAAGCCATCTGGCTCCGGATTACAAATTGGGTATTGTGCAAGTGTTTGTTCCATCACAGGGCCCCAACCAGCTGCTGACTGGCTGCTGGCTAGCCCCCCACCATCCTGGGTACCCAGCAAGTGACATTTTGGGACTCTGGGTATGCACACAGTACTGTGATTATTAATGTGTCTGTAACCCCCTTACAAATGGGGGTTCCCAAAAGCCTTGCCGGAGCTGCTTAACAGCTCCTTGTCTAACTGGTGTTCGTCGCAATGCCACCCAAAATGCAGCCGTTGTGAGTGGTTTTAAAGCCTCCAGTACTGTCTCTTTAGGAGCTGCTTGCTCACAGGCGCCAGTGGGTTTGTGGGGGGATTGGTGTTTCCCTGCTCGAATCCCGCCTGTGCTGTGGTGTAATCGCTCCATTTCGTAGTCGCTGAAAGCGCAACGGGAGCCCATCTGACAGATGTAACTGTCTGGCTGTAATCATTTAAAGTATTAGTGAAATTACAGTTTATTTAACCTGTTTTCCTTGCAGCTGGGACTGTGTGTTTGAGCCCTCCATTTTGGACCTGGACTTTTGAGATGGGCCAATGGGAAAAGGGGGGACACTAAAATGGAGACCATTTGAGCTAACCAGAATCAGGACTCATTTTGGAGCCGGCTGGCCATGGGGGATACAGCCAGTAATTCTGGGAAATGAAGTTCTGAGCTATGGTGCCTTTTTGCACCAATGGGGACCGAATTAAGTGACTGGTATCTGCAGCCCACCAATGGGATCGGGTGACGCCGTATGAGAATCCTTGCCCAAACTGCCAGGGGCAGAGTCGTTGTGGTTGTGAGCAAGGAAGGAGCTCTGGGCTCCTGCGCTGTTGAGCTTTCGCGTGGGAAGCGCGTGTGGAAGGCCAGATTTCAGTGGATTGAATGCCAGCCAGTTCAGACTAAATCCGCTAGGCAGCAGTCAGAGGAGGCTGTGCAAAAGTGCAGCTACCTACCAGGTTCACCCTGTAGAGGACTGGAGAATCTGATTCAAATGCATGCGGTCTGTCAGGACAAGTGAAGCTGTGTCGTTTGGGCCTTGTGTTCTGTAGTGAAAGCAATTGGGATTATACAGCAGCTGCTTGGTATGGCACCCCTCTGCTCTTCATATAAATGTGTGGAGAAGTGTTTGAATTCCAGGCTCGGTCCTGCGAGTGGTGTGAGAGCGATCTTTCTGCTGGAGTCGTGAGGACTAAATCAGGGTAGCTCCCTATCAGATGTTCATAGTGAGGGCAAGATTTGTCTGGCTACTTTACTGGCTACACGAACTGAGCTTCCTGGCTCTACTTAATCCTCTTAGGAATCAAATGCTTGTTTTCTGCGTCAGGGCCCCAACCAGCTGCATCGAGAGGCTAGCCTTCTATTGCCTGGGTACCCGGAGACAGTGACTTATAGGTTAGGCATGTGCACAGTGCCCTATATATATACATATATGTATATATTAGAGTGGTAAGCTAATTAACCTGATTTCCCCCAGTCCTTGTTATCTCCCCCTAAATAAATCAGATTGGCTGTTTTGCAAAGGTACACTAACTGACCTGTGTGTCTATGTTGAATTACTATACAGGTGGTTATTGTCTAATTGCATCTTACTTTACAGGGGGTCCCCAGAGCCAGCTGATTGAACCAAGCCTGGGGGTAAGTGTATATTGCAAGGGTACTGTGACTGACCTGTGTGGGCCACTAGTGGGAAGAAAGGGGGGTTGCAGTGACCCAGAGGGCTGTGACCAAGTCATATCAGACTGTCCTAACCCTGGCCTCTGGGTGGAGGCACCCGCCATCGGATCCAGGCCCCTCAACCTGTTAGCGGCAAATCAGGCAGGGGTAGTAGCCCTTGGGATAGCACCCCCTGGGGGTTACATGTCTAATCTAATTAACCTGATTTCCCCCTGTCCTTGTTACAGTCCCTTAAATAAATCAGATCTGTTTGTTTCAGCAAAGTTACACTGACTGAGGTATGTGTTTGTGTTAAAGTATTGCACTGTGGATATCATATTGCATCATCTTGTTTTACAGGGGGTCTCCAGAGTTAAGCAGACCGAACTAGTCCTGGGGGTAAGTGTAAATAGTGAAGATACTCATAGTGCATTGAGTGGGCCACTAATAGGATTAAAAGAGGGCTGTGACCAAGTTAGTCGAACTACTGTAAACCCTGACCTGTGGGTGGAGGCACCCACCATAGAACCTAGGCCCCTCAACCTGTTAGCAGTTAGACAGGCAGGGGTAGTAGCCCTTGGGATAGCGCCACCTGTGGGTTACATCTTGGAGGCACCGCTGGGATTAGCGTCCTCTAGTGGCCGAGTGAAGAAGGTACCCCATTATGTCTAATTTAAAGGAGAAGATGGAGGGGGATACCACGCCCAAGTTAAAACTCGATCCCCTTAAGATGATGGTGCATAAATTGATGGGGTGGTGCGAAGCTATGGAGTTGGACTCCCAAAAGGCTGTATTATTGTTGGATGTCCCATTGGGGATTAAAAGCGCTGACATTGTCTCTACTGTAGAGCGTGTCAAATGTCTGGGCAAGGTGGAAATAAAAGGGCGATATGCTGACCTGCTCGAACAGACCCTGCAAGTGCTGCTTTTATGCAGTGTTACTATAGACCCTGAGAGGGTGCCCACAGTGATTTTTCCCGAAGGTACTCAGAAGGGATGGAGGGTTACTCACACACGTAGTGGTTTGCCACCCCGGGTGGGTCCCCTAAGACCAATAGTTTTAAGGACAAACTGCTCAAACTGTTAGCTGCAGAAGGGAGAACTGCTCAGGAATTGGTAAAGGTATTAGACATCTCGGGCGACCACACTCCCCTGCCGTCCCCAGGTACATCTCCTGGGTCATCTAAGAGCTCCATACTAGCCCCACCCCCTATGGTTATTCCTCCCATATAACTAGACTCCTATCGGAGATTGACACTCTTTTCCGGTACCGTTCCCGTGCCTTCAGGGGAAGATGATTTGGAGACATGTGTAACCCCCCCTGCAAATGGGGGTTCTCAAAAGTCTTCCAGGAGCTTGCCTGAATGCTCCAAGTTTGGGCGGTGTTCGGCATCTGAGCTGTTTAAATGTGTTTCCAAGTGAGTGCTATTTGAGCCTCCACATACTGTCTCTTTAAGAGCTGTCTGCTTGTAGACTTAATTAGTTTGTATGGGGGGACTGTGTGTTCTAATGCCCGAATCCCACCCCGGCTGCTGTCAATTCACTCCGTTTCTGCCGTTGCTACATGTGCAGAGGGAGCCTTGTTGAAAGATATAACTGTTTGCCAGAACTCATTTAGAGTGACTGAGAAAATGTAGTTTGTCTAACCTGTCTTCATTTCAGCACAAACTGTTTCAGTGTAGCTCTTTCATTTTGGTTCTGAATAGCTGACTTGGACCAATCAGGATGATAGGGAGACCCTAAAATGGAGCCTGTGGACGAATCGGAACTTGGACCCTCAATTTTGAGCCAGTCACAAGGGGATTGTATGGGCAGTGACTCTGGGAAATGTAGTTTTAATCTCGGCACTTTTTTCCACCAACAGAGGGAGTCTTATTGTGAGTGACAGCCAAACCAGCCAACAGAATGGTGTGGAGCTAAAGGAAATGCCCTGCTCTGTGACTGGATAGTTTAGATCAGTTGTGACAGTGAAGAGAGAAGGAGCTCTGTGCTTCTGCGGTGTATAGTTCCGCTTGGGAAGCGGCGTGTGAAGGTCTCTGAGTTCTCGGCCTGCAGCCGTGAGTGCCAATTTGGACTGAATCCAAGTTGTGAGGAGAAAGAAGCACCAGAAGTGTGGAAACCAGGCTAACCCTGTAGAAGACTGGAGAAATTGCTGAATCGCGCCCGGTCTGTCAGGAACTGAAGCTGCTGTGTGTGCTCCCGAGTATTTTGCAGTAAGTGCGATCGGGATCGAGAAGCAGCCTGCCTGGTATAGTACTTTCCTGATACATATGAATGTGCGTAGTGCTTGTGGGGAATTGCTATTTCCAATCCCCTGTAATGTGTGCTCTGTGTTGAAGCTGGAAGCAAACCCCAGCTTGTCTCGGACTAAATCCGTTTGCTTTAAACTGCAGTGGAGTCCATTCACAAGGATGTTGTCTCCATGCCCTGTTGTTTCTGACAATCTAGAGAACATCCATCATCCGGTTCTCAGCTTGGGTATTGTGAGTACAAATCAGGGTATTCCCCTGCAGCCTGTTTTCAATCACAAATGTGTCATCAAATTCTTGTTGTTTCACTGCTTCATGGACTGAGCCATCTGGCTCCGGATTACAATTGGCTGTTGTACATATATTTTCTTTTACAGGGCCCTATCCATCTGCACCTGCTGGCCAACCCCAGGCAACAGACCTGGCTAGCCCCCCCCCCCAACCTGGGTACCCAGAGTGTGACTTTTCAGACCCTGTATGTGTGCACAGTACTGTGATTTAATGCCACCAATTAACCTGATTTCCCCCTCCCGTGTTACTGTCCCCTAAATAAATCAGATTTGTTGTTGTTATACTATATACTGTCTGTGGTGTTGGTACTTATGGAACCAGTATTGTATTTCGCGGTGTATATTGTTTAACCTTATTTTACAGGGGGTCCTCAGAGACGTGCTGCAGGATCAGTCTCGAGGGTAAGTGGTGCTTTATGAGTGAACAGTGTGTATATGTGGGGTATTGGGCTGTAACTCTTGTGTACTCTGTGAGCCACTAGAGGGAACCAAAGGGGGACACGGTGTCCCAGAGAGCTGTGATCAAGCTAGTCTAACCACTACAAACCCTGACCTCTGGGTGGAGGCACCCGCCATAGAACCTAGGCCCCTCAACCTGTCAGTAGTCAAGCAGGCCAAGGTAGTAGCCCTTGGGATAGCGCCACCTGGGGGTTACATCTTGGAGGCTCACTGCTGGAATTTTGTGTCCTCTAGTGGCCACATTTATGAACCATTGTTAAAAAAAATAAATGGGTACCCTGACAGAAGTGGCTGTGCACCGGTTGGTGGAGTGGTGTGCTGGGGAGGAGATCGACCCCCAAAATGCTATGCTTATCCTGGACATCCCCCTGGGCATCAATACGGACACTGTACAGGGAGTACTTTCCAAGCTGGAAGGTTTACAAAACCCTGCGGTGGTGGGTCGACATGCTGATTTGCTCACCCACCTTTCATGGCCCTAGTAGAGTATAAGGACCCCATAGATAGCTCCAAAGTGCCACAGACTATTACCCCAGAGGGAGCCCTCACTACCTGGAGAGTGATAACTAAGGACAGTAAAGACCCGGGGGGGGGGGATGACCCCCCCCACTATCTGAAACTTTTGAGGAGAAATTTGCTAAATTGTTGCTAGAGAAGGGGAAAACTGTGGAGGATTTAAAGAAACTATTATTGCTACCTCCCCCAACACCCTCTCCCCCTCCAGCACCCATTATTGCCCCTCCTTCTGTGCCAGTGCTAGCCCCTATGTTTGTACCTGCCATTAGTCATGACTCTTACCGCAGGCTCAAAGTATTCTCTGGCGTCTGCCCTACTCCAAATGGGGAGGTCGATCTGGAAACCTGGATAGACTCTGCTACCCTTGCGGTACAAGACTGGCTATGCTCCGAGGCAGAAAAAAAGGCTCACCTGGGGGAGAGCCTCAAGGGACCCGCCCAACGTACTTTTCACTCCCTGAGGGTCTCTGACCCTGACGCCAAAGCCCAAAAGTACATAATTGCCCTTGCAAATGTGTTTGGGGGCACCACTAGTGTTGAGGCCTTGAAATAGAAGCTTAAAAATGCTAGACAACAGCCGGGGGAATTATCTGCCTATATGGATCGATTAGAGGGAATCTTGCAAACCATTTTTCGAAAGGGGGGTTGGACTTCTAGTGAAGTGGACCAGGTAAGACTGGATCATATACTCTGCTCTGCCCGGCACTCTAGCTGGGTGTTGCTCAAATTGCAACTGCATCAAAGAAAATCTAGTCCCTTGCCTTTCCATGTGTTGATGAAGGAGGTACGAGAAGTTGAGGAGGAGGAAGGTTTTTCAGAGCCCTGTACAGTCATAGCTGCTACATCCCCTGCTCCAGGTGTGGGGTCAGACGCTGATGATCTGGAATCACCAAAATCACATGACAGAACCTGAGACCCAAATGTCAGCCAAGGGGGGCCCAGCCAGAGAGGGATGACTACCGATGTTCTGCCATGGGATGAACTGCTGAGGGAGTTCAGGGAAGCAATAAATAGTCTGTTTATGAAGGCCCCTCCTGCGAGTACAGACCCCAACTCTTACTCGACTGCATCCGCTATGGGGGTAGGGGTGCCCCCCGAGATATCTCCTGCTGACAGCAGCTCAAAGCTTGATATCTTGACTATGGAATTGGGGGAACTGAAGAGAATTCTTCAAATGTCCAACCCACCGCCGGCTGAGGTGGCACCAAGGTTTTCTATTGATAGTACCAATGCCGCAGCCCCCAATGTGATGCCTCAGTCACCCCAAACTTCAGCAGACATATTTTGCCATAATTGTGGGAAGGATGGGCACATGAAGAGGGAATTCCAGTCTTGGAAAGACTTAGATAGAGTGGTGAGCCGGCTACAAGGAGAGCTTTGGAGCACAAAACAGTGGTTAAGAGGTGCACGAAATGACCGCAGTGAAGGTCCCAAAAATGCTAACTCACGTCCTTCTGTGACTAGATCATCTACCCAGGCCCTTGCTACCACCTCTCCAGACTGGTCCAGAATAGTGGGCCCTTCAAAGGAAGCTACAGTAAAAGTGAATGGTGTGCCCACCAGAGCTG
The DNA here is from genome assembly GCA_016271365.2 of Neoceratodus forsteri. NCBI lineage: Eukaryota > Metazoa > Chordata > Ceratodontiformes > Ceratodontidae > Neoceratodus > Neoceratodus forsteri. Next base: position 898,531,323 of record CM028136.1, read on the forward strand.
TGTTGGACAGTGGCTCTCAAGTGACAATTATGTTCCAGGATTGGTATCAGAAGCATTTGTCAGATGTACCCTTACAACCATTGGAAGGACTGCATGTATGGGGGTTAAGTGAGAAGGCCTACCCCTACTCCGGGTATATCTGAATTTGGCTATCTTTCCCTACCTCCATGGCTGGAGTGGCAGAGCAAGTAGAGACCCTGGCCTTAGTGTGCCCCCCTACTGGACTGTATGATGGGATTCCTCTACTAATTGTGTTATGAGAAACAGGGGTCAAGAACTGGTAGAGCTTTGAGAATTCCGGCCTTGATCAAGAAGGCCTATGAGACACAGAGAGATGCTGAAGGAGTGGACTCAGAGGAACCGGTTGGAATTGTCTGGAAGAAGGATCCTGAATCTCTGATCCTGGCGCCAAATGCCCAGTGTACCCTACAGGGGGAAGTCCGTATCAGAAAGGATGTCAAGAATAAAATCCTCATGCTGGATGCATCAGGCAATGGGAAACTGCCAGAAGGACTGCTGGTCAAGCCAAGTATTTTGCCTGCCAGAGCCCATGCTTATGCCAGACGGGTGATGGTCCAAGTTCATAATGTGTCTGATAGAAAGATTCGAGTAAATAGAGGTTGCACCCTGGCTAATGTACATTGTGCAGATACGGCAGTGCTACCCAGTAACAAGTGTTCGGAGGAAACTGACAGAGTGACACCCGACTTGTTTGATTTTGGTGACTCCCCGGTGCCAGTCAAATGGAAGATGAGAATCAGTAGAAAGCTTGCTCAGAGAGACCAGGTGTTTTCTTTCAAAGAATGGGACATATGATGTGTGCAAGGAGCTGAGCACCACATCCGGCTGCATGAGGAAAGGCCATTTCGTGAGAGGTCTCGATGCCTGGCACCTGCTGACAAAGATGATGTGAGACGGCATCTGCAAGAGATGCTTGCTGCTGGTGTAATACAAGAATCCAGAAGCCCATATGCTTCACTTATCGTGGTAGTGAGGAAAAAGAATGGGACAGAAAGGATGTGTGTGGATTATCGCACCTTGAACCGTCGGACTATTCCTGATCAGTACACAATGCCCTGCATTCAGGATGCCTTAGACTACCTGAACGGTAGTAAGTGGTTCTCAGTGTTGGATCTTCACAGTGGGTACTACCAGATCCCAATGGCCCCAGAAGACCATGAAAAGACAGCCTTTATCTGTTCGCTTGGTTTCTATGAATTCATGAGGATGCCTCAAGGGATTTCAGGTGCTCCAGCCACTTTTCAACGATTGATGGAGTGTGCAGTGGGGGACATGAACTTGTTAGAGTGCCTGGTATACCTGGATGATGTTATTGTGTTTGGCAGCTCACTGGAGGAACAAGAGAGCAGATTGTTCAAGGTGTTGGACCGACTGTAAGACTTTGGCCTTAAACTATTCATCGATAAATGTCAGTTCTTCCAAACCTCTGTAAAGTATGTGGGACACATAATATCCACCGAGGGAATAGAAACAGACCTGAGTAAAGTTGAGGCCTTGACCACCTGGCCACAGCCCCACAATCTAAAAGCACTGCAAAGATTCCTGGGATTCTGTGGTTACTATCGCCAGTTCATCAAGGACTATTCAAGAGTGATTTGTTCTTTATTTAATCTTACTCAAGGTTATCCTCCTACTAACAAAAAATATAAGAGATCGGTTTCTTCTGAGCCTGAGAGAGTGTATTTCCATCCTAATGAAGTATTTGGAGCCAGATGGACACCTGAGTGTGAAGCTGCTTTTCATGAGATTATACAGCAACTTACCCACGCTCCTGTCCTTGCCTATGCAGATCCAGTGAAGCCCTATGTCTTGCACACTGATGCTAGCCTGCAAGGCTTGGGGGCTGTACTGTACCAAGAGCACGAGAATGGCCTGAGACCAGTGGCCTTTGCCAGTAGAAGCCTGCCCCCATCCGAAAAGAACTATCCTGTACATAAGTTAGAGTTCCTAGCTTTGAAGTGGGCCATTGTTGACCAGTTCCACGAGTACTTGTATGGGGCTAAGATACTAGTAAACACTGACAACAATCCTTTGACCTATGTGCAAACTTCAGCCAAGTTGGATGCCACTGGCCATAGGTGGCTTTCTGCATTATCTACATATGACTATGCTGTTGAATACAGAGCAGGCCTGAACCACGTAGATGCTAATGCTCTGTCCTGTAGGCCTGTTCCCCAGAATGACTGGGTCAGACTGTCAGAACCTGATATTCGAGCACTGTGCCAGAAGTTTGACAAGGAGGAACAAATGTCCACGGACGCAGTGGACTGTTTGGTGGATTGTTTGGGACCCTCTGAGAATTGCATACCTGCTGCTTATTGCCACTTTTCTGCAATAGATATTGATGCACTGCCTCAGCTGGACAATGACAATATTCAGCGGGCTCAATCCCGAGATCCCATGATCAAATCAGCGTTAGAAGTCCTCTACGAAGGGAAAGATGTGTCCAAATTACGCTCCACTGATTTGAGAACTGCATTGTTATACAAGGAAGGTTCTAAGTTGAAACTGATCAATAGACTGTTATACAGAGAAACAGTAGACAGAGGGGGACAAATAGCTAAACAACAACTAGTGCTGCCCACTGCCTTTCGAGACTCAGTATTGAGGTCCTTGCACAACCACATGGGGCACCTTGGTATAGATAGAACACTTGACTTGGTGAGATCCAGATTCTATTGGCCTAAGATGGGGGCTGATGTTGAGCAACACATTCAAATTTGTAGTCGCTGTTTACAGAGGAAAGCTTTGCCCCAGAGGGCTGCCCCCCTTGTTAACATCACCACCAGTGCCCCCATGGAGCTGGTCTGTATTGATTTTCTGAGTTTGGAGTCTGATCAAAGAAATATTAGCAATGTGCTGGTGGTTACTGACCATTTCACGAGATATGCCCGAGCTTTTCCCACCAAGGACCAGAAGGCATCCACTGTGGCCAAAGTGCTTGTAGAAAACTTTTGTTCATTATGGGGTGCCACAAAGAATCCATTCTGATCAAGTTAGGGACTTTGAGAGTCGTTTGATCAAAGAGATGCTTTCTCTGTGGGGGGTGCGAAAGTCCAAAACCACCCCCTACCACCCTCAGGGGGACCCACAGCCTGATCGTTTCAGCCGCACTCTGTTAGATATGCTGGGCACCCTCCACCCAAAGGACAAGCCTAGATGGAGCCAACAAATTAGCACCTTGGTACATGCCTACAACTGCTCCAAAAGTGATGCCACTGGGTTCTCCCATCACCTGATGTTTGGAAGAGAAGCCCGACTACCAGTAGATGTTTGTTTTGGAGTTTATCCTGATGGGGTTCGAGCTGATAACCATTTACAGTATGTGCGAAAGTTAAAACTTCTGATCATAGGAGACTCCATGATTCGGGGAGTTGATACCCATCTCCAGCCAGGGGTGATGGTCAGATGTCTCCCAGGTACATCAGCATGGAGAGACACTGACCGCATTACAAAGTGTTCCAGAAAGCAGAGAAAACATTGATGTCCTAGTACACCTAGGGACTAATGATCTAGCCAACTCGGTCAGTTGTGGAACCAAGGAACACCTGACTAGGCTGGGTGACAAACTATCATCTATTTAGTCCGGCATCTCCTTCTCTGAGATCCTGCCAGTCTGGGAGAAGGGAGCAGATGGACGGAAGAAGAGAGAAGGGGAGATAGGGAGCTAAACACGTGGCTCAAGGACTGGTGCCAGGAAAAAGGACACAGATTTGTAGGAACTGGCACAGTTCTGGGGGCGAAAGTTCTTTAAATTTGATGGACTGCATCTGACTAAAAGAGTCAGTGCATTGGGAACTTGAAGTTTGGCGTCTTTGCAGAATATTTAAACTAGCAAATGGGGGAGAGGTGCAGCACCCCATCGTTGAATGGGAAGAACACCCTCCCCTCAGCTAGTGGTCAAACTGGAATTCAGTGTGTTTGCCATTCATTTGCATCACCAGGTAAGAAAAAAGGTTTGTCTCCCCATACGATGCCACAGGTAATGCCAAACCTCACCCAACAACTAACACACCAAAATCTGGCCAATGGAAAATCATGTACACAAATGCTCACAGCCTGGGAAATAAGATCCCAGACCTGCAGGCAATAATGTCAGAGGCTAAACTGGACATAGTAGCAATTAGTGAGGCGTGGTTTACCAGTAACCACACTTGGGAGACTTCAGTACCTGGCTATGTATTGTTCAGAAGAGACCGAGGTGCAAAAGGGAGGAGTGGCCCTGTATGTTAATGAAAATATCAAAGCTACAGAAATTCAGAATACATATGGAGCCAGAAGAACTGGGTCACCTGGAAACAGGAAATGGGACAGCCATAGAACTGAGAGTTGTCTACAGGCCCCAGACCAGAGGGAGGACATAGACACATTACTGTTAGAAGATATACAAAACATGACAGCTAAAGGGAGGTTCTGATAATGGGAGACTTCAACATGCCAGATACAGATTGGTCAATACCAGCAGGAACATCTGCCAGAACTAGACTCATAGTGGATTCCTGCAGGAGGGCCTCAAACAACTGGTACAGCAACCCACAAGAGACAGGGCTATCCTAGATCTAGTACTGACTAACAAAGAAGGGATCACAGATCTCCAGGTGAAAGGTCACCTGGAGGCCCAGTGACCATCACATGGTATGGTTCAATTTGGCTACTACATCTAAATCATCCCATTCCAAGGCAAAATATGGGACTTCAGAGGAGCTGACTTTGATAAGATGGCCAACAGAGTTAAGCTAGCCCTGGCAAAAGAAACACAGGTGAGGAGGTACAGGCAAAGTGGGCAAGCAAAGGATACAATACTTGAAGCAACATCCCATTGTGTTAGACAGAAAAGGAAGTGCAAAGAAGAAGAAACCACTTTGGTTCTCAAATACAGTAGCAGAAAGGTCAGAGCCAAAAGGCTGGCCGGAAAATATAAGGGAACACAGCGGGATGAAGATGAGGGGCATACCAAACTGCCCTAAGGAAGCAGAGTAAGGCAGTAAGGCAGGCAAAGTCCCAAACTGAGGAAACACTAGCACAAACAGTAAAGAAGGTGACAAGACTTTCTATAGATACATTAGTGAAGGAGAAAGTCAGAGAGGTGTGCTAAGCAATGGAGAAAAGGGAGCATGTGAGGAGGAGGACCCTGTAAAGGCATCTATCTAAATAGATACTTTTGCTCAGTATTCACTGAAGAAGGTAGGGCAGGGCCCACAGCTCAACATCATGGACACAGGGGAGGAGGGTGAGCACTACTCCCTTCTAAAGAAAAGGGTCCTACAAGAGCTTGCTAAGCTCAGGGTGGATAAGGCAATGGGACGGATGGCATACATCCCAGGGTACTTAGGAGCTAAAGGAGGAACTAGCAGAGCCATTAGCAGAATTGTTTAGTGAGTCTCTGAGCACAGGAGAGGTCCCAGAAGACTGGAGAGGGCTCATGTGATCCCACTCCACAAGAGTGGTAGCAGGGAGGAGGCGGGGAACTACAGACGGTCAGTCTTACCTCAGTAGTGGGCAAGATATGGAAGCACTCCTTAAGGAAAGGATAGTGCAACACCTGGAATCCCATAGGGGCACAGGATCCAAGACAGCATGGGTTTACAAAGGAAGGTCCTGTCAAACTAATCTCATAGATTTCTTTGACTGGGTAACCAGAGTGGTGGACCAAGGGAGCAGTTGATGTAACGCCTACCCTTGACTTCAGCAAAGCGTTTGACACTGTTCACATAGAAGATTGATAAATAAGCTAGAGTAGGCTAGGGGTGGGTCAGAAGTTGGTCCAACTGGGTGGCAAACTGGTTGACTGGCAGAAAACAGAGAGTGGTGGTAAATGGTATACAGTCAGAAGAGATGCAAGTCACAAGTGGGAATTCTCGGGATCAGTCCTGGGGCCAGTCCTATTCAACATCTTCATTAGTGACCTAGCAGATGGACTAGAGGTAAGGCTTGTCTGTTTGCAGATGACACCAAGATCTGCAACAGGTAGATGTCCAGATGGGGTGGGCAGAATGAGAAGAGATCTGGATAAACTAGCAGAATGGTCAGAAGAGTGGCAACTGAGATTTAATGCAAAGAGGTGCAAAATCATGCACATAGGAAGAAAACCTGAAACCACTTATAGGCTGGGAGGAGTTGCTAGCAGTCACAAAGGAAGAAAGAGACTTGGGCATCATCATCACTGATGACCTGAAATCATCAAGCAGACCTCTAAAGCAGTAGGTAAAGGCTAGGGGTGTTAGGGTGTATAGTAGGTATCACAAGTGCGTAAGAGGGAGGTAATAACCCTCTGTACAAGACATTGGTTAGAGCCCCATCTGGGTACTGCGTGCAGTATTGGAGGCCACACCTTCACAAGGACATTAACCAAATTGAGGCAGTCCAGAGAAGGCAACCAAAATGGTGCAGGGACTGCATCAGAAGACATATGAGGACAGATTAACGGAGCTCAATATGTATACCCTTGAGCAAAGGAGGAGAGGGTGATATGATCGAGACATTTAAACACCTTAAGGGCATAAACAAGGTGAAAGAGTCTAACATGTTTAAATATAAGAAAAATAGCAGGACAAGAGGACACAGCAAGAGATTAGGGAGGCCGATTAAGGGGGAATGAGAAATTCTTTTCACAGAAAGGGTGGTAGATGCATGGAATGGCTTACCACAAGAAGTAGTAGCTATGAATACAGTGCAGGGCTTCAAACAGGCATGGGATAGGCATAAGGAGCAATACAAATGACTAGATAGATAGGTCACTGACATCACAAAGGCCGATGGCACATTTATAAATGAAAAAGAAATGGGCAGACTGGATGGGCCTTGGTCATATCTGCCGTCAACTTCTGTGTTTCTATGTTTCTATAATGGCCAGCTAATCCATGGCGTACCAACTGGCTCAAACCATGGCTGCAAAAGAAATCTGGCCAACAAAGAAAGGTATGATAAAAGGTGAAAGCACAGGAACTCCAGGAGGGATTGGGTATTGCTAAGAAATCTGGGACTGCATGGCAAACATAAGATTGCTGACAGATGGCACCATCTCCCTCACATTGTAGTGGGCAAACTAGATGATCTGCCTTCGTACAAAGTACGGCCTGAGAATAATTCAAAAGATGTTAAAACAATGCATAGAAATCATTTACTGCCCATTGGACAAATCTTGATTGAGTCTGAGCCCCCAGAAAATGCCCTTTCTGGACCAGTGATTAGAGCTGCTGCTAAGCAAAAATCAAGAAAGCCTGCACCTACAGAAGCTGAGTTCAAGTGTTCCCCTCCACAAGTCCCAGTTGAACATGACTGTCAGTCCATGTCAGAGGAAAGTGAGGGTGGCTTTGAATACTACCCTTCTTACGAACTCAGTCAATTGTTTCAGGGCAATCCCCTAGTCAATCCTGGAGATGAAGCTGGGCCTTCTGGACTGTCTAAGCCCCCAGCTTGGTCCCTAGAGCCAATGCTCCCAGAAAGTGAAGTGCAAAGCATCAAGTCAGATGATATGGAATCACTGTATATGGTTGAACTGCTTGAGTTTTCAGAGGAGGAAAATGATGGACTGGGACAAACTGGTGATATACCAGAACAAGAAGAGTGTGTTGAGTGCCCTGATAGTTCACTGCCAGTGTCAGAAAACTCCCCATGTGAGCCAAGTGTTGTGACCCCTGAAATTGCAACTACTGGAGCTGACAGTGCCCCAAGTTCTAACTTTGCTACCCCAAAAGAAAAACCCCTGGCAAATAAAGACAGTGCTGAAAGTGAGGCAAAAAGTGCAGAGACTGTAACAGCTCCCCCTAGAAAGACTGGTCGAGCTGTAAAGCCTGTGGTGCACCTCAGCTATGATTCTCCTGGGAGGCCTGTAGACTTGCCTCTCAATGTTGTCCATAAAGGAGTGTATGTGTCCCCAAGCTCATTGCCCAAACTGAGCATAAGTGCTAACTCCAAGTTAATTGTGTTGCCCTCTAGGTATGGTGCCCCTTCCCCATCCAGCCCCAAGGTAGCTGATAGGGAAGGGCCCCCTCTCGTCAGGTTTCATGTACAGGAGGTAATAACCTGAGTTACGTTACAATGTGTGTATAATACTGTGTAAAAAGTAATGTACGAAACGTTTCAGAAATGTGTTTCAGATAAGGTGATATGTTGACTGATGATTACATGTATAAGCCTAATGTGATGTTGATGTAAATGTACATGGTTGTGTTGAAATGTATGGGGGTACCTACTTGACGCGGACACCAAGTTTTTCCAGGCCAGGAAGGGAGTAACCCCCCTGCAAATGAGGGTTCCCAAAAGTCTTCCAGGAGCTTGCTTGAATGCTCCAAGTCTGGGCGGTGTTCGGCGTCTGAACTGTTTAAATGTGGTTCCAGGTGAATGCTATTTGAGCCTCCACGTACTGTCTCTTTAAGAGCTGTCTGCTTGTAGACTTAATTAATTTGTATGGGGGGACTGTGTGTTCTAATGCCCGAATCCCACCCCGGCTGCTGTCAATTTGCTCCGTTTCTGCCGTTACTACATGTGCAGAGGGAGCCTTGTTGAAAGATATAACTGTTTGCCAGAAATCATTTAGAGTGACTGAGAAAATGTAGTTGTCTAACCTGTCTTCATTTCAGCACAAACTGTTTCAGTGTAGCTGTTTCCTTTTGTTTCTGAATAGCTGACTTGGACCAAGCAGGATGATAGGAAGACCCTAAAATGGAGCCTGTGGAAGAATCGGAACTTGGACTCTCAATTTTGAGCCAGCCACGAGGGGATTGTATGGGCAGTGACTCTGGAAAATGTAGTTTTAACCTTGTGTAACCCCCCTGTTACCCGGGGTTACTAGAATCCCAGTAAGACTCGTGGTAGGCAGGGAAGGCAGCTTGTGAAACTCCAGTTAAATGGATTTCACGCTGTCTCACTCTGTTCTCAGTCTCATCTGAGACTGAGGGATGACATCATTTTAGAACTGTCGTGAGCTGCATAAGCCACACTGGAATGTTGCAGTTGAAGGTTAGAGTAGAATGCTGGGGAATTTGAAGTCAGTCTGTGTGCAGTCTGAGAGAGAGACTGTAGTGCAGCAGAGTGTGTGCAGGTTCTCAGAGCTTTAAGCTCTGTTACAGAGCTACTTTTGTTTTTGGTGTGTGTTTTCACCTGAAGAGGAACACAGGAACTGGTAATTGAACTGGTGGAGACCGCTCTCAATGGTTCAGAGCCCCATCCCTGAGAGGATGGAGGGAAGGTGTCTGCCTGTTTTCCAGGGGCAACCCCCCCGGGGTCCGGCTAAGGGAAAGAAGCTGCCTGTCTGAGTTGTGCTGAGGCACCAGAAGCTCTGTAAGAGATTTCTTGAGGAGGAAACGCCTGTGGGGCACCTGCAACCAAAGGGTGAGTTCGCTGTTAAAAAGGGCAAAGTGTTTTCACCTGAAACAGAAGGAAACTAAAGGGACTATTACTGTGGGGTCAGAAAAAGACAGCCAAGTACAGTTGGAAGATGTGGGGATTGGGCTGCTTAATTCAGTGGGGGGTCTAGAGTAATGGACAAAGCCACTTTTAAGTATGTTCAAGTCCAGCACAAATGGGAAGCAAGACAAGTAGATTGAATGTGAAATACATTTAGCAATAATCTACACAGCAGAGTGCTAAAGGATGAGGTGTTAACAGTCCAGAGAAATGGCCGGGTATGAATTGTGGGAGCAAGAGGTGGGAGACCCCCCCCCATCAGTAGTAACCAAATTAACCTCTACGGATTTGCTCTGAGATACCTTTTGCTTTCCCTCAGGTACTTGGCCAGTGCCCGAGGAAAGTACCTAGACGTGGGATTAAAGAGGAGGACTTCCTGGTGGAGCCAAGGTCCTCTTAGGTGGTTTAGGGAGCCACCAGAAAATGTTTCCATGAAGTATGGAAATTGTCCAAGTGGCTGGCAAGGGAGCCGAGCCAGGGAAAACCCAGAGCAGTGTACAAGTTCGGGCTGTGTAACCCAAAGCAGCGTACAAGTTCAGGCTGTGTGCCCAGTGTGTGGTAGAGCCTGAGGGCTAAAGTGATGAGGATGTGTTCTGGTCTCCTTTAATCTGCATTACCAGGAGTGTAGCCCTGTGGGGGTCCATCTAGTCTTTGTTTATTCTGTTTGGATGTGACTAAAAGCCACACCTTAGAATCCCACTTCTGGTATTGGACAATACAGTTATTGCTTCCTGTGCTTGGGGTTACTTGGGTGCCCCTATGCAGAGTAGCCAGGCCTAGCCTATGTGCCGAGTGACCTATTCCTCCCCGAACCTAGCCCACCTGGTAGAGCTGTCAGATACAAACGGCATACCAGGTAGGGGTTACACTTGGTGCCTTTTTCCACCAACAGAGGGAGTCTTATTGTGAGTGACAGCCAAACCAGCCAACAGAATGGTGTGGAGCTAAAGGAAATGCCCTGCTCTGTGACTGGATAGTTTAGATCAGTTGTGACAGTGAAGAGAGAAGGAGCTCTGTGCTTCTGCGGTGTATAGTTTCGCGCAGGAAGCGCATGTGAGGCCCTGAGTTTCGGCCTGCAGCCATTGTGAGTGCCAATTTGGACTGAATCCAAGTTGTGAGGAGAAAGAAGCACCAGAAGTGTGGAAACCAGGCTAACCCTGTAGAAGATTGGAGAAATTGCTGAATCGCGCTCGGTCTGTCAGGAACTGAAGCTGCTGTGTGTGCTCCCGGGTATTTTGCAGTAAGTGCGATCAGGATCGAGGAGCAGCCTGCCTGGTATAGTACTTTCCTGTTACATATGAATGTGCGTAGTGCTTGTGGGGAATCGCTATTTCCAATCCCCTGTAATGTGTGCTGTGTGTTGAAGCTGGAAGCAAACCCCAGCTTGTCTCGGACTAAATCCATTTGCTATAAACTGCAGTGGGGTCCAGTCACAAGGACGTTGTCTCCATGCCCTGTTGTTTCTGACAATCCAGAGAACATCCATCATCCAGTTCTCAGCTTGGGTATTGTGAGTACAAATCAGGGTATTCCCCTGCAGCCTGTTTTCAATCACAAGTGTGTCATCTAATTCTTGTTGTTTCACTGCTTCATGGACTGAGCCATCTGGCTCCGGATTACAATTGGGTGTTGTGCATATATTTTCTTCTACAGGGCCCTATCCATCTGCACCTGCCGGCCAACCCCGAGCAACGGACCTGGCTAGCCCCGTCAACCTGGGTACCCAGAGTGTGACTTTTCAGACCCTGTATGTGTGCACAGTACTGTGATTTAATGCAACCAATTAACCTGATTTCCCCCTCCCATGTTACTCTCCCCTAAATAAATCAGATTTATTGTTGTTATACTATATACTGTCTGTGGTGTTGGTACTTATGGAAACAGTATTGTATTTCGCTGTGTATGTTGTTTAACCTTATTTTACAGGGAGTCCTCAGAGACGTGCTGCAGAATCAGTCTTGAGGGTAAGTGGTGCTTTATGAGTGAACAGTGTGTATACGTGGGGTATTAGGGCTGTAACTCCTGTGTACTGTGTGAGCCACTAGAGGGAACCAAAGGGGGTCACAGTGTCCCAGAGGGCTGTGATCAAGCTAGTCTAACCACTACAAACCCTGACCTCTGGGTGGAGGCACCCGCCATAGAACCTAGGCTCCTCAACCTGTCAGTAGTCAAGCAGGCAGGGGTAGTAGTCCTTGGGATAGCACCACCTGGGGGTTACACATGGATGAACTATACTACTCCTTTAGTGCAAGAGTGGCAGTGCTCTGAAGGAGAAAAGAGGAAATGGCTGATGGAAAGCTTGAGGGGTCCTGCACTGGAAGCCATTTGATTCCTACGGGCCACTAGTCCAGAGGCCACTGCAGCTGAATATCTTTCCGCCTTAGAGGGGGTGTTTGGCAGCACTGAAACCGGAGAGGATCTGTTATGGAAATTCAAGTCAGCTAAACAGTGGAAAAATGAGAAATTGTCTACATTTGTTACTAGGATGGAGAGAGCTTTGCAAAAGGACCACCGGAAAGGGGGAGTGACTGCCCAAACGCTAAACCAGGTCCAATTAGACCATATATTGAAGTCAGCCAGATTTTCAAGTGTAATACTGCTGAAACTCAAATTACAAGACCAGAGGGCTGACCCTCCTGAATACTGTCAATTGATGAGAGAGATTCATGAAATTGAAACCGATGAAGAGGGGTGGGAACCCTATGCTGGAGCCGTGAATCCATGCTAGGCCCCTGAGCAGAGTGAGCCAGATAAGACTCAACAGCTGAGAGTGTTGATCAATGGGTTGACAGAGACCTACCGGGAACAGGATCTGTATCAAGCTCCTCCTGAGCCCAAAAGTGGAGTGGGAGTGCATGTTGTTTCCCCTGACCCCCGGACTGAGAGCAACCTGAGAGTGGAAATAAGAGACCTAAGAGAGATGGTGAGGGAGCTGCAACAGGCTGCTCTCACCCCCAACAGAATTGGAGGACCAGCAATCCAACGGGGTAACCACCCCATTCAAGAAGAGCCATGTAGAGCCCCTGAGGTGCCCTGCCAGATAAGAGACCCCCCTCCCTCCAAAGACAACCGAGATACTAACCTCTGTTACCGTTGTGGAGAGGATGGGACTTTCAGACTGAGTGTAGGCTGCCAGAGAACCTGAGGAAAGTTACAAACAGGTTAGTGGCCTGGCATCGCAAAACCTGTGCCCGGTCACCAGGGGGGACTAACCAAAAGAGTTTTGCCACCAGGGCCAATGCCTGAGCGACATCTCAAGTAATGCCCCCTGAATGGTCTGAAGTAGTGGGTCCCTCTATGGAGACTACTGTAAAAGTGAATGGGGTATCCACCAGAGCTGTACTAGACTGTGGCTCCCAAGTGACAATCATGTTTCAGGACTGGTATCAGAAGCATTTGTCGGATGTGCCCCTGCAACCCCTAGAGGGGCTACATGTGTGGGGCTTGAGTGAGAAGGCCTACCCCTACTCTGGTTATATCCGAATTTGGTTGTCTTTTCCTACTTCTGTGGCTGGAGTGGCAGAGCAAGTGGAGACCCTGGCCTTAGTGTGTCCCCCTACTGGACTGTATGATGGGGTCCCGTTGTTGATTGGAACTAATGCACATATGTTTGGGTGAATGCGGCAGTTGTGTTATGAAAAACAAAGGTACAGGACTGGCAGAGCTCTAAAAATCCCGGCCTTGATTAAAAGGGCTTATGAAGCACAGAGAAATGCTGATAGAATGGAACCAGAGGAACCGGTTGGGGTCGTCTGGAAGAAGGATCCGGAATATTTGCTGTTGGCACCAAATGCTCAATATGTTCTACAAGGAGAAGTCCGCATCAAGAAGGATGTCAAGAACAAAATATTAATGCTGGACGCACCAGGAGATGGAAAACTGCCCGAGGGGCTGCTGGTCAAACCAAGTATTCTGCCTGCAAGAGCCCATGCTTTTGCCAGAAGAGTGATGGTTCAAGTTCACAATGTGTCTGACAGGGAGATCCGAGTAAATTGAGGCTGCACCCTGGCCACTGTGCACTGTGCGGATACTGCCGTACTGCCCAGTAACAAGAGTTTGAGGAAGAGTGACAGAGTAACACCTGACTTGTTTGATTTCGGTGACTCCCCGTTGCTAGCTGAATGGAGAGTAAGGCATCAGTGAGAAGCTTGCCCAGAGAGACCAGGTGTTTTCTTTAAAGAAATGGGATGTAGGATGTGTGCAAGGAACTGAACACAGCATTTGGCTGCATGATGAAAGGCCATTTCGTGAGAGGTCTCGACGCCTGGCACCTGCTGACATAGATGATGTGAGACGGCATCTGCAAGAGATGCTTGCTGCTGGTGTAATACAAGAATCCAGAAGCCCATATGCATCACCTATTGTAGTAGTGAGGAAAAAGAATGGAACAGTTAGGATGTGCATGGATTATCGCACTTTGAACCGGCGGACTATTCCAGATCGGTACACCATGCCACACATTCAGGATGCGTTGGATTGCCTGAACGGTAATAAGTGGTTCTCAGTGTTGGATCTTCGCAGTGGGTACTACCAGATCCTGATGGCCCCAGAAGACCATGAAAAAATGGCCTTTATCTGCCCACTTGGTTTCTATGAATTTATGAGGATGCTTCAAGGCATTTCAGGTGCTCCAGTCACTTTTCAACGCCTGATGGAGTGTGCGGTAGGGGATATGAACTTGTTAGAGTGCCTGGTATACCTGGATGATGCCACTGTGTTTGATGATGTCATTGTGTTTGGCAGCTCACTGGAGGAACATGAGAGCAGGTTATTCAAGGTGTTGGATCGACTGGAAGACTTTGGCCTTAAATTGTCCATTGATAAGTGTCAATTCTTTCAAACATCAGTAAAATATGTGGGACACATAGTATCCACCGAGAGAATAGAGACTGACCCAAGTAAAGTTGAGGCATTGACCACCTGGCCACAGTCAAAAAATATGAAGGAGCTACAAAGATTCCTGGGTTTCTGTGGTTATTATCAGCGTTTCATCAAGGACTATTCAAGAGTGATCCGCCCTTTACTTAACCTTACTCAAGGGTATCCCCAACTCATAAAAGATAAAAAAAAGTCAGCGCCCCTTGAGACTGAAAGAGTGTATTTCCATCCAAATGAAGTATTTGGGACCCGCTGGACTCCTGACTGTGAGACTACTTTTCATGAAATCATATATCAACTTACCCATGCCCCAGTGTTGGCCTATGCTGATCCCACAAGACCTTATGTCCTTCATACTGATGCTAGCTTGCAAGGGTTGGGGGCTGTGCTGTATCAGGAGCACCCAAATGGCCTGAGACCAGTGGCCTTTGCCAGCAGAAGCCTGACCCCTTCCGAGAAGAACTATCCAGTACACAGATTAGAGTTCCTAGTTTTGAAGTGGGCCATTGTTGATCAATTTCACGAGTACTTGTATGGGGATAAGATACTAGTAAAAACTGACAATAATCCTTTGACCTATGTGCAGAATTCAGCTAAGTTGGATGCAGTGGGCCATAGGTGGCTCTCTGCTTTATCTACATACAACTATGCAGTTGAATATAGAGCAGGCTTGAACCACATAGATGCTGATGCTCTCTCCCGGAGACCGGTCCTCCCAAATAACTGGGTCAGACTGTCCGAACCTGATATTCGAGCACTCTGCCAAAAGTTTGATAGGGAGGAAAAAATGTCCACAGACGCAGTGGACTGTATGGTGGATTGTTTGGGACACTCTGAAAACTGCATACCTGCTGCTTATTGCCATTTTTCTGCTCTGGATACTGGTGCTTTGCCTCAATTCAATAATGGCAGTATTCAATGGGCTCAATCCCGAGATCCTATGATTAAAACAGCTCTAGAAGCCCTCCAAGCAGGGAAAGATGTGTCCAAATTACGTTCCACTGATTTGAAAACTACATTGCTATATAAAGAAGGCCCTAAGTTGAGACTGATAAAAGGACTGTTATATAGAGAGACAGTGGACAAAGGGAGCCAACTGGACAAGCAACAGTTAGTTTTGCCTGCTGCCTTTCGAGATCTGGTGCTGAGGTCCCTAAACAACCACATGTCCTAAAATGGGGGCCGATGTTGAACAATACATTAGAACTTGTAGTCGCTGCTTTGCCTCAGAGGGCTGCCCCCCCTTGTTAACATCACCACTGGTGCACCCATGCAGCTGGTCTGTATTGATTTTCTGAGTTTAGAGCCAGATCAAAGAAATATCAGTAATGTACTGGTAGCCACTGACCATTTCACTCGATATGCTCAGGCGTTCCCCACCAAGGATCAGAAGGCATCCACTGTGGCGAAGGTGCTTATAGAAAACTTTTTTGTTCACTATGTGGCCCCACAAAGAATCCATTCTGATCAAGGGCGGGACTTTGAGAGTCGCCTGATTAAAGAGATGCTTTCATTGTGGGGGATGCGAAAGTCAAGAACCACCCCTTATCATCCCCACGGGGACCCCCAGCCTGAATGGTTCAACTGTACTTTGCTCAACATGTTAGGCACCCTTCAGCCAAAGGACAAGCCCAGATGGAGCCAACAGATTAGCACCCTGGTATATGCTTACAACTGCACCAAAAGTGATGCCACTGGGTTTTCCCCCTATCGACTAATGTTTGGAAGAGAGGCCCGGTTACCAGTATATGTTTGCTTTGGAGTTTCTCCTGATGGGGTTCAAGCAGCTACTCATTTATAGTATGTGCAAAAGTTAAAGGCTCAACCAAACCATGCGTACCAACTAGCTCAAACCATGGCTGCCAAAAGAAATTTAGCCAATAAAGAAAGGTATGACAAAAAAGCGAAAGCACTGGAACTCAGGGAAGGAGATAGAGTATTGCTGAGGAATCTGGGACTGCATGGCAAACATTAGATTGCTGACAGATGGCACCATCTCCCTCACATTGTAGTGGGCAAACTAGATGATCTGCCTGTGTACAAAGTAAGGCCTGAGAATAATTTAAAAGATGTTAAAACTATGCACAGAAATCATTTCCTGCCCATTGGACAGATCTTGATAGAGTCTGAGCCCCCAGAAAATGCCCCCTCTGGACCAGCGACTAGAGCTGCTGCTAGGAAAAAATCAAGAAAGACTGCACCTACAGAAACTAAGTTAAAGTGTTCCCCTCCACAAGTCCCAAGTGAACACGACTGTCGGTCTGTGTCTGAGGAAAGTGAGCGTGGGCTTGAATATTACTGTAACCCCCCTGCAAATGGGGGTTCCCAAAAGACTTCCAGGAGCTTGCTTGAATGCTCCAAGCCTGAATGGTGTTTGGCGTTTAAGCCATTTATCAGTGAGTGTTTTTAGAACCTCTGGTACTGTCTCTTTAAGAGCTGTCTGCTTGCAGACATAATTAGTTTGTATGGGGACTGTGTGTTTCTTTTGATTGAGTACCACTCGAGCTGCTGCCAATTCACTCCATTTTGCAGTCACTAGGAGTGCAAAGGAAACTATCTGAAAGATGTAACTGTTTGCCAGAAACCATTTAGAGTAATAATGAAATTACAGTTTGTCTAACCTGCTTTCTTTGCAGTCAGAACTGTGTCTGCCTAGTTCCCCATTCTGGTTTTGAACTGCTGAACTGGACCAATCAGTGTGGGGTAGCTAGCTCTAAAATGGTGCCTTGGACAGAATCAGAACTTGGACTCATAATCTGAGCCAGCCACAAGAGGATTGTATGGGCAGTGACTCTGGGAGATGTAGTTTAGACTGCCACTTTTTGGACCACAACAGGAGTGTCAACTGGAGTGACAGCCAATCCAGTCAAGAACTGGGAGGAACTCAAAGGAAGTGCCCTGTTTTGTCTGTTGGAGTTCAGTTGAGCTCTGGCAGTGAAGAAGGAAGGAGCCCTGTGCTTTTCAGTGTGCAGTTTTTAGTCGGAAAGCGTGTATAAGGCCCAGAGTTCCGGTCTGCAGCTTGTGTAACTGCTTGTTAGGACTGAATCCGTCCTGTGAAGAGAATCAAAGGATATCTGAAGAGTAGGAACCAGGCTCACCTGTAGAAGACTGGAGAAATTGCTGAATTGCACTCGGTCTGTCAGGAACTGAATCTGCTGTGTGTTCTCCGGGTATTGTGCAGTAATGCGATCGGGATAGAGAAGCAGCCTGCCTGGTATAGTACTTTCTGTTTTACCATATAAATGTGTGAAGAGGCTTGTGTACCTCAAGTGAATCCTGCTGCCATTAAAGGACTTTTGCCTGTTACTGTTCACCATATAAATGCGTGAGGAGGCTTGGTTAGCTCAAGTGAATCCTGCTGCCATTAAAGGACTTTTGCCTGTTGCAGTTTGCCATATAAATGTGTGAGGAGTCTCGTGGAGCTCAAGAGTAGCCCTGCTGACATTGAAGGACCCTATCTTGTTTGGAGGTCGTGAGTACTAATTCAGGGTCGCTCCCTGTTGAATTGCCACATTGAATCCAAATGGAATCACTGTACTGCTGACTGTTTAAACTAATTTTCTTTTCTCTGTGGGAAAGGGCCCCTACCAGCTGCCACGGTTTGGACTAGCCACTAGGGCTTGGGTACCCAGGGACAGTAACTGGTAGGGATAGGCCTGTGCACAGAGCCATAGGTAGATGAGTAAAGTGATAAGCTAATTAACCTGATTTCCCCCTGTCCTTGTTATATTCCCCCTAAATAAATCAGAGCTGCTTGTTTCAGCAAAGTTATACTGCCTGAGGTATTTGTCTATGTTAAAGTATTGTACTGTGATTGTTGCACTGTATCTTATTTTACAGGAGGTCCCAGTGCCTGAACCAGCCCTGGGGGTAAGTGTATACTGTGAAGGTAATTCTGATATATTGTGTGGGCCACCAGTGGGAAGAAAGGGGGGTTGCAGTGTCCCAGAGGGCTGTGACCAAGCAAGTTTAACTATTGCAAACCCTGACCTCTGGGTGGAGGCACCCGCCATTGGATCCAGGCCCCTCAACCTGTTAGTGGCAAATCAGGCAGGGATAGTAGCCCCTGGGATAGCGCCATCTAGGGGTTACATTACCCTTCTTATGAACTGAGTCAGCAGTTTCAGGGCAATCCCTAGTCAACCCAGGGAATGAAGCTGGGCCTTCTGGACTGTCTAAGCCCCCAGCCTTGTCCTTGGAGCCAATGCTCTCAGAAGGTGAAGTGCAAGGCATCAAATCAGAGGATGTGGAATCATTGTGCATGGTTGAACTGCTTGACTTTTCAGAGGAAGAGAGTGATGGACTGGAGCAAACTGGTGATACACCAGAACAAGAACAGTGTGTTGAGTGCCCTGATAGTTCCCTGCCAGTGCCAGGAGCCTCCATAGTTGAACCAAGTGTTGTGGACTCAGAAATTGCAAACCCTGGAGCTGAAAGTGCCCCGAGTTCTAGCCCCCCTGCCCCAATATAGACTCCCCTGGCAAGTACAGACAGTGCTGAAAGTGAGTCTAACCATGCAGAAACTGTGACCGCTCCTCCCCAGAAGGACTGGCCGAGAGGTGAGGCCTGTAGTACGGCTAAGTTACGACTCCCTGGGCAGACCTGTGGACTTGCCCTTTAATATGGTCCATAAGGGAGTGTATGTGACCCTGAGCTCGCTGCCCAAACTAAGCCTGGGTGATAAATCCAGATTACTTGTTTTGCCCTCTGAGTATAGTGCCCCTGCCCCTTCCAGCCCCAATGTAGATGACAGGGAAGGGACCCCTTTATCCAGGTTTCATGTGCAGGAAGAGATGACCTGAATTAAAATGTTTGTATATATATATATATATATATATATATATACTGTTGCATGATCAGTAGTAGAATGTATAATACAGTGTACGTGTATATGACAAAGGTTTAATACGCTGATTGCTGTTTAAAAGGCATGCCAGTTCAAAATGTTCCGCCTTAAAGTGATTTAGGGGGTATCTACTTGACGCGGACGTCAACCTTTTCAGGCTAGGAAGGGTGTAAGCCCCCAGCAATTGGGGTTCCCAAAAGACTCCTAGGAGCTTGCCTAAATGCTACCAGCCTGAATGGTGCTCGGCGTTTAAGCCGTTTATTTGTGAGTGCTTTTAGAGCCTCTGGTACTGTCTCTTTAAGAGCTGTCTGCTTGCAGGCGTGATTAGTTACATGGAGGGACTGTGTGTTTCCCTGCTCGAGTCCCGCTCAAGCCACTGACAAATCGCTCTATTAATGCTGTTGCTAAATGGCAGTAGGGGGCACTTGTTAGAGATGTAACTGTTTGCCCCATATTATTTAGAGTATCAGTGGAAATGTAATTTGTCTAACCTGCCTTTCTTGCAGCTGGGACTGTGTGTGCCTTGCCCCTCCATTTTAGATCTGAACTGCTGAATAGATCCAATCAGGCAGGAGGGACATCTTAAATGGAGCTTAAGCGGACCAGCCAGGATCAGGACTCTCTCGGGAGCCGGCTGGCCATAAGGAATATAGCTAGTAATTCTGGAAAGTGAAGTTCTAGACCGTGGCGCCTTTTCGCAGCAGTAGGGGGAGTTTTGAGTGATTGATAACTGAAGTCCACCAATTGGACCAGCTGGCACCCGAATGGAATTCCCTGCTTTGTGTCTGGGAAGGCAGATCCGTTGTGACCGTGACCGAGGAAGGAGCTCCGAGCTCCTGCGCTGCAGACTTTTCACGTGGGAAGCGCGTGTGTAGGCCTAAACCCGGGCGGCGCATTTGCCATGGCAATTTGGACTGAGCCGCAGCTACTGAGGAGAGGAGAGGCTGAACACTTGAGAACCAGGTTCACCCTGTAGGGGACTGGAGAAACTGCTTCATCGCGCTTGGTCTGTCAGGAAAGTGAAGCTGCATTGTGAACTCCTGGGTTGGCTGTAAGAGAGCAGCTGCCTGGTATAGTAATTTCCTTTACATATAAATTTGTGGGGTGTTTGGGGAGGACAGCTCAACGAGTCCTCTTGTCCCGTGTGGGTAGATGGGAAGGCAATCACATGCAGGCAGACTGAATCCATTGCTGCTTGAAGCTGTGTGTCGGCTTGCAGAACCTCATCCCCCTGCTGTGTGAAGGGCATCCGGAAATCCATGACACCCTCAGTGACAGCTTTCAGCACTGAGTTAGTGAGTGCAGATCAGGGTAGCTTCCTGCCATCTGTGTCTTTAATTGCAAGTGTTTCATCTGATTTCCATTCTTTCTTCCTTCATGAACTGAGCCATCCGGCTCCGGATTACAAATTAGGTATTGTGCAAGTGTTTGTTCCATCACAGGGCCCCAACCAGCTGCACCGATCCTGGCTAGCACCCCCCACCATCCTGGGTACCCAGCAAGTGACATTTTGGGACTCTGAGTATGCGCACAGTACTGTGATTATTAATGTGTCTAATCTAATTAACCTGATTTCCCTGTCCTTGTTACAGCCCCTTAAATAAATCAGATCTGTTTGTTTCAGCAAAGTTACACTGACTGAGGTATGTGTTTGTGTTAAAGTATTGCACTGTGGATATCGTATTGCATCATCTTGTTTTACAGGGGTTCCCCAGAGTCAAGCTTTCTGAACTAGTCCTGGGGGTAAGTGTAAATAGTGAAGATACTCACAGTGCATTGTGTGGGCCACTAATAGGATTAAAAGGAGGTCTCAGTGTCCCAGAGGGCTGTGACCAAGTTAGTCGATCTACTGTAAACCCTGACCTCTGGGTGGAGGCACCCGCCATAGAACCTAGGCCCCCTCAACCTGTTAGCAGTTAGGCAGGCAGGGGTAGTAGCCCTTTGGATAGCACCACCTGGGGGTTACACTGGAAAACTCTTGGGACAATATCACTCTCATCCAATTGAAATGGCAAGAAGAATTAAATTCCCCAATTCCCAATGAACTCTGGCAGAGGGCTTGCCAGAACACAGCCAGAATAACTAGCTCCCATCAGTGGAAGGAGTACGCCTGGAAACAGTTAATTAGATATTTTCTAACCCCAGCCATCACCTCACCAGACACTACTCTCCTACTGGAAACTCTAGTTGCTGGAGAGGTTGCGGTGAACAGGTGGCACACCACACGCATATAATGTGGAGCTGCCCAGTCATACAACCCTTTCTGGAACAGGTCCGGGGGGAACTCCAGTAACTGTTTGGAAAACCAGTTCAGCTGACTCAGGATTTATACGTGTTCTTACAGTATCAACCGGACTACAGGGACCCCCACACACGATATCTCCTAGGAATTTTAATTACTGCAATCAAAAAATCCATCACCCAACTTTGGTTAACCCAGAAAGTGCCCACTGTCACAGACTGGTGGTCCATAACCAAACAGATTTACCAGATGGAAAAAATCACTCATAAATTAAATGACCAAGAGGAGAGATGCTCCTTGTGCTAGGTGGGATGACTATTATACTATAGGACAAAAGACAAGGAATTTGTTCCCTAATCAAAATTTATCTAACATGAAAAGAGAAAATACACTCTGGTAACCTCCCTCCCCTGGGAGCTGATGCACTACCCCCGGCCCCACAGAGAGGGCCCCACCTAGGCAATAGAGCCAAACCTCCTACAAGTCCTTACATAACTACATTAGTACAGGCAGGGAAGTCGTCAACAGCCTAGACTGGGACTCTCCCCCTCTGTGTCTGCTGTACCATCGGAGGGGGGAGACCCACAGCATGCTTAGTACTTACCTGCTAGTGGAATCTCTGTATAATCTGGATGTGTTATACACTGAAGTTAAGGCCTACAACATCTGTTTGAAATATGACTGTAATACTGTTTTTTTTCTTTTAATAAACATGATATTTAAAAAAACAAAACAATATCCTGGCCCATGGCCCTAGCTCACCCTATCCGTCTGAGTCACTCCCTTTCGAAGAAATTCGGGCTATTTTAGGACAATCTGCCCTTCCTAGAAGCCATTCTACCAAGCACTCCATTATCCTATCCTGCAATGGCTGCCAGGACGTTGATTTCCCAGATCCTCTGGACAGGCATTTTTCTGCAAAAAAAAAAAGTGTTTTAAAATTTGCTGGAGCAATCTCACTGCATGTGCAAATGTTTTAGAAATTTCACATGCAGGGCAGGGGCATCACCAGAGGTATAAAGTTGGGGGGGGCTAATGCCCCACAGTCAAAATCCTAACAAAGCTAGGGGGGTCTGGGGGCATGTCCCTCCATGGAAAATTTTGAGATTTTTACCTTCAAGTGGTGGCTTTTCCTGTACTTTAATGGTAAAATATATGTTTGAGAAGCCTGGTTATCATGACATCTATTAAATGGTACATGTGCAAAAATTTGGTTACTGGACCAGTGAGAACAATGGAAAGAGAGAGACACCATTATCCCAGCAGATCTGCTGGGAAGGTTATAGTCCCCCACTGCAAATAAGAGACCATTCAGACACCATTACCCCAGCAGATCTGCTGGGAAGGTTACTGGACCCCAGAGCAAGTAAGATACCAGCCAGACACCATTATCCCAGCAGATCTGCTGGGAAGATACAGGACCCCAGAGTAAACAGCCACCACTTCCACACTGCATAATTCTGAACAAGTCACTTAACATTCCTGCCCTTAATCTCTCTGCATGCCCCTTCCCTCTCTCTCATCTCATCAATTTCTGTAGTCATTGTGACACTTAGACAGCTGGTTCTGATCACTGTATCATTTTTTGTAATATAAAAATGGGTTATGGACTGTCTCTCTTGAGAAATGCTGAAACAGCATGTGAGATCTCACACACACACACACACACAGGTTTTAGATACAAGGTGTTACATGGAAGGCAAGAAGCTAATTACAGGCTTGAGTTGAGGATATCCTGTTAGGTGGCTAAGTGTAGCTTGCCAGATGCCAAGATAGATCATATTCATTTTATAACGCTTAGAGGAAGAAGAGCAGGTTGTGACGTTTTAGTGCGAAGTCATAAAAGATGCTTTGAAGTCTTAGAAGGGGGAAGCTTATCATAAGATCAAAGAGAAGAACATTTGAAGAACATGAGTTATGCTGAGGTTGCAGAATTTAATACTTGGAAAAGACATCCTGTTTTTATATAGGTATTTTTTTTATATATTATGACAGGGAGGAGCTAGGTGACCTTATGCAGATAGGTGGGGAAAACCAGCTTTTAAACATTATTCTGTTTTCCTTCAGAGACACTTCTATCTAGACTCTGACAAAGAAACATCAGTAAGCATTTTAAGCAGGTATTTAGAGAGAGAGAGACAAATATAAGTACTATAGTAAGAATTGCACTGCCAAAACCTGTTTTAAGAGATTTGTATGTACTGTGATATAATAGTTCTGTATTTTATGTTACATTTTGTTATCTATTTTAGTAAAACTCTATTTTTAGAGCTTGCTTGGTCTGTCTTTGATTTCTTTCCTTTACAAGTAGAGTATATATGGTTAAAGCAGACATGGTACATAAGCCTGAATGGTGATACCAACCTGGAAAAAGGTAAGCGTTTTAAATCCGAGGTCTTTTATTACAGTTTTTAAGGGTTCATTGCTGTACACCTGGTTAGGTTCCCATAGGCAAAGATATCTGGCCCCCCGAAGACAGAATTATCTGAGCCTATACATTGGGCATGCTAACAAGAGGTTCACAGTTTGAATCCCTCCAGAACTTGAGACCAAAGATTGATTCAAATCCACAAAAACAGACAAGAGTGTTACCTTGTTCTGCTAACTGTTCACAAGACTGCACTTGGAGGTTGGCACTTTGGAAGTAGAGGACTGACCTGCTGAGTGGGTTTGTGACAGTCTTTGCATCTCCTTGTGTGCTGCAAACTATCCCTCCCCTCCCCCTCTTCCTGGATTGTAAGGAATTTGGGGATGACTTGTATGATTGTGTCTATGTAGGTTGCTATATAAAAAGGCAGCAAAATTCTCTCCCTCCCTCTTTGGATCGTAAAACACTCAGGAATACAGTCTGTATGAAATGTGCTATATAAATCAAAATTTATTTTCACACAAGCCACAGGCACAGATCTTCCTACTCTAAACTGCCAAACAACTGTGTAAAGACTCATGCTGCACAGTCTTTTAGATGTGTACCACATCTGTGCCTGTCTGAAAAATATACGTGCTGTGCAAGCAATGCTGACTGTGTTGGCATGGCAGTTACTAAAAGGTGGTCACCAATCCCAATACCAATTTATGTCAATCTCTCCCAGTCCTGTCCAGGTATTCCCTCCTACAAGGCAAGGTATGCCAAACCTCTCATGCTTCTGAACCCACTGAACAGAGTCCAAGAGACTAGCGGAGGCAGAGCGCATTTGTTATAAGCCCCCCCCCCCAGTGCTCCCTGTCAGATTGGGATCCAACCAACCTGGGAGTGATGATGAGATATCCCTGCCCCAAGCTCTGAGCTCTCCCATGGTGATGTTCTGACTCCTGTCCCAATGTTCTCTTTCTCAACAGCACAGTACACAGCACCTAGCCACCAGTGCACTCAGTTTGTTCATGAGACTTGCTTTCTTTTTTCTCCATCAGACTTGTGAGTGGACAAGTGTAGTGCCCCAAAGTTTGTCAGGCAAGCAGACCAAAGAGGACTCAGGAAGGGAATGGGTTAACTCCCCACCCAACCCATGCACAGCCAGCTGGCTTATTGACCAAACTGGCTGGCTGACCATTTCCTGTCTTTATCCCCTCCTGGAGTCTTCTGGTGCTGGATCCTTTGTCTTGGCCAGGCCAGGTCTCTGGCCAGTGCCTAAAGGGGCCATAAATCAGCCAAATGGGCTGATCTTAGCCCCCAGATACCCAGTCATCTGTCCAAAAGCCAGGTCCACCTCTAGGCTAGAAGGGTCTTCCCTGCTAGCCAGTGGCAGTTCTGGAATGGGTGACTGACAGAGTTGAGAGTACAGGAGTACAGATGACTGGAGGCTTATCTGAAGCTCGGGTTTGTAGCTCCTGGGTAGCTGCTGCTCTATAGCCAGTGGTCCTCAGAGATCTCCCAGCAGCAGCAGTCACACCTTAGCTCTGGAAAAAGACCAGCAGTCCTCCTGATAGCCAGCAGCAGCCAGTTCCATAGGGAGAGCTCCCTTTAGTTGTCTGCTCACTCGGTTTGCAGTTTTTGTATTGGGGTTTTCTGGGGTGTCCTGACGCTGGGTGCCTAGTAGTGCATGTAGCACAAGCATCACATTTCAGATGCAAAGTGACGAGGGTAATGCTCACCCAGGTTCTCTTTTGTTCGAATAAAAATATGGCTTGGCAAGTCTGTTAGTTTGCTTCCTGTTATTTTGCAGAGTAAGTGTAGCATGGTTTGTGTTTTTTGGGGGCTGCCATTGTAGTTCCCCTGTCTCCCCTCTCCAGTATGCTGGCTATTTTTTTTTTCTGGCATTAACATTGGGTGTTGCCACACATGAGGCTGCCATTGCAGTCCCCTGTCCTTCCCCCTTTGTTTACTGCCTCTACTGCCACTTGCTGGTCAGCAGGCTGTTGCCCTGCCTAGCTTTGCTGGAGTGGTTATTTTTTTTCTCTTCTTTCTTTTGGGCTCCAGGTTGCTTCCCATCGCTTTGCCTGACCTTCTGTGCTGGTTGCGGGGTGTGGTGCCCTTTTTTTTGGGGGGGCTCTTTATTTTCTGCCTTCAGTTTTGCCATTTTTTTGTTTTTATGTTTATCTGTTTTGTGGGCTCCTCGAACCCCTTTCTTGCTGCAGTCCCCAGAGATGACCCCTCCCACTGTGGTCCTTCTCCTGTAACCCCTTCCCTCTGAATGAAGTGACAGTGTCCATTTTGGTGGTAGTTGGTGGTGGAGTTCCCCTGCTCAGCTCTCTTCCCCACCTCCCTTCCACAGTACATTAGTGCCACTGCAGTCGCGGACCTGGGTGCCCAGTGGATCGCGGTCCATGCGGCATTCACCATGAGGGGGCAAGTTTGGGCAGCTGGACCATGAGGTACAGCAGCAAAGTGTGTCTGGGCGGAAACCAGCACCCGGACCACCAAAGTTCTGCCCTGCCACTGTTCAGGGGCAACCAAAGCACTGGGTGGGAGCAGAGCTTCCTGACCTCCACTACTAGCACCACTAATGATCTCAGTAGGATCCGGAGGACCCGGGCCAGGCAAAGAAAAAGGAAAGTGCACTCCATGTGGTAGAGCTACAAAATGCTGACTCTAAACCATGACTTCTTTTTTTCCTCAGCAAGCAGTGAAGCTGTGAGTCTTTACATTTTTCAGGGGAAATGATTGGGGGAGGCTTGAGCTTACATTGGGGGGCTTGAGCCTCCCCAAAAACAGCCTAGTGATGCCACTGATGCAGGGGTGGCTCTGGTGGAGGTGGAGGAG
Organism: Neoceratodus forsteri; assembly: GCA_016271365.2. Lineage (NCBI taxonomy): Eukaryota > Metazoa > Chordata > Ceratodontiformes > Ceratodontidae > Neoceratodus > Neoceratodus forsteri. The sequence continues at coordinate 898,557,918 of CM028136.1, forward strand.
GGCTTCAAGTTTTACATTTTCCTTAGCTTATCTTGTTCCAGCTGCCACTCTGAATCAAGACCGGACAGTTGTGTCTGAGCATGTTAGCTCACACATAGCTACAGGTGCTGCCTCACGAACTGGGTACAAGCAAATCAAAGCAATGCAAAGGTTCCAGAATCTAAATGAACCAAGTTGGGTTAGGGTTCAAAACTGCCCTCGATGATCCCTTCCACAAGATCAGCAATCTGGTACTTGGAAAGCAGCGGGAAAAACATTTTCTTAACATTTTTTTTAATCTTCATTTCGTCTCCACCTCCAGCTTTCCTCCTGCTCCCATTCTTGAGTTCACAGGAACTACCGTCACTCACCAGCCTCGCAGGGCTCATCCTTCCGACCCTGACCCAGAACTCCCCAACATGTCCCCTCCCCATTGGAAAGTCACCCCATGGCAGGCCCTAGTCAGCCAAGTATAACTGGACTTGAGTCTGCACATTCAAGGTATGCTGAGGATGGCTGAAGATGGACACACTACAGTGGCAGCACGGAGAGGTCAAGGATGTCACATGCTGTCAGGGTGTTTTTTCCTGTAAAGTCCTGCCCTCCACTTAATCACTCCTGATGCTGTTAAACACCGCATCTGACCTGGGGTGTGTTGGACACCATGTGGTCATTCTAGGAATCCAAGATGGCTACAGTTTATCACAGTGCCAAGGTTTCTTTACCCCCTAAGTCTACGAGTGCTGCTGTCACAGTGCCCGACAGACTCCAACACCCCAGAGTGGTGGGTTAGGCTTGCAGCACAAAGCTGCACCATTCACAAGGGAGCATGGACTACTCTGCTGGCATGATTGTGTCAAACTATGCCCTCTACATTCAAAACATTTAGCCCAGCCAGCACAGTAGTGAAACAGCTGAGGTGCCGTGGGCACCTTACCTCTTTTCATGTCGGCAACCTGGGTTCGGGAACAAACTCTGACTGTTCTGGAGGTCGACCGGGGAGAGAAGATTTTGCGTTCATTGGACTGCTCTCTTCCCTTGGGGAGGGGGGGTTCTGTGACTCACCACTTGACTGCCACCTAAAGGAATCCAGGGGGTGGTGCATGTGACTCCTGTAGATAGGGGAAGGGCCAGCATTCAGAGTACTGGGGGTGTCTCCATGGAGGCCGAGCTCGCACAATGCACTCCTTGCACATCCGCTGAGCCCAAGGGGGAGAAAATAAGAGGAAAATTGGGGGATGGGCTATATGAAGCCCTTCCCATCCTACCAATGGCCTGCAAAATCTCTCTGGTATGGGGACAGTCTGGATTTGTGCCCCGGGTGGAGGAGGATGACCATCCCTTTCTGACCCCATTGTGGAAGCAATCCACAGTGGATAAAGGTCCCTGCTACCAGAATAGATACGGGACATCTGCAGTTGACTGGGATGGGGCTGAAACAGCTGCCCAATTCTGCCAGCGGAGGATAAAAACCTATATGTAAAATAAATTTATCTCGTATCTTATTTTCTTTTTTAATCAAGCTTTTTCTTGTTCTTCGACATCGACTTTTTTACTTACCGGTTATCTGCCACTTACCCAGGGCCACAGTAGTGGTGGATGGCCTGCCACGTAGGTCATGTGTGGGCCTACAGGTGGTGTTGACACAATGGCAGGCCAGGGCTTTTTCCTCCAGCTCAGCTTTTCTACAACGGTGCTGATGTGCACATGAGACACGCAGTCGCATCGGGCGGCTGCCCCTCCCCTTGCTGCAGTTCCGCTGTGTTGACTCTTGGCCTCTGCCAGGAGGCAGACAAATAGCAAAACAGTGTGTTTCCTCTCCCTGAGAGAGGTGGGCTGTCCCTGTAATGCTTGATCCTCCCCAGCCACCCCCCCCCCGAGTGACCCAAGTCCATTTCCTAACGCAGGCCACTGGTGTAGCAAGCGGCAGTGTTATCTCTGTACAATTGGCTTGCCCCAAGACCTTAAATTTTAACCTCTCAGAAAATGTTACATTATTAAAGGGGAACATCCATGTAGCCACCCCCCCCCTTACCTGCTGTGTGTGGTTGCCCCCACTCACGTAGTTTGTGTTTAAATCTAGTTGGCCCTGCCTTCCCCATTCATAGTAACGTGGGTGCTGGAAAAAGGAGTGCTGAAGTTCAAAAGGGCACAGGGCAAAAAAGGTAGTTTTTACAAGCAAAGGGGCACTTTGAATGCTCATGGGCAAAAGTGTGAGGGGGGCCTGCAGCACCCCCGTGCCCACAGGTTTCAACACCTATGCATAGGAATGTAAAGGAAGCTGCTCAGTAGCAACCCTGAACCCCTCATGGCTGACATCATGGGCTGGGATCAACCGAGGGAGATCCAACCTTATGCTGGTGACTGGAACCACACACTGCTTAGGTTATGTACAGATCTCAGCACTCAGCTCAGCTGATCGTTTAAATTCTGTAAGGTGCTCTGAGCCATTGCAGAGTGCAGTACAAATGGAGTACATCATCCCATCTTCAAAAAGGTGCCCCAAGTTACGAAACGCTACTTTTTGGAATGGGCATCACATGATGATGTTCAGTGAATTCTGGGATTTTTTTTCAGCTGAATTGTCTGGCTGCACGGATGGCCCACTTGCTTTTAAAGCATGTGTCTATCCAGAACAGCTGTAATTCTGAATCCCGTAATTCCTGAACATTTGTCTCATAGCCACTAAAACATTAATAAACTGTTAAGTAGATGAGACACTGCCCTAATTCCAGCAGATTATTTTGCCCAAGGCCAGTCCTGCCAAGCCACCCGTACTGGGGAGTGAGACCTGTAATTTACCTTAATCTCCTTCTTGCTCACCCGTCAGCAGATGAAAAACCTCCCACAATATGTGACCAGGTCCCTCATCTCACTTATTTACAACATGTTGAAAAAGCATTAGATTCTACTATTTGAACCTTCTACAGTTTTGCCAGGGCACCAAGCTCCCAGATCCTTCCAGCTTGGATATCACCCTCCAAGCAATTTCTCTAACTTGAACAGTCCTGTGAGGAATAGATTTTAGGGCCTATACACAATAACAAAGTGCATGCTGCTGAAAAGCATGGAAAAAACAACCCCACTGATCATGCCTTAAAAAATAAGCCTTTTTTTCACTAGTCATTTTCTTTGGTAACAATAAATGGTGTGAAGAGCCACTGTTTAAAAAAGGAACACAATTCAGATTTTGCACCCACCGAAAATTGAGAAAAACAAAGTCAGAAGATGAAGTTGCTGTTACTTACAACTGGGACATCTGCAAGGCCTCTTCATCCCCCGCCTACAGCAGCCTGATTCATACAGTTCTATACCCGGCGTCTCCCATCGCCAGTTCCAGTCTCTAACTCCACAGGCACCAACCACCCTGAATGAAGAGTTCTTCTTCTGGAGTTTTTCTTTTGCTGATGGTGGTAATAGTGTTGCACTTTTGTTTTGAAGGAAAAGCATGGATCCCCAGCTGAAATCTTCGCAATCTCCTCCGCCTCTCTATCTGTCTTTCTCTGTCTCTCAGCTCTCTCCAGCTGTGGCTTGGCCAGGGAGACTGCAGCTGCAGACTTTGGTGTGCTTGTCTAAACTGCATACCAAGGGCACCCAACCAAGAAAAAAAAACTCCATAGCAGGAACAGCTGACTATAAAAGGTGAGAGACATGTCACAAATTCTCCCCCCCCCCCCCAATGGTAGCCATGGAGACTGGTCCAAGCATCTGAAACAGACAGGGGTTTGTGGATTGGCTTGTTAGTGGCTGGGAGAACACCAGATTGGCTTTTGTGGTGGGGAAGGAGGGGGTACCAGACTTCCTGGAGGAGGACGGACTGTGTAATTCTACACCTGAGATTTGAGAAAAGAAGAACAACTACTGCATGCAGTACTGCATGAAAGTTGTGAAGAGTAAAGGAAGTTCAAGATTCTTGACTGCACCTCAGGAATTTCCTTTGTCCCATCAGATTAAAGTTAAACCTTCATGCTGGAGTGTAATGTTACAGAAAGTTGTGTCAGAAAGTGTTTTTTTTTGCTTCATCTGCAATACACATTGCAAAAAGCTGTACAACTTCTCTGTTGAAAAATACATGGATTCCCTGCCTTCTCTCTTGATTATAGCTGGCCAGCTGCCCTATGTAAACTATTTGCAGAGGAAGCAGCTTCTTTTTGGGATATAGGCTAGCAAACAAAACAGTTGTACACCAGAACACTCTTCAGCAAACCCCCCCCCCCATTTCTATACATAGCCCTTACCCCTGATTGTTGTCCTGCCCCCATGTATACACAGTCAAAACAAAATTTTTTTTATTTAGTTTTTGTTAACTGGGAAAGGAGGGCTAGACAATACTGTCTATTTTCAGCCTTGTTTTGTGGGTGGGGGGAGAATACAGATGTCAACCCACTGAAACAGAACCAGATTAAACTGCTGTTAGTATTTTTAGTGAACGGAGGAATTTTGGCGAGGACACCGGGGAAGAGAGAGTGTTAACCAGAAGTACCTATAGAGGTGTACTTGAGACGCAACAACATTTTCTGGTAGAGTGCCCTATTGCCAGAACTTCCTGGAGGGAATTAGTCATAAGCTGGAGGGAGCCTTTATTTTAAGTTATATAACAAATAGTAGGACTATGTTTGTGTAACCCCCCTACAAATGGGGGTTCCAGAAAAGTCTTCCTCGAGCTTGCCTAAATGCTCACTGCCAGTGCCAGCCCGGTGGTGCTGAGGGTTGAGGCACTGGATGCCACACCTCACGCCACACCGGCGACCCATGTTCGGGAATGGGCACGGATTGCCGGGGGTTGGCAGGGGTGGAGAATGATCGAGATTCTGGAGGACAGCTCTCATTCTCCAGGAAGGGTAAGGGAATCGAGTCCGGTGACGTTCGCCCCCTGGCAGAAGCCAGAGAGCATGGCACCGCACGGCAACATGGGTGGAGCTGGGACAGAGGCTTGCCATAAGGTGCCAGCGTCATTGCAGGTCCTCAGCACAAGAGTTCAAAGTAAAAATCTGCTGGCCCCAGCGTGTGAGCTGGGGCTCAGTGTGACCCTCCAGCCACCTTTGGTTCTGCCTGGCGGCCCCACTGGGGCCATCCCCGGATGAGAGTCTGGGTCGCTGAGTCCAGGGCGAGCCCGCTTTCGGGGTTAGGGGAGCCAGCGTGGAAAAAGTACAATAAGTATATAAAAAAAAAAATGATCACTGCCAGGCTGGTGTCCTGCGTTTTAGCAGTTTAAATGTGATTGCCAGAGAGTGCCTGTATAGCCTCTGTGTACTGTCTCTTTAAGAGCTGCCTGGATTGCAGTCATAAGTAATCTGAGAAGGAGCTCTGTTGAAAGATGTAACTATTTGCTGAAAATCATTTAGTGTAATAATGATAATGTAGTTTGTCTAACCTGCCTACTTTGCAGCAAGGACTGTTTTGTTTATCTTCACTACCTTGGGCCTGGACTGCGAATTGGACCAATCAGTTCTGGTGGGACCTAAAATGGAGCCGGACTACAGGAACTGTCTGGAGTCAAAATCTGTAGGAATTGTAGTTTTGGGCTTTTGGCACCTTTTTGCACCTGAAGGGGGAGCTCCTGTTGTGACTGACAGATGAATCAGCCAACCGAACCTTTTGGATCTTGGGGAAATTCCCAGGTTTGCTGCAGTTTGAGGCAGATCTAAGTTGGGAGCTGAAGAGGCACACAACTTGAGACAGTCAAGCAGCAATCCTGAGTGGATTCGCATGGGAGAACTGTGAAAGGGCTGAGTTTTGGCCTGCATGTCTACCTGCTGACCCTGAGAGGGAGAGAAGAGAATTATTTTGGATTAAATCCGAGTTTGTGAGAACGAAGTAAGCCACTGATTTTTACCAGGCTCATACCTGAAGAAGACCGAAGATTTTGCTGAATGCGATCGGCCTGTCAGGATTTCCAGCTGCGTTTGCATCCCCGGTTTGTGTAGAGACTCTGCGATCGTGACCGGAGAGCGGTTTGCCTGGTACAGTAGAATTTCCTTACATGTAAATGTGCTGTGAGTTGTTAGTGGGCCGTGATTTGGTTCCCCACTGTGTGAACTGTGTTCTGCTTGCTGGAAGCTGTATCCAGCCCAAAACGGACTGTATCCGAATCTGCCTCTATTTGCCACGCTGGCCCTGCCAGTCTACCCTAATGCACAGAGAACGCCACCGATGAGAGACCTGCCTGGGGATCAGCTCCCTGCTCCATGCTTCAACAGGAATGACACCTCGGTGAATCGTGTGGGCCCTGCTTCTCCTGGCACTCCAGATCAACCACCTGCAGTTTCAATTTTCATCCAGCCTGTGTCCAGTCTTGGGTATCGTGAGTAATCATTAGGGTAGCTCCCTGCAACAACAGCCTAATCTAAAAGTGTGTCATCTGATTGTCTTGTTGTTTTCTTTTCATGAACTGAGCCCTCCGGCTCCGGATTACAATTAGTGTGTGTGTGGTGAATGTTGTTTTCTTCCATCACAGGGCCCCAACCAGCTGCAACGTCCCTGGCTAGCCCACCTTTCTCCATCTGGGTGCCCAGAGTGTGTGACTGTTTATAGCCCCTGAAGTGCATGCATAACTGTTTGAATTAACCTGATTACGCCCCTCCCTTGTTCAAGTTCCTGAAATAAATCAGATCTAACTCTTTTTTTGCATTTACCCTGACTGTGGTTCCAGTTTGTGCAAGAGTACTGTACTGCTGTTATTTGCTGTGTATAACCTTGTTTTACAGAGGGTCCCCAGGGCCAGCCAGAGGAAGGCCCTGGTTGTAAATGCAAACAGTGTGGGTACTTGTGTGGTGTATCAGGGGTATTGTGAAAGTGATTATTGTGTATTGTTCCGGCCACTAGTAAGGAAAGAGGGGGGTTACAGTGTGCCGGAGGGCTGTGCCCAGGTTAGCTTGACCACTACCAACCCTGATCTCCGGGTGGAGGCACCCGTTTCAGAACTCAGGCCCCTTAACCTGCTACTAGCGAAGCAGGCAGGGGTAGTAGCCCTTGGGATAGTGCCACCTAGGGGTTACATTTGTTTTCAGTTTCGTGGATGAAATATGATAAACCGACTCTTTCTGATATTTTTGCATGTTGTAACTATTACTTATGGCAGGCCAAATGTGCTCTAGAAAGATATGTCTCCACAGATGGTGGTGGAGGCTGAGACTAAAATCTTGGGAAACTGCATTCTACAGAGTATGGGCATACTAATAATCAGAGGTTTCTCATGGAAACATTGCTATTGGGTGAGGTCAAATGTGGTTACCCGGCTCACGTCTGTGATTTGAATGTGTAAAAATGAGTCTGTGTATCTGAAGTATTTAAGTTTGTATTATGGATTTTTTTCTTTTGACTTATTGAAATGAGTTGTAATAATGTATTATCTTTTAATAAAATTCCCCTACACTTCCTCTGTTCTTGCTGAGGGGATGCTGTTGTGCTTTCCTAGCAAGATGGAGGACCCAGATGGTGGAGGTGGTGATGGCAGAGGAAAGCCTCTACAGCAGCATAGCATTGCGAACCCTGTGATACAACCATATTAGAATGTTTAATATTGTCATTTTCTCAGTGAATCTTGAGCTTAGACATGTAGTTTTCTTTTGTATAATTGTTCACGATCCCACGTGGAGCCTCGGTGGGAAGGGTTTTGGGATGTTTGGGGTGGGTGGTGTTTTTTTAATTTTTTATTTATTTATTGTGATCTAGGAGACACCATTGAGAACAAGCTCATTCCATAGGTTCCACGTCAGTGTTAGGACAACAGAGTACAGACATAATACAAGTACGGTTATACAGGCAATACTGTAAATTCAGTAACAAAGCATAAATAAGACAAATTTTATGAACAAATAGTAGCTAGGTAAGCAGGCAGAATGAGTGTCCTGGGAAACTGCCTACACTAGGGTCAGTTAGGAGGACAAGAGGAGACAGTTCAGGGAGGGAGGGGGCAACACGAGATAGAGTACAGGGTGAAATGTTGTAGGGGAGATAGACTAGTAGCCCCGCTACAGCCTCACGGTAAGGCATGTGCCAGGAATTAGAGGGATTATCTGCCTGAGATGGGCCATGTCAGGTTATGAAGGGGAGTCTGAGTTAAACAAAGTAGTGGTGGCTTATGAAGCAGTTACGAGAAGAGGAGGGGCAGTGAGGAAAAGGAAGGGGGAGGCTGTAGGTGTGGGGCTTACGGAAGGGAACAAGGGGGAGGATGAGGCAGTTGAGGCCGTAGACAGGTGAGAGCATCTGCTCGGTCTAGTGAAAGCAGTCACAGATGGCATTAGCAACAAGGTGGCTCCTGAGCTCCCGTTTGAAAGTGCCTATCTTGATTTCAGAGAACAAGGCTGGAGGAAGATCATTGATCCATTTGGGGGCCCGGTGGGCGAAGACTCTTTGACCCGGGGATGCGTGACACCGTGGAATCTTAAGGATCATATTATCTGAACTTCTGGTTGGGTGATTACTTTTGTAGGGGGAGAGGAGCTTCTGCACTCCTAGAGGCATGAGACCCTAATTAACCTTCTTTGCCAAGAGGCAGGTTTGGTATTTTAGCCTACCTGAGAGCTGAAACCAGTTAGCCTAGGCATACAGATTGCATGTATACATTAGCTGTGTAGCTCCAGTTTGGAGGTGACAGGCTTTGTTTAAAGTGACTGTGATATGGCGGAGTGCTGTGTCAGTTGCTGAGCCATAGACTACCAACCCATAATCAACAAGTGACACTACAGAACTAAGTATGGCTAGGTTGAGAGCTTTGGGGGTAAGACTCTGTTTGTGTCTATAAAGCAGGCCAATGCATGTGTTGACAGCCTTAGCAATAGCATCAATGTGATTGGCAAATGGCAAGGTGCTGTCCAGTGGTTTTATTTATTTATTTAACCAACCAGGAGAGACACACTAAGCTGAAAGCTTGTTTACAGGTGCGAGACCTGGGAGCACAGGGAAGTTAAGTGACTTGCTCAGGATCACACGGTATGCAAGTGGGGGCTGTGGGATTCAAACCCAGATCTGCAGGTTTGCAGCTCAGAGCCTTAAACCACTGTGCTATACTGCCTCCCTCCCTCCCTGTGACACGAAAGTATTTGAAGTTGTTAATTAGTTCTAGCTGGTCCCCAGACTCACTTACTATGCTAGGAGGAAAGGTGCGATGTTTGTTTTGAGGATTATAAAACATCATAGTCTTGGTTTTCTTGTAGTTCAGTATAAGTTTGTGGTTCTTGAACCATTTCTCAACTAATGACAAACTGTCCTGAAGCTTACGCTCAAGCAGCCGAGGGTCCTTGTCACTTGCAAATAGGACTGCATCATCTGGGCAGAGCAGAGTTTGACAGCGACTGACAGAAGGAAGTTGGTTTAGGAATATGCCAAACAGTAATGACCCCAGTATTGACCCCTGGAGCACACCGAAGAGGACCGGTCTGCTATCTGACAATATGCTGTCTATCTTGACCTGTTGAGACTGGTTGGTGAGGTAACTTTGGAACCAACTAACTACATCCTGGGAGAGCCCAATGGATCCCAGCTCTTCAAGCAGCAGGACATGGCTAACCGTGTCAAATGCTTTTGATAAATCAATAAATGTTGCACCAGTAAGTGTGCCATTGTCAAGAGAGTCATGGATGCACCCAGTGAACTCTAGTAGGGCAGTGGTGGTATTGTGCCCTTTGTGAAATCCATGCTGCTGTAAACACCGTAAATTATCAGTCAATCAATCAATCAAACTTTATTTAACCAGGCTTTTCACCTTTGAGCGAGCTCATTTGCAAGGTGGTCCTGGACAACAATTACTATGGTCTAGATATACTGGTATACAACATATACAACATCTGAATACAGTCTAAGTAGAATGCTAGAACAGTGAATCAAAGGGTAAAATTCTGTGATCCGGTATTTTCAGTGGGACTACTTATTTACTGTGCATCGTGCTCCTACATTGCACTGTAATAACCAAACAGGATTCAGTATTTATGTCTGCCATTTTATAATTAAGTTTAAAATACACATTAAAAACACAGTAAAAAGAAATGCATATATTTACACAGCCTTTTAAAAAAGGTTGACAATCATAGTAGTACACACATCAAGTTTTAGGTTCAAAAATTTAGATGAAACGTTGACAGCTGTGCAAAATTGGCAATAGAGTACACAATATTGCTGCTCTTATTACTCAATAAAGAATGTAATTAAGCATGGCATCCCACATTTCCTTGCTAACTAATAGGGGATCTATCCATTTTTTCCTTAACTGGCTTAAGCTTGTACACTGGACACATTAATCTGATGATTACTTTGTTTGGTACAGTGAAAACAGTTATTGTTCCAAAATTACAGTCAAATCTCAATCTTGCCAACAGTTTCTGATGCTTTACATTGTCACAAATTTTTAGATAAGTTTGCATCTCAAATTGAGGTTCTGCATTTAAAAGAGCATCAAAGAGGGGGTGGCTCAGGGCTCAATTCTTGGCCCCCTCCTGTTCTCTCTCTTCACAAACAACCTCAACCGTCACTGCAGGAATAGCACAGTTGTTCAATACACTGATGATGCAGTCATCTACTGGTCCATGTCTACCCTCCAGGACCTGGGCCCTCTCTTCCAAGGGGACCTAAATACACTTGAGGCCTGGCTTACATCTAACAGAATGGTCCTCAATGCAACCAAAACAAAAGCCCTTGCTGTTTGGCCCTAGATCCCTCGGCCAGGACAGGACCAATTCCTTACAACTAACTTCCCTTGCTGGAAAGAGTATAGACATTGTAGACAACATAAAATACCTTGGGCTACTATCGACCAAGGTCTCACCATTAAGTCCCACGTAGACCAGTTAACTAGGTCTATCCATGGCAAACTTGGCACCTTGTACCAGCTAAAAAAACAACTTATCCCAGAGGCAAGGCGAGCAATTGCCCTCCAGTGTCCTCCTTCCTACATTAACATATGCTGCCCCTGTAACTCAGGGTATGTCAAAGCATGAGGTTGACAGGCTTCAGGTCCTGTACAACAAGGTGGCAAGGTTTGCAACACTGAGTCACCCAAGAAGCCACCCCTGCGTCTCGCTGGCCCAGCTACAATGGCCTTCCTTTGAGGCTCATCTTCAGTACCCCCTGCTCTGCCTTGCTTACAAACTGCAGCAACCGGCTGCCCCACCTAGCCTTACAAGAATAATCATTCCTAAATCTAACCCTCATATACTCAGGACCACTGGTAGGTCCCTACTAACAATCTCCAGAGTCAAAACTAACATGGTAGGCAAATACTTCACTCACACTGCCCCTAAGCTGTGGAACACTCTCCCACCTTTAGTACAGGAAGCCCCATCACTGTTAAACTTTTGCACAAGGCTCAAGTCCCACCTGCTTGGGGCAAGCTCGTGCCATGTCAGGGTATTGGATAGTCACCCCTGGTCCCACATCCTACACCAATCCCTCTCCTTTTTCTCACCCAAAATGACTCCAAAAGCATGCCTCAACTCCCTCAATCATTGCACTTATGTTCAATATATTGAAATATTGCCTTTATTGCAATCTTGAATTTCATGTCTACTTTCTCTGCACCCTGTACTACCTTACTGTATTGTACTATTTCTGTCTCTTGGGTCGCCCCTGAAAAAGGGACCTTCAGGGCTCAGTGGACCTACATCAAAATTCAATAAATAAATAAATAAATAAAAGAGTATAAAAATTACAGAGGCGTATTCGAGATCCTAGCCATACTTGATTGAAGGGCTGTGTCTTGATATATATTAGAGGCAAAAACTACATTTAATGCATCAGTTAGGGTCGTTCCACAGTGACAAAAGCAAGGAAATTCGATATTGAGGTTTGGAACCCCCTTGGACCCCACCCCAGCCCGGCAGCCGGGTGTGCGTTGGGGTCCCTCGTCAACTTTCACCCCATCACATGTGTAAAGAAGCTTGGAGGTGTTGAGGTGTTGAACCATAGGAGAATGGGGTGAGAGTTAGGATCGACAACCCCAACGCATACCCCGATGCCGGCTGGGGGCCGGGGTGGGTCTAAGGTTTTTTTTTTAACCCTAACATCGAATTTCCTTGCTTTCCTTGCAAAAGCTCCATTGAGAAACACAGTGAAAACAAAGAATGTATGCATAATAATGGTCCTCGGAGCAGAAAACAAGCAGTTATAATACTAAAATGGTAATATCTCAGTAACCGTACAACATAGAAAAAAAATTTAAATTGCACATGATTCATAAGTTTCCTGGCTATGTTTTCCCATAGGGCTATGCGTGGTCATGATGAAAAATCTGTATCTCGCACTGTTTCTGAGATACGAGCCCCGAAAGGCATGGCGGATGCCACCATGTTAGTCTATGGGGAAAAAATGTCAACTTTGAAGTACAGTAACTTTGCTTCTGTACAATATTATGTCACCAAACCACCAAAAGGCACATCTGTGAGATGTTGGCTGCCTTTCCTCCAAATTTCAGCTCAAAAGACCAAACCGTTTTTTTTGCAGCAGGTGGCAAAGAAATTCTGGTCATTTTTAATATAGTTCAGAAAAGTAGTGTTGTGGATGTACACCTGTCGCAAAAATTTGCGAAATGTCGCAAGTGCAACACTGCTTTTCCCAGAAATTTGAAAAACATATTTCTGGGGAGTTTAACCCCAAAATAAAGACATGGCTAGCATCCTCAGGGCTCGAATAGGTAAACACAAAAATAATTATGTCCCTAGATGGTACCAATTTCAAATGCCAAGCATTTCTGTGATCAGTAACTGAAAACAAAATGGCAGATTTGCGACACTACAAGGGCCATTTGCGACACTAAAAAGTGCATTTGCGAAAGTGTCAAACTTTTTAACTTTTCCCATTGACTTATAATAGGAACTTATTTTTTGAATAACTTTTGATCCGTTCAATATTTTTTCACGAAATCTTCAAAAGGCATATTGGGGCCCCCAACCGCATATTCCTTGAAGTTTTCGGACCAGTCACATAAACCGTGCGACCTGTAGGTGCGAGCAAAGAATGTGAAAAAAAACGTAATTGCATGCACAAATGTTGCTTAATAACTCCGCAGCCGTATATCCAACTGATACAAAGGTTGCCAGATCCCAAGATCTATGGCTATGCCCCGTGGCAGCCAAATGTCAGGTAAATCCGTTGAACGGCGACAAAGTTATTAAGGTGGAAAGTTTCACCATTCAACCTTAAAAGAGCTACTCAACCCTAACTATGGTAGCACTACTGCGTCACCATAATATATATATATATATATATATATATATATATATATATATATATATATATATATATATATATATATTACACACTGTATATACAGTGGTTTGCAAAAGCATTCAACCCCCTTGAAAGTTGTCAGATTTGTCTGGATTACAAATGAGAGACTTACATATATTATTCCAGTCAGTATTTTTATTGCAAACTCATATGCTCTAACAGTATATCCTCAAAGCCAAAATTAATTATCCGTCAGCACATCTTTTAAAGTAAACTAAAAACTGGAAAATGCTGCTTGCAGAAGTATTCAACCCCTACACATTAGTATTTGGTAGAGCCACCTTTGCTGCAATAACAGCTTTAAGTCTTTTGGGTAAGTATCTACCAGCCTTGCACACTGTTCGGGAGTGATTCTTGCCATTCTTCTTGGCAGATTTGTTCCAGGTTGTTCAGGTTGGTTGGGTGACGCTTGTGGACTGTAATTTTCAAACAGTGCCACAGATTCTCGATGGGATTGAGATCTGGACTTTGACTTGGCCACTGTAGGACATTCACCTTTTGTTGTTTAACCACTCCTGTGTTGCTTTGGCCTTTGCTTGGGATCATTGTCCTGCTGAAAGGTGAAGTTTCTCCCAAGCTTCAGTTTTTAGCAGACTGAAGCAGGTTCTCTTGCAGTATCTCCTGTATTTTGCTCCATCCATTCTTCCTTCAATTTTAACAAGATGCCCAGTCCCTGCTGATGAAAAGCATCCCCACAGCATAATGCTGCCACCACCATACTTCACTGTAGGGATGGTGTTTCTCGAGGCATGGGCAGTGTTAGGTTTGCACCACATAGCTTTGAATTTTGGCCAAAATCTCTATCTTGGTCTCATCAGACCACAAAACCTTGTGCCACATCTTAGCTGGGTCACTCTCATGCTTTCTGGCAAACCCAGATGTGCTTTGATATGGTTCTTTTGAGCAATGGCTTTTTCTAGCCACCCTCCCATACAGGCCAGTATTATGCAGAGCTCTTGATATGGTTGACTGGTGCACCTTCACTCCACTCTCAGCCACTGAACTCTGTAGCTCCTTCACAGTGATTGTTGGCCTCTCTGTGGCTTCCCTCACTAGTCTCCTTCTTGTTCGGATGCTGAGTTTTGAGGAACGGCCTTGTCTAGGTAGTGCCTGGGTGGTGTGATGCAGCTTCCACTTCCTCACTATTGATCCAACAGTGCACACTGGGATATCCAAACACTTGGATATTATTTTGTACCCTTTTCCTAATTTATGCATGTCTATTACTTTATCTCTAACTTCCTTAGAATGCTCTTTAGTCTTCATTTTCACACCCTTCCTTCAGATTCACAGTCGGACCAATGGTCATTAAACTGAGGAGGGGTTTATCCAGAAAATGTGAGCTACTTTAATGTTTCAGAGGTGAGGCCAATTGTAAGCTCAATTGTGTCCTCGTTAGGCAATATTTTTCATCTGTGTAAACTTGGAGCTTCCAGAGCACAGGGGTTGAATACTTCTGCAAGCAGCATTTTCCAGTTTTTAATTTACTTTAAAAGATGTGCTGACGGATAATTAATTTTGGCTTTGAGGATATACTGTTAGAGCATATGAGTTTGCAATAAAAATACTGCCTGGAATAATATATGTAAGTCTCTCATTTGTAATCCAGACAAATCTGACAACTTTCAAGGGGGTTGAATACTTTTGCAAACCACTTGTATATATATGCAAGATTCCTAAGGAAAAGTGAATTCTAACCCCATAATGTTTAATGATCTGTCTAAGACAGAAACATAGAAACAAGGCCGGGAGATCAGAGGGCTGTGGGTTCAGTTCCCACATCTGGCACTAGGGTTAATATCCCAGTATTGAGACTGTAGTGCAGCATGAGAGGGGGTGCTGCACGTCTGAGGTGCCATTTTTCAGGTGAAATGTTAAACCGAGGTCCCATCTACCTGGATTGGTGGTAGTTCAGGTGGATGTTAAAGATCCCATGGCACTTATTGAAAAGAGTAGGGGAGTTCCCCAGTGTCCTGGCCAAATTTCCCCTCATTCACTGAAAAAAAAAAAATACCACCAAGAGCTTAATCTGGTCCAAGGTCAGTTGGCATTCATCTGTAACCCCCTCCCCCGTGTCGTGCCTGAAAATAGGCAGAATATGTCTAGTGCACTTATCCGGTCAACGAAAACGAAATAAATAAATAAATAAAATCTGATGGCAGATAAGGGCTGCCTGGCCCACCCAGTCTGCCCATTTTTCCCTTCATTGTTGCTGCAGACCCGCTTTATCTACGGCACTGTCTCTCTCCCCCGTCCCCAGCATTACGATTCCCTTGTGCCTATCCCAGCTATTTCTGAGCCCAACTCTGGTTCACCCCTCACTACCTTCGCTGGAAGGCTGTTCCAGAATTCCACTACCCTTTCTGTGAAGAAGTACTTCCCCACATTTCTCCTGAAGCTACCCCTCTCCAACTTCATATCTTGTCCCCTTGTTCTAGAGCACCTTTTTTTCTGAAAAATACTCCCCTCCTGCACCTTACTAACCCTTGTGAGGTATTTAAAGGTCTCTATCCTATCTCTCCTCTCCTCCAGGGGTGCGTATTGAGCTCCTTTAGCCTCTGCTCCTAGGGCTTTTGATGCAGACCATTTTAGTAGCCCTCTTTGGGACCATCTTCACTCTGTGTTCTTCCTGAGTTGTGGTCTCCAGAACTGGACACAGTACTCAAAGTGGGGTCTTAGCAGCAATCTATATAGGGGTAACACCACCTCCCTCTTTCTGCTGATGATACCCCTTCCTATGCATCCTAGCATCCCACTAGCTCTCCCAACTGCCTTATCACACTGCCTAGCCACCTTCAGGTCATCTAATATAATTATCACCCCCCCCCCGCCCGTCTCTTTCCTGGTCGTTGTCAGTTACACTCCACCCATTTTGTACTCTGCCCCTGTGTTTCCATGGTCCAGTAATTTGTTAAATAGGTCTGTCAGAAGTGTAGCTAGTACCTCCCTGAGCTCTCTCAGCACCCTTGGATGTACCCCGTCTGGCCCCATAGCTTTGTCCACCTTCAGGTTAGCGAGTACTTTCTGTACTCTCTCTTCAGAAAAAGGACTGGTGTCCATTACCCTCTCATCAAAGCTCCTGGTGCTTTCTCACAGTTCCTCCCCTTCCCCTTCTGCTGTGAACACTGAGCAGAAGTATTTTTTCAAGACATCTGCCTTTTCTTGGTCCCCCTCCTTACAGACTCCCCCAACCTTGCAATCTCTCCCTGTGTCTTCCTTTTTTCACTGCATGCCTAAAATATGTCTTGTCCCCTTTTAATACTCCCTGAGCCATTCTTTGTTCAGTCTGTACCTTTGTGCTCTCTACTGCTTGTCCAGCCTCCCTCTACACTTCCCTATCCTCCTCTCTCTGGGTCTCCTTATACCTTCTGAATGCTACTCTTTCTGCCACCTCTTTCAAAAGCCATAGCAGTCTTCTCTTCCTTTTGCTTTTGATTACTTGCTTGACACAGAGGTTTGTTGCCTTTATTATGCCCTCTTTTAGTCTGGCCCACTGTTCCTCTACCCCACCCCCCATAGATCATCTCCCCCTGCCAGGTCACTCCTGAGGCATTCACCCATCCTTATCAAATCTGCCCTTCTGAAGTCCAGGACTCTCACCATTCTGTGATTGGATTCCACGGCTGTTCTTATGTTGAGCCACACTGTGCGATAATCACTGGTCCCCAGACGGTGTTCCACCTCGATGTCTAGTTCAGAAAATCAGGAGCTACATTTCATTTATTGTGATAATAGTGAAATTATTTCTTGCCAACATGCATGAAGTAAAACATTCTCTGTATCTGTTATCAGTTTTTTACAATAATTAATCATTCTTTTGGCTTCATTGGGGACTGGGGTTCCACCTGGAGGGACACCAGCCTATACTGGCAGGATGGTCTGCATCTGTCCAGGAAGGGAACAAGTCTTTTGGGCAATCGGTTTAAATGCTTCATTGGCAAGCTTTTAAACTAGTCAAGGGGGGGGCACTGATAAGCAGCTGGAAAATCCCAGCCTCCCCCTACAAAACAGGGGTACTAAATGAGAAAGACCAAGGTAGAAAGATCAGTGGGGATGCTGCTACAGAAGGTAAAGCCATCAAAAATGGAGAGCAATGAGTACCAATGCCCGTAGTCTGGGTAACAAGCTTCCTGAATTAGTGGCCTTGATGGAGGAGGAACATCTGGATATCGTAGCAGTCACAGAAACATGGCACACACAGAACCATGACTGGGACGTAAACATACCAGGGTACACTATCTACAGGAGGTACAGGGAGGGTAAAAGAGGAGGAGGAGGAGGAGCTCTCTACATAAGGGAAGGAATCAAAGCAACAGAACAAAAGGGTAAACAGTGAGGAGAAGAAGCACTGTGGATCAGTTTGGAGACAGGCAATGGCACCACAATCCGCACAGGGGTTGTATACAGACCTCCCTCTCGGGGGAGGAAATGGACAAGGAAATGATAGAAAGTATATTTAGAATGTCAGAAAAAGGGGAGATATTGCTGATGGGTGATCTGAATATGCCAGATGTTAACTGGAGTGCAGTTGCAGCAGCCACTTCTAAGAGTGGGGTTATTCTAGATTCCCTACAGGGGGCACGCCTTAGACAACTAGTATTGGAACCCACTCGAGAGGGAGCAATCTTAGACCTGGTTCTCTCAAATGGAGATGGAGAGAGGATCACAGATGTAGAAGTGGGTAGCCATCTGGGAACTAGCGACCATCGAACAGTATGGTTCACAATAAACACAGCAATAGAGTCAAGCCATACAAAGACAAAAGTACTGGACTTCAGGAGGGCTGACTTTGCCAAAATGGGTGAGTGCCTAAGGAATGCACTAGCAATTAGGCAGGAAGGAGGGGTGGAAGAACAATGGGGAATAATAAAAACTGCCATCACAGAGGTAACAAGCCTTTGTGTGAAGCAAATAAACAAAACAAAACGATGTAAGAAACCACTATGGTTCTCAAAGGAGGTGGCAGTGAAGGTTCAAGAGAAAAAGAAAGCATTCAGGAAGTACAAGGAATCACAGAAGGAGAAGGACAGAGAATTGTATCAGTTAAAGCAAAAGGAACCTGGGAAGGCAGTCAGAACAGCAAAGGCCTGAACCAAGGAAAAGATAGCAAAATCAGTTAAGAAGGGGGATAAAACATTTTTTAGGTACATCAGGGAGCGAAGGAAGACCAAGGGAGGGATAGTGAGGCTTAATAAAGGGAAGGGGATGGGCAGAGGGTGACTGTGAAAAGGCAGAGATACTAAACAAATATTTTTGCTCAGTATTTACAAATGAAGAGGGGGAGGTACCTAAAACAAACAATAGAAACACTCTGCATACAGAAGTTGATACCAGCCCATTTACAGAAGAAAGGGTTCTGAAAGAACTCTTAAAACTGAAGGTGGACAAAACAATGGGGCCTGAAGGGATTCATCCCAGAATTCTAAAAGAACTAAGGGTAGAACTACTGACACCACTGACTACCCTCTTTAACAAATCATGGGAGGATGGGGTGGTACCTGAGGACTGGAGGACAGCAGATGTGATTCCCCTTCACAAAAGTGGGAGCAAGGCAGAAGCAGGAAACTACAGACATACTAACATACTAAAATGCCAGCAGAATAGGCCTAACGGTCTTTCTTGTCTGCTCGTTTGGTCAGCCCCCACCCTGGGAGCTGACCTTGCTGCCCCCCTCGCCTTCTCTGGCTTCTCCCTTCCCAGTTCTGGATAATCTTGCTGCATTGGATTTTGCTTCCAGAACCCTTCCCCTGTACCTGTCCCACCCCTTCTTGAGCCCCTCCACTGTTTCTGCCTCCACCAGCCCCCTAGGCAGCGCATTCCATGGCTCCACCACCCTCTCAGTGAAGTAGCACCTTCTCCTTTCTCCCCTGAATCTTCCCCCCTCCAGCTTCCACCCATGCCCTCTAGTGGCCCCCTCCTCCTTCCTTCGAAGCACCCTGACTGTTCCTCCCCTATTTACCCTTTTCATGTACCTGAAGACCTCTATCATGTCCCCCGGTCCCTTCTCTCTTCCAATGTGTACATATTTAGCTCTTGAGCCTCTCCTCACACGTCCTGTTCCCCAAGCCCCAAATCATTTTGGTTGCCCTCCTCTGGACCCTCTCCAGGAGGTTAATGTCCTCTTAAGTGTGGCTTCAAACTGCACGCAGTACTCAAGGTGCGGCCTCATCAAGCAGTTATACAGAGGGAGTATCACTTCCTCCTTCTGAGGTGATCCCCTAGCGATGCATCCCAGCATCCTGTTGGCCTTGGCTGCTGCCCTTCTACAAGTCTCAGAGTTATTCATCTTGACATCCACCACCTCCCCAGGTCCCCAGCCATCGAGACTTGTAGCATCCCCCCAGGGTGTACACTTGGCCTGGGTTTCTGGCCCCAGGTGGAGTACCTTGCATTTCCTGCATTGAACCTCAGCTTCCACTTCTAGACCATCTTTCCAGAGCCTCCAGGTCCCCCTGTAGGCCACCTCCCTCCTCCCCATCCACCACCACCACCAGTTTTGAGTCATCCGCAAAGAGACTTATCTCACTCCTGATTCCTGTCCTTATGTCAGAGATGTAGTCGTTGAACAGAAGGGGCCCAAGGACCGATCCCTGTGGGACCCCACTAATGACCTCCTTGGGATGAGACTATCCCGCCAACTATGACCCTCTGGGTCTGGTCCTGGAGCCAATTGCCTATCCATCTGATCATCTGGTTCCCCACCCCCATTTCTCCCAGCTTATCCAACAGGCCCATGTGAGGAACAGAGTCAAATGCCTTGCTGAAGTCTAGAAAGAGGACGTCCACTGGTCTACCCAGGTCCAAGGCACTCGTCACCCAGTCATAGAACTCCACCATGTTTGTCTGACATGATTTCCCCAGGATGAATCATGCTGTCTATCGTCCAGGCACCCTGACTTATCCAGGTCCCCCCCAGCCTCTCCTTGACAATGCCCTCCATCACCTTGCCCACCACCGATGTCAGCATACCTCTCAACTGTACCGGATTTCGCTTGATGTCCCTCATTCTGACCCCTGCAGTCTGCCTTTACTGCTGCCCCGCATTCTCCAGTTCTTTTCCGCATTCTCCTGTTCTTTTCCACCTCGCATGCCAAAACCACGCGGCCGCACCGCGCGCAGCACTAATCCCTTTCTCCCTTTGTTTGTACTGCAGCCAGCCAACAGAAACACTTACCCACCCCCCACAAACCAATTAGTGACTCATCTGTGAGTCTGTCTGCCAGGTCCACCTTCAGGTCCGCTTCCCTGCTATAAAGCAGTCTGGAGTGGGGAACCATAGCTCTGGGAGCATTTGGAGGAGACGAGGATGGTTTAAAGATGGACCGCAAGGAACCAATCAGAATTGCTGCAGTTCTGCATACCATGAAGCTGGAACAGTGAGGCCAAGAGAGGAGCCAGAAGGAAGAATGCTGCGCCGCCAACCAGCTGAGCGCTGAGGGACCACCAGACCAACAGAGGGTTGGTATTCTGTTTTAGCTTCTTGCTGTGCCTTTTTGTGCTTTGGGGATTTTTTTTTATTTTATATTATCCGGAGACGGGTGGCCGGGCAGTGGATGGAAGGGTTTTGGTTTGGCAGGACAGAGCAGCGAGGAGAGGAGGTGCCCAGACCTCAATCTGCATAGGAGGAGTGGGTGCACGCCACATACAGCAGCAAACTGGGTTTGATCTTATTGGTAGGACAGTCGGAGGGGACAGTGTCTGGGAGAGACCCTGGGCACATCGTCTTTGCCCTGCTCCTAGCACCTGAACTCCAGTCCCCTCCCCGCAGCAGCAGCAGCTAATGGATAGATTTGTTGGGGAGCACTTGCTGGGGCTGCTGAAGATGAACTCCTCTGGCTGAAGTGGCCATCAAGAACACCTGCCTGAGTGAACTGGCTTAATGGAGCAGAAAAGATGAGCAGCTTCACCTCATGCTACACCAATGCAGGTAAGGGATATGGGCAGTACAAGCAGTGAACTTTTTTATTTTTGAAAACAGAAACCGAAATCAGGACAAGGACTTTTACACACATGCATACAGAGCTGTACTGATGCCGGCAATGGGAGAGACCACAGTTTTGATGGTGTGACAAACCTTTAAAACATAAAAGCCATTCAGAGAGCAGAAAAGATGCATCTTTCTCTCTCGATTAATTTTCAGGGCTTCACAGATCTTGGTAAGGGAAGACCATGGTTTGATTGAGGGAGCTTCACTGGTATACAGAAACATAGAGGTTGACGGCAGATAAGGATTTGCATCACTCTTTTAATTAGGACACACACATTTAGGGTTTGCATCACTTTATTTAATAAAGGACACATAGGCACAACATACATTTTAATTTTCTTTAATTTGCAGCACAAACCACATGCCAAGCATACTAACAATACTTTTACTGTGGTAACATTTATTTTACATGAAACCACCGCAGTGCGCGACTCCGCGCGCTGTGAAAAATCAGGCTTACCACATTTTTGCCATTTGTCACACATTTTGTAGCCCTCTGTCACACATTGGCAAGTTGGGAGGTTGAGAGGTATGGATGTCAGGCTGACAGACCTGTTAGTTTAACCTCAGTGATAGGGAAAATGATGGAATCACTTCTGAAGGAAAGAATTGTCGAGTACCTAGAGGCCAGAGGGGCACAGGACCCAAAAGTCATGCCAGATAAATCTAATAGATTTCTTTGACTGGGTGACCAAAGTAGTAGATCAGGGAGGGGCTGTTGACATGGCCTACCTAGACTTTAGCAAGGCATTTGACAATCTCAATACTTCCACCTCTCTCCAAAGCCCTTGAAAGAATAGTCTCTGACCAGTTAACCGAACACCTATCCAAGCATAAGCTCCTTAGCCAGGAGCAGCATGGTTTCCGCTCAGGTCATAGTACCATCACCGCTCTGACAGAGCTCACCTCATTCCTACATGAAGCCCTCGACCATGGCTCAATTGCCGGGGCCATATATGTGGACCTAACCAAGGCCTTCGACACGGTCAGTCACGAGCTTCTGCTTCAAGTCCTCCCTAAACTAAATGTGGTCCCGGAGACCTTGTCCTGGTTCCAGGATTACCTCACAGGCCGCTCGCAACAAGTCAGGATATGCTCCACCCTCTCCACCCCTAAAACAGTTGCCTCAGGGGTCCCTCAGGGGTCAATCCTAGGCCCACTGCTGTTCACCCTCTTCCTAAACTCCCTCCCCAAGGCTTGCAGTGGTCAGCTGCTCCTCTATGCTGATGATGCGGTTCTGTTCTGGAAACACCCCCACCCTACCGCCCTCCAGCAGGCCCTTCAAAGGCACTTCCGGGAACTTGAGACCTGGTTCTCTGAACACCGCCTAATCATCAACTATAATAAAACTAAATCCATGATTTTTGCCCACCGCCAAAATCCTCATAGTCAGTCTGCTCTCCTCATCAAGAACACTCAAGGTGCCCCTCTCGAACAAGTATCCAATTTCAAATACCTAGGTGTCACCCCAGACACCTCCCTCTCTGCACAGAGGCACACCCAAATTCTTCCACCTCTATCAGCTCAAGGGTAGGCATCCTGTATCGGCTTAAGCACTGCTTACCCCAGCAGGCAATGCGGCTAGCAGTCACCTCCTCCATCCTCTCCCTGGTGGACTACGGATCACTATATACGGCTCTGCTGAACCCACCTCCCTGAACAGGATAAACATTCTCCTGAACAAAGCCTGCCGCCTAGTCACTGGTTGTGATCGGCTAACCCACACCTGTGATCTCTATGCTATCTGGTTGGTTAAACTTCCAACAACGATTACAGTTCCACACCTGCATCCTTGCAAAAAATACACCTTCGCTTAGCCCCGTCGGACTTTTCCCTAATCAGTTCTGCACCCCACATGCAATACAAGACTTGCCACAAGCTCCCCTTCCTTGTACCTCAATGTAGAACTTCCCTTGGACAAAGATCCTTCAGATACCGGGCCCTCTCTGGCTCAATGCA
Source organism: Neoceratodus forsteri (assembly GCA_016271365.2). NCBI lineage: Eukaryota > Metazoa > Chordata > Ceratodontiformes > Ceratodontidae > Neoceratodus > Neoceratodus forsteri. The sequence goes on from CM028136.1 coordinate 898,581,064, forward strand.
TTACCACACTCCCTCTCACAGACCCACAGCATCTTTCAACTTAAAACAGGCCTCAAAGCTCACCTCCTTGAGAGAGCCATATGTGGCTGCGGCTAACTCTGCTCACCGGTTAATCTGCCCTCCCCCACGCTCGACTCAGGGCCACACAAGGCCCCACGTATCTCACCAATAATCCCCGCCTGGGTATCCCAAGATTGCTGCCTAACTTCCTCAACAGTCGCTAAGTTTGACTGGACTGCTCCTTTGATTTTTTTATGTATATTCTGCCTGTTACATGTATGTTCTCAACTGTATTTGTCTATCCTCCACCCTTGTAACCGACGTGGATCCTTTGCAAAAGAGTCTGTGACTCAAAGGGTTGTAATTCTGATTGTTTCCAAATAAACAAATAAACAGTCCCACACAAAAGATTAATATACAAGTTAGCCAGCCTGGGAGAGGGTCCCAAGATGATAGCCTGGGTAAAGAATTGGATGGAGAATAGGACACAGAGGGTAATAGTAAATGGAGTCCACTCTGAAGAAAGGGGGGTTACTAGTGGGGTAACGCAGCATTCAGTATTAGGACTGGTCCTCTTCAATGTCTTTATAAGCGACATTGCAGAGGGACTGGAAGGAAAAGTATGTCTCTTTGCAGATGCCACAAAGATCTGCAACAGAGTTGATGAACAAGGTGGGGTGGAAAGGATGAGAAGGGACTTGGCAAGGTTAGAGGAATGGTCAAATGTATGGCAGCTTAGATTCAGTGCTAAGAAGTGCAAGGTAATGCACCTGGGAAACAAAAACCCAGGGGAAGAGTACACAATGGGGGGTGAGATACTAACGACAACAAAAATAGAAAGGGACCTGGGGGTAGTCATATCAGATGACTCAAAGGTGGGCAAGCAATGTGAGAGGGCAGTAAGGAGGGCTGGGGGATTCTGGGATGCATAGGGAGAGGCATCACCAGTAGAAAACAGGAAGTTGTTATCCCTCTGTACAGACAGCTGGTGAGACCCCATCTGGAGTACTGCGTGCAGTTCTGGAGACCCAATCTCCGCAAGGACATAGACAGGATGGAAGCTGTCCAGAGGAGGGCAACTAAAATGGTGCAGGGTCTGCACCGGAAGACATATGAAGAGATACTAAAGGAGCTTAATATGTATAGCCTCGAGGAAAGGAGGGAGAGGGGGACATGATAGAAACTTTCAAGTACCTCAAGGGAATCAACAAAGTCCAAGAGGGTAGCATCTTTCAAAAAAAGAGGTGTGCAAGAACAAGGGACACAATTTGAAGATGTGGGGGCGGCTCAGAGGTAATGTAAGGAAGTATTTTTTCACAGAGAGGGTTGTGGATGCATGGAACGGCCTTCCAGAGGAGGTTGTGGAGTCAAAAACATTGGTTGAATTCAAGCATGCATGGGACAGTCATAAGGCAATTCTAGGGGGTGGGGGTAGAAAGAAGTAGGCTGCTGGATAACTAGGATCTGCAGCTTATCCATTAGGTAGGGAAATGGGCAGACTGGGTGGGCCAAGCGGTCCTTATCTGCTGTCAAATTCTATGTTTCTATGTTTCTTTTGAAAGCTGCCACCAATAATCCATAAAGACCTGACTTAATTCTTAAAAATTTGGCAGGTGTAGATTGGAGAAGACTAAGCTAGAGTCTTAAGAAGAGATTCAGGGTGGGTTCCAAGGGTTTAATACTACAGTCCCAACCCCAAACTTCTACTGCATACAAAATATTTGTTTACATTTTTGATGAAAAGTATTGTTGCATGGCTATGAATGTGTTGTTCACAAATAATTTGCCAGCTCTGAGTATCCCTAGGGTTGCTTGCCTGGCTTCTTCTTAATAGCTATGTGGTGTAGTCAGGGTTTCTGTTTGATACTTATTAAAACCCCAAGGTCTTTAAAGCTGTCCACCTCTTCAAGCCTCCCCCCCCCAAATTTTTTTTTGCAAACCAGTTGTGGTTCTTGCTATAACCACCACAATATCAGCACAAATAATGATACCAACTTTGCCCTCTGCAGTCCTAGGAGAGTCTGTGTCCATGTGAGTTATTTCTTCAGTTAACTTATTGATGTAAATATTAAAAAGCTGGGGTGCTAAAAGACAGCCTTGTTGTACCCCTTTTTCCACAACTGCCTTCTTCGTAACATCACCATTTCGAGAATATATAACTTGTAAGGTGTGGCTTTATGCAACATCTGTAACAGGGTGAGGTAATGTGTGCCTATACATTTCTCCCTCAGCTTTAACCAAAGCATATCTCTGTTAAGATTATCAATGGCCCCCTCAATGTCCAAGAATGCCATGAAGGGGACAAATATTTCCATATCACATATTTACACAGGAGAAAATCAGTCATAAAATGCAGTCTATTGTTGAGTGTGCAGAACGAAAACCACAGGCCCAATATTCAAAACTTTGTCCGGAGACAAACTTGGCACTGCCGGTGTGCAAAATTAGCCCACATCCAATATCACGCAGTATTCAAAGGAATAGCCCTGGGGCAATACTTTTTGAATATAGTGGGCAAACGAAGGTGGGCAAACAAGGCAGAGTGCAGTGCAAAAATAGCCCAGCAGAGATGACAGCACTGAATAATAGCAATCAAGCAGTGCAAACTGCAACAGCAGCTCAGTGCACACAGAGGTGGCGTAAGGCAAAGTTGAACTATGTGGCCAATGTGGGTGCTAGCAAAGAAGTGCTGCACAACAACTGCAAACAGCTTTGCAAGCCAAATTCTGCAGAACCATGCTATGGTTCTGACAGGTTTGCCCAGGGCAAATTGGTTTGCCCAGTGCTAACACGTTTGTCCAGGGCAAACACCTTACCCTGGGCAAAAGTTTGCTATATTCAAAACTGATATGCAAATGAGCCTACTTAGTAAGTAAGTAAGTAAATTTTATTTTTAAGCACTTTTCAAAACCAAAGCGCGCTGTACAATTAAGCAAACAGAATTTACAAACTATGACAAAATAACAATAATAACAATAAAATCACAATAAAATTCACAGTAAAATCACAATAAAATCACAATAAAATCACTCTCCATATGCTTTTCAGAATAAATACGTTTTTAGCTCCGACTTAAAACCCTAGGCAGTCCAAGGGCAAACAGCCACATTAGCAAGACATTATGGCCTGATTTGCATGCATTACCATGTGTGGTTTACCTGGGCTGTTTCAGGTGCAAACAGCACCACCTGTAGGTCAGACTGGAAGTTTAGGTCAGTGGCTGCAGCCTGGGTCTGCACGCAGTACCACCTGTATGTCAGGCTGGAACTACAGGATGATAGCTGCAGGCTGGGTCTTTACACAGCAGCACAGACTATTGTGCCCCAGGGGACTAGCACCACAAACAAGGGTGGTTGTGCTGCATGCCATAGACATATTGTTGTTTCTGCTACAGTGTGTATCAGACACTACAGTAATATAGTCGACAGTATTGTGAGGGACACAGCAGTGCCTACAGTGTATCAGGCAACAATGACTGCTGCAATACACACAGCGACAGGCCCAGCTGGCAGGTGTGTTCTGACAGTGGACACCACTGTCATACTGTCCTGTGACCCACATACACTATGCCAATGGCATGGTATTCACACAGTAACATACACATGGTCTGCTGTGTATGATGGGCTCTCTACAGGTGTGCAGTACTTGCCCGGCGGGGGGGAGCAGACACATACTATCATACAGGCACACTGATGTCAGGGACATTCCTGTCACTGAAACATGTGCACTGTATGGGTGGCCCCAGCCATGTAGTGGCACCTACTACGTGGTGCATCCTGGGCACCTGTACACCCTCCTCAATCAATACCCTCCATCCCCTCAGTGCTGCATGTGTATGCCGGATTGTGTTGTTGTACCCCTATGAGGGAACTGGTGGTGTGTGCCATATGGACGCACTGACATGGTACCCATGGGCGCGGGGCACCCTCAAATGCCTGACAGAGTTGGGACTGGTGCCAGATAAGGGAGACGTGGGCAGTGCCATCTGTGCAGCATGTCTCTTCCATGGCACATGGAGTGCCCCAGTGTGGCCATCCGTCCTCTCTGCCTCCACATTGGCTACAGTCATCAGGTCACCATGATGCTGTTGTTGCATGCATCCATGTTGCCTGTTGCTGCTGTGTCCATGCCCCCTATCCTTGTTTTGCCCAGAGTCAATGCTACCTTTTTCTGGGTAGTAATCTGCACTACGCTAAGTGTCGCACAAAGTCATGCAAACACACTTTGTGCAGCGCTAACATGCTGAATATAGCCTAGCACCTGTATTCATGTACACGCCCCCTCTCTTTACCCAGTGCCTACATTATAACTTTGCCCGGTGCTAACCCAGTTTTCCAGCGCTATTTGGTCTTTTGAATATAGGGGACCCGTACAAATGGGGCGCAAACCTAGCTCAAACGGTTTGCGCCCTGCACACATTTTTGAATATCTGGCCCCAAATTGGTTATCACTTATAATGTCTGTTTCTGCCCATAACTGTAGTTTATCTAGTAGGATATGTAAAAAAGAGTTTATGAGATATACATAATAGCAAAATAGGCCTATATGACACTGGATCCTCCCATGAACCTTTCTTATATAACGGGACAATTTCTGCAGTGTTCCAGAGGGCTGGTGACCTTTTAGTCCAGCAAATACAATTAAAGAGTTTAGTTTATAGGTTAGCCTACCAGGTTATGTTATGTTTATAAATTTCAGCAGGAATCCCATCTAACCTCGGAGACTTATTTTTTTTGTCTAATTATTGCATTAGTTACTTATTCTACGGACGTAAATTCAATATCCTCGAACATGAACATTCCTATGCCAAAGGTGAAGAATTACTACTGCAACCCCCCTACAAATGGGGGTTCCCGAAAAGTCTTCCGTGAGCTTGTCTAAATGCTCACTGCCAGGCTGGTGTCCTGCATTTTAGCAGTTTAAATCTATTGCCAGAGAGTGCCGGTATAGCCTCTGTATACTATCTCTTTAAGAGTTGCCTGGATTGCAGTCATAAGTAATCTGAGAGGGAGCTCTGTTGAAGATGTAACTATCTGCTGAAAATCATTTAGAGTGATAATGATAATGTAGTTTGTCTAACCTGCCTTCTTTGCAGCAAGGACTGTTTTGTTTATCTCCACTATCTTGGTCCTGGACTGCCGAATTGGACCAATCAGTACTAATGAGACCTAAAATGGAGCCGGACTACGGGAGCTGTCTGGAGTCAAAATCTGTAGGAATTGTAGTTTGGGGCTTGTGGTGCCTTTTTGCACCTGAAGGGGGAGCCTTTGTTGTGACTGACAGATCAGCCAACCAAACCTTTTGGATTCTGGGGAAAGTCCCAGGTTTGCTGGCAGTTGAGTCAGATCTAAGTTGGGAGCTGAAGAGGCAACAGCTTGAGACAGTCAAGCAGCCGTCTGAGTAGCTTCGCATGGGAGAACTGTGGAAAGGCCTGAGTTGTGGCCTGCATGTCTGCCTGCTGCACTGAGAGGGAGAGGAGAGAAGAGAAGAGAATTAATTTTGACTAAATCCAAGTTTGTGAGAATGAAGTAAGCCACTGATTTTTTACCAGGCTCATACCTGAAGAAGACCAAAGATTTTGCTGAATACGATCAGCCGGTCAGGATTTCCAGCTGCTTTTATATCCCTGGTTTGTGCAGAGACTCTGCGATTGTGACCAGAGAGCGGTTTGCCTGGTACAGTAGAATTTCCTTACATGTAAATGTGCTGTGAGTTGTTAGTGGGTCGTGATTTGGTTCCCCACTGTGTGAACTGTGTTCTGCTTGCTGGAGGCTGTATCCAGCCCAAAACGGACTGTATCCGAATCGGTCTCCATTTGGCCAGGGTCTTGCCATACTGGCCCAGCCAGACTACCCGCTGCACAGAGAAAGCAACCGACAAGAGACCTGCCTGGGGATCAGCCCCCTGCTCCGCGCTTGAACAGGAATGACGCCTCGGCGATTCGTGTGTGCCCTGCTTCTCCTGGCACTCCAGATTAACCACCTGCTGTCTCGATTTTTGTCCAGCCTGTGTCCAGTCTTGGGTATTGTGAGTAATCATCAGGGTAGCTCCCTGCAACAACAGCCTAATCTAAAAGTGTGTCATCTGATTGTTTAGTTGTTTTCTTTTCACGAACTGAGCCCTCCGGCTCCGGATTACAAATAGTGTGCGTGGTGCATGTTGTTTTCTTCCATCACAGGGCTCCAACCAGCTGCAACGTTCCTGGCTAGCCCACCATTCTCCATCTGGGTACCCAGAGTGTGTGACTGTGTATGGACCCTGAAGTGCATGCATAACTGTTTGATTGATAGAGCCTTTAAGCAAATTAGCCTGATTATACCCCTCCCTTGTTCAAGTCCCTTAAAGAAATCAGATCCAACTCTTTTTTGCATTTACCCTGACTGTGGTTCCAGTTTGTGCAAGAGTACTATACAGCTGTTATTTGCTGTGTGTAACCTTGTTTTACAGGGGTTCCCCAGGACCAAGCCAGAGGAAAGCCCTGGTGGTAAGTGCAAACAGTGTGGGTACTTGTGTGGTGTATCAGGAGTATTGTGAAAGTAATTACTGTGTATTGTTCCGGCCACTAGTAAGGAAGAAGGGGGGTTACAGTGTCCCGGAGGACTCTGCCCAGGGTAGCTTGACCACTACCAACCCTGACCTCCGGGTGGAGGCACCCGTTTCTGAACTCAGGCCCCTTAACCTGCTACGAGCCAAGCAGGCAGGGGTAGTAGCCTTGGGATAGCGCCACCTAGGGTTTACACTATCATTTACAAAACTATCAATGACTAAGACTTTACTTTTTCACCTTAAAAATATTACTGAACTGGATTACAAAGGCCTCCAGGACAGGCAACAGCACAGGTTTGTCTCAGAAAGGTCCTACCAGACAAACCTGATCGAGTACTATGACTGGGTGACCTGGGAGCTGGACAAGGGCCATGCAGTGGAGGTCCTTTACTTGGACTTCAGCAAGGCCTTCGAGTCTGTGCCACATGGGAGGCTGGGGGGAAGCTGGAATATGTTGGGGTAAGTACTACGATGGTCGGGTGGATCACTAACTGGCTGAAGGGCAGACAGCAGAGGATTGTGGTGGAGGGAAACTCTAATCACCAAGAGCAGTAATGAATGGGGTAACACAGAGGTCGGTGCTGGGACCAGTGCTGTTCAGAAAATTCATAGCAGATATCTCACATGAGACCCGGAGTAAGATCAGTCTGTTCTCAAATGATACTAAGATGGGAGCTGTGGTGGATGACATTGAGGTATGGAAGGGACTGCAGGGAGACCTGACTAAATTACAGGAGTGGTCAGAAACATGGCAGTTGGGGTTCAATGCCAAGAAGTGTAAGGTAGTGCTCTTTGGAGCGAAGAACCAGAGGAGGAGCTATCAGCTGGGATGGGTACAATTAGGGAGCACAGAGGAGGAAAGGACCCCCGGGGATAATTATAATGGGGAATATGAACAACTCAGCATAGTGCAGGAAGGCAGCAGTGAAAGCCAACAAGATACTGGGCTGCATAGCAAGGGGGATCTCCTCTAGAAGGAGTGAGGTGAGCCTTCTCTTGTACAGGTTTCTGATCTGGCCACAGCTGGAATACTGCGTGCAGTACTGGTGCCCATTCCTGAAAAAGGACATCAGACTGTTAGAGGGGGTGCAGTGCAGGGTGACTAAGATGATCTGGGGTTTGGAGGGGAAATCCTACGAAGTGAGGCCGGACATGCTTAACATGTATTCCCTAGAGGAGAGGAGAGATGGGGGGGATATGATCGAGACCTTTAAGTACCTGAAGGGGATTAACAAGGCTAATACAGGAGAGATATTCTGGATCAGAAGAGGAAGGGATACTAGAGGGCATCAATTGAGGTTGGAGGGGGGAAAATTCAGGAAAGATATCAGGAGTCATTACTTCATGGAGAGAATGGTAGACAAGCAGAACCCTCTACCAGAGGAGGTGGTTTTGTGTAGAATGGTGGGCTGCTTCAAGAGGGGTGGGATCAGAGAGGGGCAAGGCCATTAAGGCTAGGCTGTACAATCGACTAGACATGATAGACCATTTTGTATGTTCGTACTGAAATAATCTCTCCCTAAACACCTCTCATCTACTACACAATCTTGAATCCTCAGACTGGTCCCTTTTTTATACGTCTACAGATGTCAACACAGCACTCTTCCACTTCTGCCAGATTTTACATAATGTTTGGAACAAACATGCCCCCCTATGTTAATGCCAGATAAGACATTTTCACCAACCATGGATCACAGCAGATATCATCAAACTCTGCAAAAAACACAACCATACTTGTGATCACCACAAAGCATCTATATCCCCAAATAACTTCTCAATCTATCGTACCCTAGGTAACGCATGCACAAAAGCTATTAGGGCAGCCAAATCCCACTATTACAAGAACGCACTACATGAAAACCTCAACTCTCCCCATAAATTCTGGCGTACACTCTCTTCCTTTCTCAACCCTTCACCCAGCTCCTTCCCCTTGTTAACAACAACACCCTAGTCTCTGACCCTCTCACTGCTGCCTCCACCCTAAACAACTTCTTTACGACCTGTGCCCTACCCTCCACCCCAGCCCACCCCTCTTCGCCCCAGTCCTCTGCCCCATCCCCTGACCCCCCTGCATACCCCTCCACAGCACCTCCCTCTCCCCTACCCCAATTGACTTTCATTTCTCCCTGTCACAGCCCAGGAGGCACTCTGTGCCCTCCAATGCCTGAACCCATGTTAAATCTAATCCCGATGGGCTCGACCCTCTCCTCCTTCAGATCTTTGCCTCAGTCATTGCCTACCCCCTGTCACATCTACTTAACCTCTCTTTTACCTTTGGCTCTGTCCCCCAAGCATGGAAATCTGCCAAGGTAATCCCCCTTCATATAGGTGGTGACCAGGCTCAACCAGGTAACTACCGCCCCATCTCCCTCCTCCCTGTCTTGGCAAAGCTCCAAGAATCCCTAGTCCTTACCAGATTCACCTACTTCCTCACCTCTTCTAATTTCTTGTCCCCATAGCAATTGGGTTTTAGAAAGAACCACTCCACGGTCTCCTCTTTACTCCGGGTGACAGACGCCATCCTCACTGGCATGGACCGAGGCCACCTTACATCAGCCATATTTATAGACCTAGCCAAGGCCTTTGACTCCGTCTCCCACCCACTCATTCTCACCAAACTAAAACTAACTGGACTCTCCCCCTTATCGGTCCAATGGTTCTGCTCTTACCTTTCAGGCTGATCTCAATGCGTCTAGAATGGCGATACCCTCCCCCCCCCAATCCTAGGGGGTGTACCACAAGGCTTTATCCTGGGCCCTATCCTCTTTTCTATCTTTCTCAATGACCTCCCCCTCATGTGCTCTCACTCCCACATTCACCTTTATGCTGACAATGCCATCCTCTTCATTTCTGGCTCGTCAGCCTCTGAGGTATCCTCCCCACTACAATCGGATTTCAGTTGCATCCTAAACTGGTTCCAGGACAACCAGCTGAAGGTCAACACAACTAAAACAGTCTCTATGAACTTTGGCACACCCCAAAAACTTGCCAAACTCCTCACCCTACCTCTTTCTCCACCCTTGATGGTACTATCTTAGACATTGTACTGGCTTACCAGTACCTTGGAGTGTGGCTCAACAGCCACTTAGACTTCACCACACACATAAATTACATCCACTCAAAGTTCCTCCCTAAACTTGGTGCTCTTTACTGTAACAAAATGCCCTAACCCTCTCCATTCGCCAGATCCTTCTCACCAGGACAATCATTCCGCTCTTGGATTATGTAGATGTGGTATACAGATCTGCCTCCGCATCCACCCTTTCCAGATTGGATGTCCTCTTCAATGCCTTGTGCCATTTCACCTTAAATGTCCCTCCTAGAACTCATCACTGCACCCTCTACTCTTCCCTATCACTTTCCTCCGTATCCTCCCACCGAAACCTTCACACCTCCACCATCTCAGCTAAGTATTGGTTTGGCAGACTCACTCCCTACCTCTCCACCCTCTTATCCCCTTCCTCTCTTTCTTCCTACAGCCTCTGCATGCTGGACCTCCGCTCCTTCTCCCTCCCTAGACCTTGCTCCAATGCTGGAAAGGTTATCTTCTCCTTCCACTTCCCAAATTTGTGGAACTCCCTCCTCTCCTCACTCCGTATGCTACCTTCATTTAACCTCTTTAAAAGGACACTGTACACTCACCGCCTCCACCCTGCTCATGCCCCTTATCTGCCTCTCTGCCAGAACTCTACACCTCCTAAGTCCCAAACAACAATCCCTCCCCCGACTCCTACACCTTGTGCTAGCCTTGTACCTGCTTGACTGCATCACACTTTATCAAGCCACCTAGTAGGTGGAAACCAAATTGTAAGCACTGTTGTTTCATGCATTGAAAACCTGTACCTTGCACTTGCTGCCTCCCTGGCAACTCTTTTGTACTTGAGATTGCACTGTATTGTCTACCTGTACCTTGTTACATGTATCAACCTCATACCCAGACACGCCTTGTAACCTGTTCCTAAACTGTACTCATGTATTGTCTTGCTGTATTGCAAACTGTTCCTGGTTTGTACATGTGTGTTTTTCTGTTCAATATTAGTGCAGTTCTGCTTATCATCTTGTACTTGATGTATTTGTACCTCCTCTTCCCTCCTCCCCCGGTTTGCACCTGGAAACGAGCCTCGGCTCAGTGTGCCTCTCCCGGTTACCAACTTTGTTTTTAAACTTTATGTTTATTATTTTAAAAACCAAACATACAATTTGTGAATACTGGCACAGATATTACAATGCTATCACTGTACTCTATGAGGACACCACTCCTCTTAGCACACGCAGTAGAACCATTTAGTGCTATATGGTACGTCTTCATGTGGGGAATGTCCGATTATTAACACAATTAAATAAACACAGAACTGCGAAATAAGCCCATGAGTGGCATTGTGTAAATATCACAAAATCTGGATCATGTGATGGCTGCCTGAGAAGAGCATCTCCTCTTGACTCATCTCTGCCACCACTCACTAATTTTACCATTTTCTAGCCTACTACATAATTTTGGAGACCCCAGCCTACCTGCTGTGGACAGTGAATCTTCTGGTAACCCGAGTGGTGCATTCCGATGGACAGCATGGCTGATGTGAAGATGAAAAACCCGCTGCCACACCACATACCACCTTCCACACCGAAGAAAGATAAAAATACAAAGTGGACGCGGCAGTAGACCACAGTTTCAACCAAGCTCTTGACCGCAGGGACCACCTTATCTGAAGAACGTTTTCTCGAGCTGATGAGGTCCCTACAATCGGCGATCTCTGCTTTAACTGACAAATTGCAGCACATCAGGTCTACGGTGGACTCGCTCTCCACCTGGGTTACTGACTCGGAGGCCCGCATAATCTCAGTGGAATGCTGGCAGCAGAAATTGGACCCAGACGGTTCTACAATGCACCAGAAGCTCCACCGGCTTGAAGACAAATTAGAGGACCTTGAAGGTAGGAGCCAGTGCAATTACATAGTGCTTTTCGGATTGCCCGAAAAGGAAGAGGGCACAAACCCTATTGCATTTATCCAGAGGTTCTGTGACCCGGTGGCTGGCCCCTCTCTCAATGGGCCTTCATATATCATTAAGAGAGCCCTTCGCTCACTAAGACCACCATCTCCCCCTGGCTTGCCCCCCAGGCCCTTTATTTTCCGCTTGCTGAATTTTCTTGATAAGCAGCACATCTTGGCCAAAACGAGGGAGATAAAGGAGTTGCTCTGGGAAGGTCACCAGCTCCGCTTGACACAGGACTTACCTCAATCAGTTAAGGCTAAATGTACAGAATTGCACCCGCTGGTGTCTAAGTTAATTGCTGCTGGGAAGCCATTTAGGGTCAAATATTCAGCAGTGCTTCAAGTACAGCATAATGGGAACTGGTGCTCTTTGGAGACCTACGAGCAGGCAGCCACCGAGCTTAGGAACTGGTTTCCTGATCTGTTCAAATGAGGGTTGAGCACTCGCTCTGTTTTTCAGTTCCTGCTGCTTTTGTGTTACACTGGTATGATAGTTATGTTAAAGATGGCTCATTTCTGTTAACTTTCTATGAAGCTGGTGGATTGCACTGATTGTGGAGGCCCTAAGGCATCAGAACTTCGGCAGTTATGCCTGCCCCTTTCGACCCTCTCTCATTTCATAAAGCTCTGCCCCCATGGTGTCGTTAATCTGGAGCCCGGTGGGTTTTCTAATGGAGGACTGGCATTTGGTAAATGAGCCCTGATGCTGTCATGTGCAGCTATACCTTATTTGCTTTGGACCTTTGTTGCTGGAAGAGCCTCTTCTGTAGCCCTTCTGACTCTCAATCAGTCGGGTATTGGACATTCACATCTGCATCGCCCCATAATGAGGACTGCTCTCAAGCGATTTGCTGGTCTTCTAAGACCATTGCCAGCTTCTACTGGGATTTTGTTGATCAGAAGGAGATGTTTATGGAAGACTGATTACAGAGGGACTCATTCAAACTTAGTAAGGCACTCAGGAGGGGCCCGAAGGTCGAAGTTTATTTGACTTTTGATATTTGCTATTAGAAGTGCATGTTACTGTTCAGTGGGATAGTATAAAGGACAGTGTTTGCTTGGGGCGGTCTCTTTCTCCTGATTGTAGTACTCATGATTTAACTGCCTGTACTAATTAAACGCAACCAGGGTAACCTGCACACATGGGGTATCCTGGGGAATGTTGTTACAGTTTTGTTCTTTTCTTTCTCCCCCTGTGGAGTCATCACCCAGAGTCTTCCTTGTTGAGCCTATTGGATTTTATTTGTACTGCCATGAGCAGTGCACTGTTTTTCCTTTTGCTGTTTGATTTGTATGCTCTTAAGATTTGGGTGATGATGGGGGGGGTAGTCTTTCTAGTTGTTCTAGCTTACCTAGTTTATTAGGCTAGAAACATAGAAACATAGACTTTGACAGCAGATAAGGACCACTTGGCCCACCCAGTCTGCCCATTTCCTTACCTACTGGATAAGCTGCAGATTCTAGTTAACCAACAGCCTACTTCCTGCCACCCCCCACTACAATTGCCTTGTGTCTGTCCCATGCATGTTTGAATTCCCCCACTGTTTTAGCCCCAACAACCTCCCCAGGAAGGCAGTTCCACGCATCCACCACTCTCTCCGTGAAAAAGATTTCTCCATTACCCTGAGCTGTCTCCTCTATCTTTAAATTGTGTCCCTTGTTCTTACACATCTCTTTTTCTGAAAGATGCTACCCTCCTGGACTTTGTTGATTCCCTTGAGGTACTTGAACGTTTCTATCATGTCCCCTCTGTCCCTCCTTTCATCAAGGGTATACATATTAAGCTCTCTCAGTCTCTCTTCATATGATTTCTGATGCAGACCCTGCAACATTTTAGTTGCCCTCCTCTGGACTACTTCCATCCTGTCTATGTCCTTGCGTAGATGAGGTCTCCAAAACTGCAAACAGTACTCCAGATGGGGTCTCACCAACTGTCTGTACAGAGGGATAACCACTTCCTTTTTTCTACTTGTGATGCCCTTCCCTATGCATCCCAGTATCCCCTGGCTCTCCTCACTGACTTCTCACATTGCTTACCCACCTTTAGATCATCTGATATGACTACCCCAAGCCCTGCTCCATTTTTGTTGTTGTTAGTACCGCCTCTGCTATTGTGTACTCTTCTCCTGGGTTTTTGTTTCCCAGGTGCATTACTTTGCACTTCTTTGCATTGAATCTAAGTTGCCATATGTCTGACCATTCCTCCAACCTTGCCAAGTCCCTTCTCATCCTTTCTACCCCCCCCTTGTGTACCAACTCTGTTACAGATCTTTGTATCATCTGCAAAGAGGCATACCTTTCCCTCCAGACCCTCTGCAATACTACATATAAAGATGTTAAAGAGGACTGGACCCAGTACTGAGACCTGAGGTACTCCACTAGTGACTCCCCTTTCTTTGGAATGTGTTCCACTCATTATTACCTTCTATGTCCTGTTGTGCAGCCAGTTTGCAACCCAGGCTACCACCCTGGGACCCACTCCCAAGCTGGCTAACTTGATTATTAATCTTTTGTGCGGGACTGTGTCAAATGGCTTGCTAAAGTCTAGGTAGGCCATATCCATAGCCCCTCCCTGGTCTATTACTTTGGTCACCCAGTCAAAGAAATCTATGAGATTCGTCTGACATGACCTTCCTGATGTAAATCCATGCTGCTTTGGGTCCTGTGCCCCACTGGCCTCTAGGTACTCAACAATTCTTTCTTTCAGAAGTGATTCCATCATTTTCCCTACCACTGAGGTCAAACTTACAGGTCTGTAGTTTCCTGCTTCTGCCTTGCTCCCACTTTTGTGAAGGGGAATCACATCTGCCCTCCTCCAGTCCTCAGGTACCAGCTCATCCTCCCATGATTTGTTAAAAAGTGTGGTCAGTGGTGTCACTAGGTCCTCCCTTACTTCTTTTAGGATTCTGGGGTGAATCCCATCAGGCCCCATTGCTTTGTCCACCTTGAGTTTTGGGAGTTCTTTCAGGACTCTTTCTTCTGTAAATGGACTGATGTCAACCCCTCTACCCAGAGTGCTTCTATTGTCTGGTTTAGGTAACTCCTCCTCATCTTCTTTTGTGAATACTGAGCAAAAGTATTCATTCAGTATCTCTGCCTTTTCACTGTCTCCCTCTGCCCACCTCCCCTCTCCCTTATTAATCTTCACTATTCCTCCCTTAACCCTTCTATGCTCCCTAATGTACCTATAAAAGGTGTTATCCCCCTTCTTAACTGACTTGGCTATTTTATCCTCAGTTTGGGCTTTTGCTATTCTGACTGCCTTCCCCACTTCTTTCTGCTTTAATTGATACAGTTCCCTGTCGTGCTCCTGCTGTGATGCCTTATACTTTTTGAATGCAGCCTTTTTCTCCTTAACCTTCCCAGCCACCTCTTTTGAGAACCATAGTGGTTTTTTACTCTGCTTTGTTTTCTTTATGTGTTTCACACAAAGGCTTGTTGCCTCTATAATGGCAGTTTTAATTTTTCTCCATTGTTCTTCCACCCCTCCTTTTTGGCCATTTGCTAGTGTATTTCTTAGGTATTCACCCATTTTGCCAAAGTCAGCCCTTCTAAAGTCCAGTATGCTTGTTTTTGTATGGCTTGTCTCCATGGTTGTGCTTATTGTGAGCACACTGTGCAGTGGTCACTTGTTCCCAGATGTCTACTGACTTCTAAATTTGTGATCCTCTCCATTTGAGAGTACCAGGTCTAGTATTGCTTCTCCCGAGTGGGTTCCAACATCATTGTCTAAGGCCTGCTTCTGCAGGGCATCAAGAATGACCCTGCTCTTGGATGTGGCTGCAGTACATGTCATCCAGTTAACATCTGGCATATTCAGGTCCCCCATTAACAGTATCTCCCCTTTTTCAGCCATTTTGAGAATGTCCTCTATCATTTTCTTGTCCATTTCCTCCCCTTGAGATGGGGGTCTGTATACAACCCCTGTGCGGACTGTGATGCCATTCCCTGTCTCCAAGGTGACCCAGAGTGCCTCTTGTCCTCCCCCTTTACTTTTTAGTTCTGTAGCCTTGATCCTTTCCCTTATGTAGAGAGCTACTCCACCTCCTCTTTTCCCCTCCCTGTCCCTTCTGTAGACTGTGTACCCCGGTATGTTGACATCCCAGTCATGGTTCTCCATGTACCATGTTTTTGTGACTGCCACAATATCCAAGTGTTCATCTTCCATCAAGGCTACTAGCTCAGGAAGCTTGTTTCCCAGACTATGGGCAGTGGTACTCATTGCCCTCCATTTAATGTTGGCTTTATCCTTTTTTCCCCCCATGCCTGCTCTTTTTGCCCTTGTCTATTTTTCCATTTACCCCTGTCCTGCCCTCTGTTGAGCACTGTACCTCAATGTTTACCTTACTACCCGTCATGTTTTGAGGCTAGGTGCCCTGTTTTCTTTCCTTTTTTTTCCACAATATTTTTTATTATTTTTATTTTTCCAAATATTGACATATATAATACACAATTAAAAACTAGTCAATAATTGTCATTCTACATTTTCCTTATTTAAACATATATCATACATAGAGCACTATACAGTAAAAATGTATACATCTGATATAATCTGAGTTAGTCTGATCTCAAGGTTAAATTCATAGTACAACAGCTTTGTATAGTATACCTGGAAACTGAAATGCAATAAAAACCATATACTATGTCTGTAGGTTTATTAAAAGGATAATACTAGCAAATATATATTTCTATATATCAATCTGCCCCAGTCATAAAGGGAGCCCATACCTTTATAAATATTTCATTCTGATTTAAAATGTTATAACTTATTCTTTCATTATTCGCTTATAGGGACATCTGATTGTGCCATTCATTTAAAGTAGGACTAGATTTATCTAGCCAATTTCTCAAAAGAATCCTTTTAAAACACAGAGATGCCTGGCATAACCATATAGTTTGGTGATAGCTTAGGGAAGGACATTCTGACATAATACCTAAGATTTAAATGGTAGAAGCAACGGGAATATCTATTCCAGTGACCTTACAGCATATCTCATGCATTTTTACCCAACCTGGTTGAATCATCTTACATGCCCATAGCATATGCGCAAGGTCAGATTCTGGTTGATCACAGCACCAGCATTTAGAGTCTACCCTACCTCCAATATCATATAGCTTCTTAGGTGACATATAATAACCATGCAACATTTTGAATTGTATCAGCCTACCTTGTAGTTCCTTAAAGCTACGGCACGCTTGTTTCCAAGCATCTTCTCAATCAGAGGTAGGAATACCGATTCCCAATTTAAACTCCCAATGCTGTCTAGCTCTGTCAGTCACAGCTACAGATGAGAGAGAATCTGTTAACCATTTGTATAGGGTACTTGCTTTGGCTTCTAGTCTACGTAATTTAATAATGTTTGGCCACTGATCATCCCTAGTTAATTGAAGTTCAGTTGTGAGAACTTCCTTAGTTAAACAATCCCTCAGTTCTAAATAGAAATAAAAATGTGACTTATGTATTGTGAAATTCTGTTTTAAGTCAGCAAATGATAAAAGAGCGTTTGTTTCAGGATCTACAACATCCTTGAGTGTTAGTATACCCGCTTTTGCCCAAGATGTGTTTCTCAAAGATTTTCCTTCAAAACCCAAGATAGGATTAGACCATACAGGCATGAAATCAGGAAAGCATTTGTTGGGATTGATTATTGTATTAGTCTTCTTTAGGGCTCTAATCGATGCTAATAAACAAAGATTATCTTTAATTTTTTGATCCATTTTAATGAATAGATAATCACATATATTTTTAGATCCAATGATCTCTTTTTCTATGTCCAGCCATAAAGGGGTCTGTGTCACTGAAAAGGCCTGTCCTGAAAAATGTGACAATGTTTGTTTGAGACTGAAAGCAAGATGATATTTCTCCCACCAGGGAAAGGCAAAACCTCCAGCCTCTTTTGGTGCTCTAAGTTTCATGATACTGAGCCTCGGTTTTTTATTATCCCGGATGAATTTTCTAGCTATAGTATCTATTTTCTTGAAGAAACCAGATTCTAGTGGTATCAGAAGGTTTTGAAATAAATAAAACAATTTTGGTGCTTCTATCATTTTGATTGCATTAATTCTACCTACTAAGGAGAGATTTAGTTTAGCCCATCTTTTAAAGTCATCTTCCCAGTTATTTAGTACAATCAAATAGTTATTTTGAAAGATCTTTAAAGTTCAGAGAGATTTTAATTCCTAGATATGTAATGGAGTCTTTGACCCATGTTTTATCCATTATTTGGTCTAGTTCTTTTTGAATATTAGTCGTGAAGTATCCATTTAGTATTTGAGTTTTTTTCCAATTTATAACCAGACCAGAGATAGTGGTAAAACTGTTTAAAAGCATTTTCAAAAATCTATATGTATTCATTGGGTTAGTAAAAGTAAGTAAGAGATCATTGGCAAAAGCAAGCACTTTATAATGTTGTTTCCCTACTTTAATCCTTCGTATTTCCTGATGGCAATTAATAGTCTGTATCAGAGGCTCAAAAGCTAATATAAATAGATATGGTGATAAAGGACAGCCTTGTCTGGTACCGCAATGCAGTTGAAAACAAGAAGATAGTGAACCATTAGTAATAATTTGTGCAGAGGGTTTATCATATATTAATGATATTCTATGTAGGAAATTATCACCAAAACCATACTCTCTTAAAACCCTGAATAGATAATTCCACTGAAGTGAATTGAATGCCTTAAATATGTGTAGAGAAAGACGCATGTAGGGCTCTTTTTTATTATTACCCCATCATATTAAGTTTAGTAACCTACTCATGCATTCCACATTAAATCTATTTTGAACAAATCCCACTTGCTCTCTACCTACAAGTTTAGTCAACACTGTTTGGGTTCTCTTGGCTAATATAGCTGCAAACATTTTATAGTCCGAATTCAGCAATGATATGGGACAGTAGCTAGAACAGTTCAGCAGATCTTTATCTTTCTTGGGAATAAGGGTAATGAAGGCATTTTGCATAGAAGCAGGTAAAGAATCCAAGTCTTCATTTAACTGTAATACTATATGCAATTTGGTTGCCAGAATGTCAGACAATGATTTATAAAATTCTCCTGGCAACCCATCAGGTCCAGGAGTTTTACCAATGGGCACCTTCTTAATAGTTTCTTCTATTTCCTGTAATGTTATTTCCTTTCCAAAAATTCATGATCCAGATCACTTAAGGCTGGTAAATTAACATTCTCTAGAAAGATCTTGATGTTCTGAGAAGAGCATAAATCTGAATTCTTACAGATTTTTTTTACAGAAGGCCAGAAATTCTTCATTAATACCCTTATTGTCAGTGATCACTTTCTTTTTTTTATTCTTGATGCCTGGTATAATGTTTTGCTGTTGGATGTTCCTAAATCTAGCAGCTAGTAGTTTACCACATCTGTCCCCAGCTTCCCAATACTGCTGCTTAGTTCTAAATAGAGCATATTCTGCTTTAGCTGTTAACATTTTGTTGATCTCATATTTAACCATGAAAATTTTTTTAAGTACTTCTCCATCTGGGTTTTTTTTTTATTTGGAAAGTTTTTTGAGAGATCTAAGTTCCTCTTCTTTTGAGGTCAGTTCTTTTTCTTTTTCTTTGTTTTCCTGGAAGCATAAGAAATGATTGCCCCCCTTATGAATGCTTTATATGCATCCCATACAGTACATTGTGAGATCTCTCCTGTGTCATTAAGCTCAAAATAATCCTTAGTATGTTGTTTAATCTGTTCTATAAAATGTTTGTCTATAAGCAGTGTAGTGTTTAGGCATCACCTGTGTTGTTTGTTATTTCTATCATTCCATTCTAAATTAATAGTTACTGGCACATGATCTGATATTGTGATATCTCTTATTTCTGCATTAGAAACAATGTTGGTAATATTTCTGGAGACTAAATGTAGTCAATTCTACTATAGGATCTGTGTCTATTTGAAAAAAAAGTGAAATCTCTGTCCTGCGGGTGCACTAGGCACCAGATGTCTATAAGACTTAGGTCAGTTATTAGTTTATTAAAAGCAGTTCTTGCTTTTGTCTCAAGCTGAATGGCCTTAATAAAATATCTATCTAGTATAGGATCTAAAATAGTATTAAAGTCTCCCCCAATAATAATATCATAATCTGAATAGTCGTACAGAGCTGCTCCTACTGAGTGGAAGAAGCTATCTTGTCGCTCATTAGGAGCATAAATGTTGCAAAGCACTGTTTTCCTCCCATCCAATGTGCCCACCAGAAGCTGAAATCTTCCATCTTGATCTACTATATTTGTTTGTTTAATGAAACAAATTATCTTTCTTATTAAGATAGAGGTACTCTCTTTTTTAGAGTAACAACTATGTTCTTCCATACCCACCCACCCTCCCTCTCTGTAGTTTAACCGCCTCTCATGAATAATATGTGTCTCTTGGAGGAATGCTGTATCAGCTTTAGATCTGTTCAAGAATGTCAAAACCTTTTTCCTTTTAATAGGTGATCCTAGTCCTTTGATGTTCCAAGAGACAAGCGAATAAATAACCATTTTAAATGTATAGGTATTAAAATAGTCTATGAATGAGAATATTTCCAGGAACTGCTGTCTATGTTAATGCACCTAACTATAAAACTATGAAGTTCTATATTATAATAGAAATATAAGATAAATATCTTAGTCCTAAGATATACAAACAGCAAAATAAGTACAGCTTCTATTAATTGGTATTACTTTCTAAGGTATCCAACACAGTAAAAGTATTATAACATTACCACTCAAAATTGAGATCAAAATCACAAGATATGAGTATAATATAGCGTAATTGAACAAAAAAAAACCTTCAAAAACACTTAAGTTACTCCTTGAAAAGCTCATCGAGCTTGAATTTAAACACTAAGTAGGTTGGAAAGCTACTTTCAACCTTTCATCCACCAAATTTTCAATCCAAGGTGGTAAGGCTCAAAACACTGGCAACAGACTCCGAATAGTACATTCCCACCACCCAAGTCTGCATATATTTTCATTTTGCTAGGTCAATTAGGATAGTTATATTCAAAATATATTTCCTGGTAATGACTAAGATTTTGAGACTATATGTTATTCCCAGATGCCTTAATAATATCTGGGATTTTGACTTGGCAAACATTGAGAACACTTCAGACCACAATAATTCAAAGATATGTAAAATTTGGACAACAAAATAAAAGATTCTTCTCCCCAGGACATTATAAAGTTCTATTCAAGTATCAGAGGATACAATTGTTCTTTAGCTTAAATGAGAGAAGAGAGATAGAGGGAAAAAAAAGGGTAGAAACAGCAACTTCATATGTGTTCAATTGAGCTCTAAATCTAGTTCACGGTTATCTGTGATCTGTGCTTATATTTATTCCTTTTGCAGGATCAGCTAGTAAAGCAGCCTCCCCTGCTAATATTGAGAATCTTTCCTACATTAGCGAGAACTAAGCACATTAACAGTGTGAAAATAATGAGAGGTGCTCACCCCCCATTAATATAGAGCATCACCAGCACACTTTTGTAGCCATGTAGCATCAATCTACACACTCCCAGCTCCCTGATAGATGCAGACATTCTGCCCACCCATGAATAGTACCACAAAATGAAGTATAGTCTACTTTTGGAAAAAAGCAGAGAGAAAGAGCAGTTAGATACAGAGCCATACAATAGTACATCGTTGTTCACTCCTGTCTATCCCAGCTTCCTGAGATCCCAGAGACAAGCATAATACATATGACAGATGAGAGCAGAGATTTAGGAGAGTACTGATACCTGGAGAGCCATCTTGCTGTATAAAATCTTGAGAAGTTGCTGTACAGAGCTCGTTAATCATTATAAATAAATGTTAATAAATTTTGGTCTGTAGTAATTCCCCATGTAACATAATCAAGGTCCAACGAATGTCTTGCTATATGAAAGCATATTTTAAACATAACCTTGTAAACAAGACTGAGCCACACCCCTCAAAGAAGGAGATACTACCTCTAGATGCGGTGACATATGGCAGGAAGCAGCTGCTGGTTTGAAGAAATTCCAACACATTTCTTCCTAGTATGAAAATGTAACAGTAAGAGCAATAAAATAAAATACAGCTCTAGCTAGTTTACAGCAATATCCAGATCGAGAGTCACCTGACTACTATGGTCCTGCAAAAATGCATTCCCCTGAATACCTTCTTCAGTATCCAAAGTTCCTTCCTCATAATCCCCCATAGAGGGAGACAAGACCGAGCGGTACTCTATTAGCATACGTG
The DNA here is from genome assembly GCA_016271365.2 of Neoceratodus forsteri. Classification (NCBI taxonomy): domain Eukaryota; kingdom Metazoa; phylum Chordata; order Ceratodontiformes; family Ceratodontidae; genus Neoceratodus; species Neoceratodus forsteri. The sequence continues at coordinate 898,602,811 of CM028136.1, forward strand.
CAGTGTCTGGTTCCTGTTGAGAAGGCGAGCCCGTAGATGAATGTCTGCTGTCTTTACTCTGGTTGCGTTTCTTAGAATTATTATTTTTGTTGGCTACCGGGATTTTTTTGAAAAGTTCCTGTGTGCTTGCCTGGATTTCCTACTGATAGCTTGGTGCCAGCTATAATCCTCAGTCGGCTGTGATGAGTGTGAAAGAGGAGAGGATCTGTCTGTTCTCACAGAAAGGCTTGTATTAGAGGGAGGGCCTGATACAGGAGCTGTGCCACGCAGATCTTTACCCCTAGAATTCCATTTCAAAGCAGCGTCAGGTAGTGTTTCTCGTGACATAGGTGAGGACTGTTGTTTGTAACTATTTGAATATTTTAGAGAATTTCTGCTGAAGGACTCTTGGTGAGCAAGTAAAAAGTCCCATACATCATTTACAGTTTCACAAGGCACCAGGCCACCTTTGGGATCTCGAATCATTAGTACGGCTGGGTATTTAAAGTAATATTGCAGACCTAAACGTTGTAACTCCTGTTTAACTTCCCAAAATTCTTTTCTTTTGGCAATCAAAGCACCTGAAAAATCCTGATAAATAGATATCTTCGTGTTGTTGTACATAAGAGATTTCCTGCTTATAGCCACTTTAAGGAGCTCATCTTTCACAGAAAAGCGTAAGAAATATGCAATGATTGGTCTGGGTTTAGAGTTACTGTAAGGTTTTGGACCTAGAGACCTGTGCGCTCTTTCGATTTCCAGGGCCACAGACCATTTGTACCTTAAAAGGTCAGGCAAAAACTTCTGTAAAAACACTATCATATTGCTCCCTTCCCTACCTTCAGGATCCCCCAGAATGCGTATATTATTTCTACGCCCTCTATTTTCTAAATCATCTGTTTTTTTAGTTAGCAAGTCAATTTGCTTAGAGTGTTCCATATTGAGATCCTTAAGGTGTTGTATGTCATTTTGCAATAGTGAAATCCTCTTTTCAGCCTGAGTTAGTTTATTTTTTAGTTCCTCTGTGTCTTGTTTTAATGAAATATTTACTGCCGTGACTTCTGAGATGCTGATTTTAAGATCGGCCAGCATATCTTTTATCTCCCTATATCACTTTTGTTATCTGGTTCAAACAGACGTTGTGGAGTGGCTGCCCCTTTACAATTACTTGCCTTTGAGTTGCCTGGGATCTGGTGCTCTTTAGCCATGGCCGTTAGTCAGTTTCAAAGCATTACCGTCGCGTATAATGTCAAGCTCTAGGGGACACTTTTCTTGCTTAATGACAAGAAATAAAGTTGACCATCCAGGATACTCAAGTGTCTGCCATATAATACAGTCTGTTCTTAGTCACTTAACCTAGCGTTTAAAGAAAAAATAAATGAAATAAGTGGGTGTAGCGGGAGCGGTGTCTTTAAATGTCCATCGCAGTCAGAGCATCGCGCACCACCCCAGGTGCCCTGTTTTCCTCCAGGGCCTGTATTGTTACTGTTATTTCCAATGTTACAGTTCAAGATTTTGTGGGCTGATGAGGGTTTGAGGTGTTGGAGGAGGAGGGGGGCCTGGGGAGGCATGAACTTGGGCAATGGGTGTTATAATCATCATGGATGGGGATGTAATAGGAGTGCAGTCGCTAGGACCAGAGTTAGTATATTTTGGATTTAATTTTCTCCTGTTTTCCTTGTCATTGAGGAGCATTTGGGGCCCTATGTGTGGGGGAGGATGGGATTCCGGGGGTGGATTTTTTCAGAGTTATGTATGGGGGGGGCTCAGAGAGGAGGGTTTGGGAGGAAAATCGTCTGCGTCCCTGCAATCAGGAACTTTGAGATCCTGCAGGGCAATACATTATTGTACAAGTTACCATTGGTCTTCACTCCATAGTAATTGGCTCCGTATATGGCCCTAACTTAGATTCGCCCCACTTTTTCACTTAATTTGTCCACCTCTTGGTTTCTGACTCTCCCTCACCTGTATTGTTGGGGGAGACTGGAATATAGTTTTCCAGTCAGACACAAACCGCTTGAATGCTAATACTGTTGACCTCTCGCCGACCTAATGGGCACTGCGTGACCTGATGGAAGGGGATGGCCTCGTTGATGTCTGGCGAGTTTTCAATCCTACGGCGTGACAGTATTCCTTTTATTCACCTCCCCACAAGACCTTTTCCAGGATTGATTACTTCTTGGTTAGTGCTTCATGTTTACCGGGTATACTGGTGGCAGACATTAATCCCATGGTCATCTTAGACCATTCTCCTATCGGGGTCCAGTATTTACTGGGTGAGGGCTTGCATCAGGATTCCCTCTGGCATTTCAGTGCTCAACTGTTGCAGACCCCCGACATCTTGTCCCATATCCAGTAGTTTATATCCACTTTCTTGGATCTCAATAGGGGCTCAGTTCAACATGTGGACACTCTCTGGGCAGTCCTTAAGTGCGCCCTCAGGGGGGAGTTCATACGGCTTTCTTCAGTCCGGACCCAAGCTGCCAAAGTTAAATTTGACAGGCTTCTTAGCAACATTCAACTTTTAGAAGGCTCTCTGTCCCGTACTTCACTGGAGGCAGATTGGGTTAGATTGCACTCCCTCTCTTCCCAGTACATGGAGATCTTGGCTCAAAAAGCTGAGATAGCGCTCCACTGTACCAGGATGAGGTATTTGGATATTGTAGAGAAGGCTGGGAAACTCCTTGCCACATGGCTGTGGCAGGCTGAAATGGCTAAATTAATCTATGGAATACAGCCCCAACCAGAAAGCCAGGTGGTCACTGATCCTAAGGAGATGGCTGCTGCTTTTTGTAACTATTACACAGGATTATATGCAGTTGACCCGGCCATAGACCCCTCTCCGGAAGCCATCATGGCCTTTCTGGATTCTGTCCCTCTTACAATGCTGTCTCCCTTGACTGTGTCCTTGCTAAGTGCCTCTATTACTGTGGCAGAGATGGAGGGAGCTATTCGACATCTGTCGCAGGATAAGGCACCCGGACCTGATGGGCTAACTAACAATTTTTATACAGCCTTTATCTCCAAAGTTGCTCCTTTGCTGGCAAAAGTTTTTAATTTCTGGTTTGAGAATGGAATGGGTGACCCAGCCTTTTTGGAGGCCCTGGTTACCCTTATACCAAAGCCTGGCAAGGACCCCTTGCTGGCGGAGAGTTACCGTCCCATTTCTCTGCTGAACTCAGACATTAAGATCCTTTCTAAAATTTTGGCCAACCAGATAGCTCCTATTATGGGCTCTGTTATTGGACATAAGTAGGTGGGTTTTATGTCCAGTCAGTCTTCCAGGGACCATCTCAGAAAACTCTTACACCTTCTTTCTGTGTCCAGAGAGAGCCAGTCCCCTTCAGTCTTGGTTTCTCTGGACGCGGAAAAGGCCTTTGATCGGGTCGCTTGGAACTACTTGTTTGCCACCCTTCATAAATTTGGAGTCCCTCCGGATTTTATTAAGTGGGTGCAACTTTTGTACGCTGCTCCATCTGCCTGCATCTGGTGTAATGGTCACCTTTCCACTCCCTTCCCCTTACAATGTGGCACTCGCCAAGGGTGTCCCCTGTCTCCCCTGCTGTTTAATTTTTATCTGGAGCAGCTCATTCGGCATTTATGCAATTCAAATGATTTCAAAGGGATTCAAGTAGTAAGATCACGCTATGCCCTGTCTGCATACACCGATGATTTGCTTCTACATGTGGATGACCCTTGGTACCAATCCCAGCCCAACTTCAAAAGATCTCCATCTTCTCCAGGGTTTCTTTCCATAAACTCAATGTTTCTAAGACAAAAGTTGTTCTCAATAATTGGGTTGTTAAGCGGGACATCCTGAATCAAGGTCTCTCATGGGAGCCAAGTGTGTTAACATATCTGGGGGTCAAGGTTTCCCATTCAGTATCGACCATGATTAAGGATAATTAAGCTATGTGTTGCAATTGACTAATATTTTGTATCTGCCCTGCTGAATGACCTGTCTCACATGCTTGTGGTATGTATAATGTATAAATGTACTGCTTTATGTTACCTGTAATTAACTCCGGGTCCCCTGAAAAAGGGACCTCTGGTCTCAGTGGGCTTACCTGATTACCAAAATTAAATAAATAAATAATTTTTCTAGGCTTATTGATATGATTAAATCTGACCAGGACAGATGGACTTTTCTCCCTCTGTCTTTATGGGGGAGAGCTAATATTCTCAAGATGAATGTCCTGCCCCGTTTGTTATACCCCCAGGGATGCTTAGATTCCATCTCCCAAAGCAGCGTTTGCGGTGGTTTTTCACTGCATTCCTCTGAAGATCTTTAGTGATTCGCAGAGCATATATTAAACTTGCTGCTCCCAAGTTGAATGGAGGCTTATCGCTCCCCTCGTTTTTTTGTATTACGGTGCCCAGCATGCCAGTAAATATTTTCGCTGGTGTACAGGGTGCACTCAGTCTGATCCTTCAGTATATAGTCCTCTTTGGCTGGATATTGAGAGGGCTCTTGCTGATAGGACAGGTTGTTCTCTTAGCAGTCTGCTCTACCTTATGCCCTCCCAGCTTCCCCGTCCCCTGCGTGCTACTCCCAATGAGTGGTCCCTTACAGCCTGGGTGCAACTGCAATCTTATTTGTCTCTGTCATGGATTATGGCAACCTCCCAGCCTGTGTTCAGAAACCCTCACTTTAAAATAGGTGGCCATTCCATTTCGTCTTCTTTCTGCCCCTGGTTGAATGCTTGCACTCTGGCTGACATCCTTCACGACAATGGGTTCATTCCCTTCCAGGTCTTACAGGGGCAGTTTAAATTGAGGGGAATGGACCTACTTAAATATTTCCAGATTAGAGGTGCGGTGACAGCCTTCTTGGGTCCCAAACCTTGGCATCTGACCCAGTTAGATGGGGTAGATTCCTTCCTGTCCATTGCTATGCTGCCCTGCTCAGTGTCTATGTTTTACAAACACTTTCAGTCTATAGATCCCCATCTCCCCTCCTGGGTTTGTTATTATTGGGTTCACACGCTTCAACTGTTAGATGACAAGGATTATTTGAGGACTCCTTGGAGAAGTCTAAATAGATTTATAAAGCAGGACCGGCTATGATTGGTGCAATTCAACAACATGTACGATTTGTACTTTACCCCACTAAAGCTGTACAGGATGGGTAAATTACCTTCACCTCTGTGTACCTGGTGCTGAGAGTTCTCCGGTTCCCTTTTCCATATGTTATGGGAGTGTGTCAAGATTAGGCCCTTTTGGCATTCCATCCAGCAAGCCCGGAACCCCCTTTTGGGTCTGAATGATCTTTTTATCCCCGTGAGTTGTTCATTAGCTATCTTTCCTCCCGGTACCCCTAACATTAGGAAAGCCCACTTATCTCTTGTAGCTGCCACGGCTAAGCTCATTATGTTACGTAATTGGAAAGACGATGTTCCCCCACCCTTCTTAGAGTGGCACAGAGAGATCCTGTTGGCTCTCCAACTGGAGAAACATATAGCTTCTACGCAGAAAAGGCCTCAGTTTTTTTTCCTGTACCTGGGAGCCACTCTATACTTTATTGTCTCTTCAGGGTCCCCAGATCTCCCCCTGACCCCATACTGGCCCTTTGGCCTTTAATCCTTTGTGAAATGGAAGACCCCTATCCTGCTTTGAGGTTTAGTAGCGTAGTAGAGTAGCAGATGAGAGGGAGAGGGTGGTAGTGGGGAGATGTGTGTGGTTATTGTTGATTTTGCTTCATTTCAGTCTTTTTATGTGCATACTGGATCATGTTTTGTATTGACTGATTTTGTTTTTTCTTGTTCTTTCTGTTATTGAAAGGTTTTAATGAAGTTTACTGAATAAAAAAAATGTATATATATATCTCACAAAATCTTAGTATATGTGTCCAAGTCATCCCTACCTAAAAGGAGGGGAATGAAAAATAGATACCATGCTCTAGCCCATTTAGTCACACAAAGTGTGAATCATGCATTAGATAAAAACTTGCAGCTTATTTCTAAACATTCAAGCTAATGTAAGTGATGCTGAAAATACATCAAGTAGAAGCCCGTCACTACAGAAAAGCAGGAATTCCTGCGAACATGGAAGAACAGCTCAGAGAAGGAAAATACTTCTTTATGAATGTCCGAAACATTTCAAAGGTCCTCTGAGTACTAATAGGCTTGTGGCGTTGCAGCCTACTACAGAGCTACACCCCACATACGTATTTCAAACCTTTGCCAAACTTTTCATTAAACCAGTAAAGTTCTCAACTGATTAACAATCGGAAACATAGAAACATAGAATTTGACGGCAGATAAGGACCGCTTGGCCCACCTAGTCTGCCCATTTTCCTACCTAACAGATAAGCTGCAGATCCTAGTTAACCAACAGCTTACTTCCTCCTACCCCCCCACTAGGACTGCCTTATGTCTGTCCCATGCAGTCTTGAATTCCCCCACTGTTCTTGACTCCACGACCTCCTCAGGGAGGCTGTTCCACACATCCACAACCCTCTCCATGAAAAAATACTTCCTCACATTACCTCTGAGCCGTCCCCCCTCTATCTTCAAATTGTGCCCCCTTGTTCTTGCATCTCTTTTTCTGAAAGATGCTACCCTCTTGGACTTTGTTGATTCCCTGAGGTACTTGAAAGTTTCTATCATGTCCCCTCTATCCCTTCTTTCCTCAAGGGTATACATATTAAGCTCCTTTAGTCTTTCTTCGTATGTCTTCTGGTGCAGACCCTGCACCATTTTGGTTGCATCCTCTGGACAGCCTCCACTCTGTCTATGCCTTTTCGGAGATGGGGTCTCCAGAACTGCACACAGTACTCCAGATGGGGTCTCACCAACTGTCTGTACAGAGGAATAACAACTTCCTGTTTTCTACTATTGAAGCCTCTTCCTATGCATCCCAGTATCCCCCCAGCCTTCCTTACTGCCTTCTCACATTGCTTGCCCACCTTTAGGTCATCTGATATAATTACCCCCAGGTCCCTTTCCATTTTACTGTTGTCAGTATCTCACCCCCCATTGTGTACTCTTCCCCTGGGGTTTTGTTTCCCATGTGCATTACCTTGCACTTCTTTGCATTGAATCTGAGCTGCCATACATTTGACCATTCCTCCAACCTTGCTAAGTCCCTTCTCATCCTTTCCACTCCATCTTGTGTATCAACCCTGTTGCAGATCTTTGTGTCATCTGCAAAGAGACACTTTTCCTTCCAGTTCCTCTGCACTGTCACGTATAAAGACATTAAAAAGGACCGGTCCCAGTACAGAACCCTGCGGTACCCCACTAGTAACCCTCCTTTCTTCACTGTGTACTCCCTTTACTACTATCCTTTGCGTCCTGTTGTCTAGCCAATTTTTTTATCCAGGCTACCACCTTGGGGCCCACTCCAAGGCTGGCTAACTTGTGTATTAATCTTTGTGTGGGACTGTATCAAATGACTTGCTAAAATCTAGGTAGGCCATGTCCACAGCCCCTCCCTGGTCTACTACTTTGGTCACCCAGTCAAAGAAATCTATTAGATTTGTCTGACACTAACCTTCCCATTGTGAATCCATGCTGCCTTGGGTCCTGTGCCCCACTGGCCTCTAGGTACTCAACAATTCTTTCCTTCAGAAGTGATTCCATCATTTTCCCTACCACTGAGGTCAAACTAACTGGTCTGTAGTTTCCTGCCTCTGTCCTGCTCCCACTTTTGTGAAGAGGAATCACATCTGCCCTCCTCCAGTCCTCAGGTACTACCCCATCCTCCCATGATTTGTTAAAGAGAGTAGTCAGCGGTGTCACTAGTTCTACCCTTAGTTCTTTTAGAATTCTTGGGGTGAATCCCATCAGGCCCCATTGCTTTGTCCACCTTCAATTTTATTAGTTCTTTCAGAACCCTTTCTTCTGTAAATGGACTGGTATCGACCCCCGTCTTCAGTGTGTTTCTCTTTTTTGGTTTAGGTACCTCCCCCTCCTCTTCCTTTGTGAATACTGAACAGAAAATGGTTCTGCAAGGAAGGTATACAGGAGACCGGACAGATCCCAGTTAATGGGGAAAAGGTGTCCTGAGCCACCGCTGGTTCGTCCTTGGCCAGGGGAACAGAATTGCTTTATCTTGGAGTTGTGCCTGCAGGCAAATAGATTTGTTTGAGTATTGCCCCACTATCCTGTCTGAACGTGGGAGGCACCGTCCCTCAGCTGCGATCCCTTGGTCGACCCACTTTGCGACTGAGTCGTTCTGCAATGACATTTTCCTGTCCCGATACAAACCCTGGTCAGTGGTGCTTAACCCACTGAAAAAGAAGGGATTCCTTTAGCATCTTTGAGCTTCTTGTTTCACCCTGATAGCCGGTGTATGTCAGCGTTGCCAGATTATCAGTTGGAATCAGGCTAGCCGGATTAAGGAATTGCTGTTCCGCGTGTCTCTGGGCATGGCCTACTGTTCCCCCTCAGAAGACGCTTATACTATACCTTGTGTCCAACAGCGATCCCCTGCCCGGTGCCAAAAGCTAATGCAGGTAAGTCCTTCCCAGCTCCTGAGGCTCGCATTGGTCGCTATTCCGACTTAGTGCGGATGGTCTAACTTGTAGCCCTTCATGACCTCTGGGACCATCCCTGGAGGAAGGGCTTAATCCATCTTAATGAGCTGTGTGAAAAAATAAGCAGGTAGCTGAGGAGCTTGCCAAACTCCCTGAGCGCCATTACAGATCCCAAAATCTAGGTTTTGGGGAGAGAAACCTTGTGTCAAGATGTGAGTCCCCCGGGAGGATCAAGGTCTGGTTTGGAATTAGGGAGCTCTTTCTCCAGCTGATGTTAAAACCATGTGCCATAGGAGACCTGACTAACTCTGCCACTGCCTGTAATAGCTGTGAGAAGACCGCAATGGTAGACTTTGAACTGGAAGTACTGCTCTCCCACTCAATCTGTGATAGTGCGTGCGCCATTACTGCATGGGAATATGCAAATAGGCATCTTGTAGATTTATGGGTGCCGAAAAATCCCCTTTTTGCGACTCCCTGATTACTCGTGACAATATTTGCACCTTGAAGGGTCTGCTGAGAACAAAACTGTTAATGCAGATTTAGCTTGTCCTCCAAGTATGCATGGGCTTGAATACTCTAACTGGATCCCTCCGTCCAGGGTCTGTACATGCTCCTGAATTATAGTAAAGTTCTCGGCTCTTCTCTGGAATCTTTTATCACCTCCTTTAAAGACTATCCATACAGGAGCTCTCCCTTGTCGGAGGCATTCACCAAGAGAGCTTTGGCGACCTGTCCGCCTGCCATGCCTGTAGCCTGAAGTATGTTGAGGCGAGGTTAGTTAAAGCATGGCCCTTGCTGCGCAACTGGCAGCCTCCTTTGAGATATCTGCTGAAAATGCAAAGAATAGTCCCGCACTGAGGCTGTTGCAGGATGGGCTTATCTACATCTGGCTCGTCAGCATGCTGGAATGCCAGGATAGTAGCCCACGGTATTGCAGCTCCTGCGGAAAAACAGGTCGGCTGGACTTGCTTATATGTGGCTTATCAGAACGCTGGAATGCCACGCCAGTGGTGTTGAGAACAGGTTGTTCGCAGCTGCTTTAAGGGAGGAGTGGAGGACTAAAAGAGTCTCTTTGAGGGATGGCCTCTCCATTCCCGTCCAATGACCATCTCAGAGGATAGCCTTTATGGTAGTAAGCAGCTGCCAGGCCATAATTTATTATTCACTGGAATGCCGGGTCAGGGGCCCCTGGCAGTGTGACTCATGTTGAGAACCGGTTGTCTGTGGTTGCTTTAAGGGAGGTTGTGGAGGATTGAAAGTGTCTCTTCGAGGGATGCCTCCACTCGTGTCCCCTGGGTCCCTCAGAAAAGCCCCACCTCCAGAGGTAAAAATATATATTCTCTCTTTGCTTGGCAGACAATGCCAGACTGAGTATTGGTTGGAGGTTTAGGAGTTGACAAGGCTGGTTGGAGGATTAAGTGAAACCTCAAGTGAAACTCCTCACTCACCCATCTAATGATGTAACTTAGGCCATCCAAGGTTAAGTTTCTGGGTGGAGAGCTGTCAGAAACAGAAATGCCACCCAGTAGCCCCCTTCCTCTGGGGGGAACTAACTGACTTCTAGTGGATTTGTGTTACTAGTATGTGCCTTCTTCCTCTCCTATGGTGCCGAGAGGAGAGATGTCCCTCCCATCTGAAGACTGGGGGTGGGCGTGGGGGGGACTTCCCGTGGACCATATGATCTATGAAGAAGATTGAGGCATAATGGTCAGGGTATAATGAGGTGAGGGCGAAGGCCCTGTTATGCTTGCCCATTATGACAAGGGCTAAATCTGCTGGGAAACCACACTGCTCCTTGGGTGAGGAGAAAGGCTGATGGGTCTGCGCTGCCCTGGTTCCTGTGATAGCAGGGTGGATGTCTTCCTACTTCCTCTGACCTTGTAGCTGTCTCACCTATGCATAGCGAGCCGGAGAAGGTGACCGGGTGGGGGGGGAGCCTGCATCTGTGGCACTGACCGCCCTGTAAGAATTTGTACTTTGCTCCCAACAGCCCTTGCAGATCTTTCGTGTTTGATAGTAGGAGGGGTGCAATCACTCTGGTTGGTTTCCCACATTGTGCATCCAGGGGCCTGAAGGGTAGGAGACTCAGTAATGCTATAAAGTGGACTGCCTGAGCTCTCCTAGTCACTCAAAGTCTCAGTAACCCCCCAAATGAAAGTCTCTGAGATCTTATGTTAAGTGTATAATAGCCAGGTTCCAATGGTATTGATACCATTTAGGAGAACTAGGAACAGTCTCGCCATGATGTATCTAATTACCCACCCCACTAAATGTTACCAGTCAGTACCAATGGTGTTTAGTTATCTTTTTCACCCAAAGATTGTTCTTCAGAAGGTGTAGGGTGAATCCTGGAGGCTGCATATTTTTGACTCCATTTCATCGTTCGGGTTTGTAAACACATAGATCTTCCCTCAGTGAGCAATTCTGAGTCAGGCTGGAAAAATCATGCCATGAGAAATGGAAGCTTCACGTAGCATGGTCCAAACTCAGTCTAATTTTTTTCTCTTCTGCTGGGTGGCATAGCTAATGTCCGGGTATAACCTGATATGTTGACCATCCTGCAGGAGCAATCCCTTCCTACATGCCAGAGCCAGTAGGTAATCCTGAGTGCCTGTGCCATCTGTGACCACCACAATTGTATGTAGCACTTCAGGTTTGTATGGGTGGCCGCGTTGTGCTACTCTGTAGGCCTTTTGAAAGTGTCGGGCCATCGCGGTTGCCTCCTCTCCCAATTGTTGCCCAAACCAGTCCTGCAAAAACATCAAAAGGTGGTCACCTTCACATCCTTTAGGCATCCCTAGTATGTGGATGTTTGGAGCCTGAATTTGATTTTTCAGGGTTTCAATGCGGGCTTTCCAGCAGGAGCTTTCCTTTATGATGGTAGAAGCTACCCCCATGGCTGCGTCCACCCTCTTTGATGCCTCCGACAGTGCAGTCTGGACATTCTCCAAGTTTGATTACAAAGAGGTCACCCAATTAGTTAGCCCATCAAATTTGTGTGACAAATTGGTCACTGACTTGATAAGATGAGAAATCTTTGAGCCAATAGAGTGTAATGTCTCCTCTCCCTGTTCTTCAGGTGTTCCTTCATTATGGGCATTAGTGGACCCCGTGGTTTTAGTGTTGGGAGCATTTTTGGATTTTGCTCCTGGTCCCTGATGCTGTTCTTTGCAAGGATTCCCTATCTTGTAGCAAAGGGGTTCTGATGTGATCTACAATGGTTTTATACCAAAATAAATATGAAATTCAGCACTTTAATCCAAAAAGTCTATCATCGAGCTGCAGAGCTTTATCAATTCATTGCCATTTTGCTCGGGCTTCAAAGGGCCCTCTCCCCTCCTCCCCCCATTACCAACTTTTAAATAAATGAATTTAAATAAATAAATGTCGAGGGAGAAATGCAAATGTCTATACTCATTGTGTTTTCTTTTTCACTGCATGCAATTGTGGTAATTTGCAAAAAAGACAAGTATCCTTATCCCAGATTGCCCATTGCAGTTGTGACCAGAGGTTTTCCTTATATTTTTAAGTTTGCTGTGTGAGAATGCGCAGTGAAATTCTTGATATGAGTTGTTTTTCAAGGGTGTGACACTGTCTATCCAATGCAGAGTGGTCTGCAAGTGGCTTGACCGTGTCACACCAATCATCAGCCAGGCTGATCGTGATGGTATTTTGCTAAACATGGTCTATAAGTGAAAAGAAAATGCCGCACCAATCATGTGGTGGCTTTTTCTTTTCATCTGCAGGAGACCACCCAGCAAACAGCTGTTCAGTGTCCCAACCAGCCTGGCTGATGTACCCACCCTCGCCGCCCCACTGGAGCTGCTGAGCGGCATACCTCTCAAGTGATTCACATTCCATGTGATGTCCCAGATTCAGGCTTGCCAAGTTAGCCTGTACCACTGCCCCACATTCTTCTTTTCTGCACTGCAGCGGCCCAAATGCCAGAAACACATGCTGGCTGCTAAAAGGACATCGGCAGGCATATGCAGTGTACGCAAATGCATACACAACCCTCCTGCTCCCTCCCTCTGCATGCTGTCTGCCTTGCACCCTCCATTCCATCCACCACAACCTGCGCTGAAAATCTCCACTCCCCCTTCCAGCAATCACTGGGAGCAGTGGTGTCTGAAACCAGGAAATGAGAGTGAGAGTGAGAGTGAGGTGTAGTGAGCGGAGCATCAGAAGTGCTCCAGTGTAGTGACAGTGACTCGGACATCTAACCAGGACTATGCACAGAGCTCTGAGCCCCTATAAGGTACCATGTGTTCGTGTCTGTGTGTCTCCCATTTCAGATGGCTTTTTCACTGTAATAAATTGTCATTGCCCCCTTTTAAGTGTACTTTAGCCCTAAACTTCAAACTAGGTCTTGACAACTCACTTGTGCCATACTCAAGTTAATGCAGTGGTTAACTATTAAAGCTCTAAATTTCAAACTGGGTCTTGTCAAATTACTTGTCCGTATTCAAGCTTAATCCCATACAATGTGCAGGCACAACATTCAGTGAGTGGGTTGCCACAAGAGCCACAAGAGAGAGGTCGGTGTGGTAGTGTCTATTAGGTGGCAGTCAATACCGAGGCCCCCCACCACAGTGCAAGTAGCCATCCACCATGCCACTGAATCCCCACTCTTCAGGTGCCCCACACAGTGCAATCAGGTGTCCAGAATAGCCTGCGCCTAAATGTCTACGCTCCCCCTTGCAGCAGTCACTGGGAGCAGCGGTGTCTGAAACCGAGAAAAGAGAGTGCGAGCGACATGCATTAAGCTGGTATCGGGGGTGTACCAGTGTACTGACAGCAGCTCAGACATATGACTGGGACTATGAACAGAGCTCCAAGCTCCTGTCAGTTCCCACAGAGTCGACAGTGCCTATCTGAGAACAGTGCAACAGAGCGGAAATGTGTGCAAACAGGTATAGTGACAGTGCTCACCAGGCCCCGACGCTCCTGTCCTCCCCATCTGAAATGTGCAGTTAGTACAGCAACCCTGTCCCTGACCACCCCTACATTATCACCCGTCCACTATCATTCTCTGTATTTTGCAGTTCCCAAGCTGTGCAGTATAGGGACAGTAGGTGGGGTAGGTGTAAGTGCGATGACGATAGTGAACAGAGCAGGCACCTCCGTTCCTGTCCCCCCAATCTGTATTTGCCACGGTGTAATTTTCTGTTCCCGCGAGAGAGAGAGAGAGAGAGAGAGAGAGAGAGAGAGAGACAGGGATGTGTGTGCTGGTGTCACCCCGATCGATCGAGAGAGAAGGAGAGTTGTGAGAGAGAGAGAGAGAGAGTGGTGCTGGAGCAGATGGCTGCAATTGTGAGCTCTATCTCTCTCTCTCTCCACTGCTGCGTGGCCTGGTTTAATGTTCTGTCTCCAGTGGTGTCACCCCACACGGTAGAGAACAAAGAGAGACTAACAGAGTGCTCCTGCCACAGAAAACTGAAGCAGTTGAACGCGCCCATTCCTATGCCTGCCTTCTCCCCTGCCATGCAAGGAGTCACAGTTGCACAGTAATTCCACAACAATGTGGGGGGGGGCAGGGAGACAGTGTCTGGTGTGCTACTTCCTGCACTGACATGACGCACACAGGGAGAGAGCAGTAGAGACAAATGGAGAGCAATTAGTGACTGCAGCAAGTTGCGCTCTCTCTCTCTCTGTTCTCTGTGAGTGTGTTTTTGGAGTGAATGATACCTGTTATGGGACCTCCAGGGAACGGTGATCCTGGGAGAGACACAAACAGGCACAGCAAAGTAACACTGAGGCATGTAGCAGTCTGCAGTTGGGCAACTGTGTGTGTGTGTGTGTGTGTGTGTGTGTGTGTGTGTGTGTTTGTCTCTCTCTCTCTCTCTCTCTCTCTCTCTCTCTGTCCCTGTGCCTCACTTGCCATATGGGGGAGGGGGAGAGAGGAGGGGGGAGAGATGCTCTCGAGGCACAGTTGTATACTGTGCCATACTCACATTCAGACATGGCAGACAGTAATTTAATAACTGCTCTCCTGCACTAGCTACTTCTACAACTGAGTTAATGAATACCTGCTTTTTATGTTTCCTTGCGCGTGCACAAGAAACATCTTGCAGTTGCTTCAGAAGACGGCATTTCAGGGGTGTGTCAGGGAGTATCCCAATACAAATCAATCTATCGTGGGCTCATCCCTTACACCCCGAACCCTCTGTTCTCTGTCCTGGTACCAATTAAACCTTCCTGCTCTCTCCCTCTGCATGCTGTCCGCCCCACACCCTCCATTCCCCATCACCAATTAAACCGTCCCGCTCCCTACCTCTGTGTGCTGTCCGCCCCGCACCCTCCGCTCCCCGTCACCAATTAACCCCTCCCACTTCCTCCCTCTGCACGCCGTCTGCCTGCAAGATCCTCCATTCCCTGTCACAAATGAAACCCTCCCGCTCCCTGTCTCTGTGTGCTGTCCACCCCGCACCCTCCGCTCCCCGTCACCAATTAACCCCTCCCACTTCCTCCCTCTGCATGCTGTCTGCCCCGCATCCTCCATTCCCTGTCACAAATGAAACCCTCCCGCTCCCTGTCTCTGTGTGCTAGATTGTAAGCTAATGCTGAATCACCACCGGTTGCTGACTGTTGCTTTATCAGTGTTGAGAGACTGGCCCTTATCTCTAGTGCAGTCACAAAGAAACACAGCAGGCTCACCTCCTCCCTGTCTATGTGATGAAGGACACTTACCATCCATAGTTTTCATCCAGCCTTAACACCTGGCATACTGACTGGGTGGCAGTGCCAAACACATACTCTATCTGCCCATTCACCCCCGGGTTAGCATTGGCCACCTTTAGCTGGAGGATGGGAGTGCCATGGGCTGTTTCTGGCCAAATCAGCCTCATATACACTATTTTCAAACATTGGATGTTGACATCTGTGATCAGGACTTGCAAAATGGCCTGGGACAACCTCAGGGATTCCCCATCATTTCTCACCTTGAGGGTCAGCTCCTACAGGTCCCTCTTCTCCCTGTCTAGGGCCCCCTTGATAATGAGCTAAGGCCGCTTCTCCCCATCAGGAGTATGGGCTGCATACAGCTCAAAGACTTGCTGCTGTCCTCTGAATCACAACTCTGCTTGTCTCCACGATCCTGGCTCTCTGGCCTCTGGCTCCTACTGCTCCCTGCCTGCCTGTCCAGACAAAGGCATAATTCTTTATGTGTGATCCTGTTGCTGCCAAAGACATGGTTGGTGGCTGTGTGCAAGAGGTAGAGGGTTCCTACTGAGCGGTTCTCCGATGGCCAGTGTTAGTACTGGGGGGGGTGAAGATCGAGGTGTTGTTGATGTCCAGGATGATCACCTGCCCATAGAAGAGGTCACCCAGCTCTGCAACGGGAGGATCACCAACATCTCAAAGTGTCCTTATTCTTGTCGAAGATCATCTGGCACCGCAGCAGCTCCTAGTGGTCGATCTGGCGCTCGGTCATGTTCAGCTCACCCATCAGTCAATCTTCAGGAAGTCAGACCCCGACTCCAAGCTGAACGTTACCTCGCCATTGCCTATGGTGGTCCCTAGGTCTGAGGCAGTGTTTCCAATTCGGACATCGGCGGGTCCCTCCTTCCTCGGCAAATCAGTACCTCAGCACTTGCTTGGTGGCCACCAGAGTCAAGGACCACTGCACTAGGAACAGCCAGCAAAACCATTCACAAAACCAACAATTGTCAGACCCAAGAATTTTCATGTTTTATCTCTCTTTGTTGGTTGACTATTGTTCTGTCCCTATATAAGAACGTCTTCTGCCACAAGGAAATCAGTGCTGGGGCAGTTAGATTCTATTTCTCTTTTTTGAGGAGTTATTCTGCTGCATAAAGCATGCCATTAATAGCTTTAAGTTTTCATTCTTTTAATACTCACAGTTCCTTTGACAAGAGATTTTACTGAAATGTCCATAACACACCCAACAAATGTGAATTTCCCTCCTTGACTGATTAATTCTTATCACTTTTAGTGGTGGGTAGTGCACTGGGAATAACAAATTCAGCTGGAGCCCCCATCTTCTCCCCTGCTATTAGAGTTAAGTTCATTTGTCTGCTTAGTAGTTCTCATCATATAGTTCAATAACCCAAAGCTCTCCCTTCTGCACCCATTCAATGCGTTGTACTTCAGCCAAGTACATCGTGCCCTATCGCCTGGTCTCCCTTTGAATATACACCATCTCCAACTGCAACATATGATATCCAGCCCCTGAATTTTGTAATGCAGCTTCCCAACAAATACTTGTTTTTCCTCCAACAAATACCTGTGAGTGACTTAACTAAAAATACCACCAACAGCTTAATCTGGTTTCGTTTCAGTTGGTTACCATCTGTATCCCCATACCCGGGTCGTCCATGAAAAAGGGACTTCTAGTCTGAGTGGGCCTACCTGGTCAACAAAATTCAATAAATCAAAAAAAATAAAATAAAGTGCTCATCGGTGGTAAGGATAAAAAAAATTGCCAACAAATGCTCCTGTGCAATATTTATAAAGGGACTCCATCAGCTTTTTCACTTTTGTACAGCCTGTGCTCATACCTCTCAACCTCCTGCCTCATAAATCAGGGACAAGGCTTAAACAAATCAGGGACAGTGGCCCAAAATCAGGGATATGTTTTCAAAATTGGAGATATCCACTCAGGAAGCTGGTAGAATAAGGGGCTTAGTGTAACATGCATTTTCTAAGGAAGAACAAGTTTTATTTTGCGCTTACAACCCTTGCTGTTTGGTCAAGGAAGCACAGGTTTTTTGGAGGGACAGAATAAAATTTTGAGGCAAAATCAGGAACAGTTGAGAGGTATGCCTGTGCTTTGTGTCCTGCTGGCATTATTAAAGGCCACAAAACACACAAATAAAGCAAGATGTGCCTAAATGTTACATTTCATCATTTCATTAGCAAAAATCAAATTCTGTTCAACCCGACCTAGACAGCTACCAGTGGATACTCCCATGAATGCACAGTGCAGTGTGCATGCCAGAAGTCAGACTCACGACTTCAATTTTCAAACAAAACATTAACCTAGCTGCAGTACCTTTTTTTACAACAGAGTTACTTTGCAGCATCAGAAGAGTGAGTACTATAGAAAGAAGTAGTTCGTGCAAGTTCCTTACAAAATTTAAAACTTGCTCAAGGATGACTTTTCCCACACCTCTGCCATGCAGAGCACTGTGCATGCACGGGAGCATCTGCCAGTAGTTGTTTAGGTCGGGTCGAACATAATTTAATTGTTGCTAATAAAATGATGAAATGTAACATTTAAGCAATAAGGCGTGACAGGAGGTGCATTGTGCTGGGATAAAGGCATGTCTCAGGTGGGCTGAAGACCGAGGCAAAGCCGAGTGCTTTTACCACCTGAGAAGTGCCATTTTCCCAGCACAACGCACAAACTGGAGTGCCTTATTATGATTATGAAATGGGTCAATCACAAAGTCGAAAAAATACGTATTATAAAATAAATTGATGTCTTGTAAATTTGTGAAAAAGGATACAGTTATGAAGATGAAAAAAAAAAGTCCAGGTTCTGCTTGCAGTATTGCTTATAGTCCATTAGGTGGCACCAACAGTTCAATCATACATGTATGGGAACTTAACAGGCAGCAGCTCTGAGAACAGTTAGGACAGTGTTGCATTCCACAGATTCAAGGCTCCACCTATTACTACCCCCATTACTGAGGGCTGGATTTTTACATCTATTTTTTTTTTTTTTTTTTTAAGTATTTTGCCCAGTTCAGTGAACAGTAGCATGGTCTCATTCAAAGAGACAGTTAGACACTCTGCATTGAGTGAGGAGACAAGAATGAGTGAGCAGTGGCTGTTCTAAAGAAAGAGCATGGCATCAGCGGGAAAAGTAGTTACGTGAGAGCCGTGGTCGAGCACAGTATGTCACACCTTGCTAAGTCCTTGTATTAGGTCTGTGGGTAAAGTCTCCATAGTAGGCAATGGCATTCCTATCAGGAGTGGCAAAGATGGAGAACAAAAACCTAGCGGGAGGACTCAACAGCATTAGGAGCAGAGACCACCCAGGTAGGTGGGAAGTGAATATTTAAAATCAGCAACTGAAATTCTGGCAGAATTAAGGGGTACTAGGACTCATCAGGGAAATGAATTAGGACATTTTCTGTTTATTTTCAGAGCAGGTTTGTGAGCAGGAGCAAGTGGCTGGTCGGTTGGCAGCAGTGGGGAGTGATACCAGAAAGACTGAATGGGGGTAAAGAGGAACCAGAACTGCTTGCTGTGCTGTTGTGCTGAGATATCAGCACAGGGTTCCAAGGTCCTCAGATTTCTGGATTTCCATGACCCACTTCATCCAAACTAGTCGACTGACCCCAGAGTTAGAGGTAGGATACAAGCCATGGCAGCATTCCCCGAGTGACAGATTTTGTAAGGAGTTAAAGGTACCAGGCTTTTTATCTCTGTCAAAATGAATGGGGAGTCTTCAGGGGTATTTGGAAGGAGATCACTGAAAACTGGACATTTATGGAGCGTGAAATGAGGGACAGAGGTTGAGGGTGAGACGCCTGTGACAGACTCCCAATAATAAAAAGTTTAGTTTCCCCTGGCCCGTCCAGGAGATAGCTGACTTGGGAGGGGGTCATGCAGTCCTATGTACAGGATGTCACAGTGCAGTTTCGCGCTGAGGCTCTGATGGTTCTTGCTGGGTTGCTGGCTCTAGCCGTGGCACTCGGGGCGATTCTGGGCATCACTGCGGCACTCCTGCTTTACATCTTTGTACTCAGATCGGCGCTGGGACGAAAGGTAAAGTGTTCTCGTATTGAGGCTTCTAATGTTGAGCATACTTCTCAGCCTCCTGCCTTGCAAATCGGTGCAATCTCAGGGTTAAAAAAAGACAGGGACAAATAAGCACACCTCTGAAGCTGCTATGAATTTGGCATAGTGCTATGATTTTTACACCGAAGATTACCCTTGATCCTCAAAGGTTAATGTTACAGCTATTTCTGGACACACAAACTATTAACCTGCTGAACTCACTTCATAGAAACATTCCTCAACACTAAATATATGGGCTCACTATTTGTAGACATTATTCTGTACAATAAGAAAGTGCTTCACATTCTGGTTCATACTTCTCAACTGTCCCTGATTTTGCCTCAGAATTTCCCACTGTCACTCATAAAATTGTTTTGTGTCCAGGAGGCGTGTACAACTGCAATACTAACGGCCAACTTTCGGCATTGACAAATGCTTGTTTTTTTCATGATTCGTAGTGATTTATACTCCTTTTTAATATTCAGATATGCCTATTTATATTCCACTCCACCCAATCTATGTAAAACTCTACCTACCTTATTCACAGCTTTTTAAAGTTGCTTACAATTCTTCTCATACCATGGTAATTTATTTCTGATATTTTTCTTTTTTATCCTAGAATTGCATTTTAACTGGGGAAGGGGGGATTGTTTAACCAGAAAAGGCACACTAAGCCAGATCTAGTTTCCAGTTGCGACCTGGAAGCACAAGGAAGTTAAGTGACTTACTCAGGGTCACACAGTATGTAAGTGGGAGCTGATGGGATTCAAACCCATGTCTGCAGCTCAGTGCCTTTATTCACTATGCTATATTGCCTCCTTAACTGTTCAGAAGATTGTTCGTGAAGGTCATCTAATGTTGCACATAATTCCCCATTATAAGGGTCTAAAGACACAAAGTGACTATGGAGTTCCTGTACCACCTGACTAGAACACACCCCATCTATTTTGGCAGGAAGCAAGGGATCTCATCAGTTTTACAATTTTAATCTCCATATGTTCATCCCCTTCTCCCCTCATGTGTTCATTTTTGTGTATTGCTTCTTTTTTTGTAAAATGTTTGTTTTTTGCAAACTAGGAGATGATCACTTGAATATTTGTCAATCACTTTTAGAGAGTGGACTGAAAGAATCAAGAGGATATTTAGAATAAAATAGTAACTGAACCACCTTTTTTGGCAACATAAGTAAGTCTGCCCTTAGATCCCTTTTTGATTTACCATTTGCTACCCTTAGATTATTTTTTGTCCGAAAATGTAATAACTTATGGTCTCTTGCATATATTTTTGTATCTTCTGATGCTCTTATAGGTATTGCCAACTGCTTATCTAGTTCCCACACAATATTTTCCTTGAAGGCTTCCACCCTCTCACCAATTTGTGCTTTCAGATCTTCTGCAACTATAGATGCTATAATCATATGCAGTGCATTAAATGCTGTCCCCAGTGCTTCTACAGAGAGAGATGGTGGGACATAACATTTCAAAAGGGCAACTTACTTCTGTTCCTTTTCTTTTATAATAGTCAGTAAAAAGAAATCTCTGTCTAGATGAATTAGTTCTACAGTGATATCCAAATTTGCTGCGATTAGAGTGATGAGACCACCTTTTAATTTTCCCATTTTATGCGTGCTATTTCTCTTTTGTTCAAATTGTTAATAACAATCCAGTATAGTTTTGACTACTGTAGAAGTCCATGTTTCTTGAATTAGGATTATATCGAATTGTTCAATGAACTGTAACCAAGCTTTGTTGTTTAATTTTAACCGTAAACCAGAAATATTCAAAGTAAGGATTGAAACGTAATTGTCCAAGAGGTAGTGGTCATCCTTTACAAATATTCAATCTGATAACTGTATGAGAGGATTGGCTCTATTATTCAGATTCAAACTTGTTTCTGCTAACAAGTTTGACCTCCTTTTCCCTTCTACTTCCAGATCCTCTGAGCTTAGTGATAGGACAGAACAATCCCCATCATCTGCCTCAGAGTACAGTATCACACTTGAATTCATTTTAACTCATCTCTTCCTCCTACATCTTATATAAATGTCTTCTTGTGAACTACCTTCTAATGTAAGCTCTGAACTTTCTTTTTGTTGTGTTACAAACCTGGTTATTACTTATTGGTTATCATTGTTTTAATAGATCTGCTAGTCTTTCTCTCCCTGGCCCCATTTCTGTCTTTTCTTCACTGCCTTAAAATGAAACAGGAAGAGTTGTCTTTATTTCTACCTCACCTTTTTAAATTGTGTTTCCTGTCCAGTATATGTTGTCTTAATTATCTTTTTTTTTTACCACTATGCAGCTGTTATCAATATTTGATTTTACTCTGTACCTGTAAACAGCATTTAAATTTTCCAAGGTAAGTTGATCTCTCATGATAGACTTGAGTAGATTGTATACAGTGATTTTTTTTCAAGTATTTTTTGGGGTCTCAAGTCAGGCAGGGGTTTACCCCTTGTCACCCCCAGACACACAAGGTCAACCTTCCCCTGACAATCTACCTGGAAGCTGCCTGGGTCGGTGGCCCGTGACTTACCCCTCATGGCAGGGCTCTCCGAGGTGAGAAATCAAGATCTACCATTTGGTCCCATCCAAGACTTAGGCTTGGCATCTTTTTGGAGCTTTTCAGAAGGAGCTAACCTAGAATGTCATGCTGCACTGCTGTTAAGGATTTTTGGCTTCTGTTGCCCTTGGAGGATAGGACATGCAGTGACATGCTGGTGATGTCAGATATGCTGCCATGTCCAATGCACTGACATCTGCCTTTCCTCCAATTCCCTTCTCTTGTGGTCTCTGCCTCATTAACCCTCAGCCAACTCTAGGGTTTGGACTATCACTGAGTACCACAGCTCACCCACCCTAGAGGAGGAGAGCTGTCCACCAAATGCTCGATTCTCCTCCCCCTGGCTGACCCGTCAGCACTCCAGGCTCATTCCCAAACCCAGGTTGTCAATGATGGAAGTGGTAGCGCTACCACTTGTGCCAGGGGACCAGCTTAAACAGTGATTTTTAATAGATAGTTAGTCTAATTCTTAGATTTTTTTAGAACTCCTGATAATAATACTGTTGGCAGTAAATTATGGTCTCTTTTCCTAACTAAAAGGCAGAGATACTGAATGAATACTTTTGCTCAGTATTCACAAAAGAAAAGGAGGAGTTACCTAAACCAAACAGTAGAAGCACTCTGGATAGTGGGGTTGATGCCAGTCCATTTACAGAAGAAAGAGTACTGAAAGAACTCCTAAAACTCAAGGTGGACAAAGCAATGGGGCCTGACGGGATTCACCCTAGAATCCTAAAAGAGCTAAGGGAGGACCTAGTGACACCACTAACCACACTTTTTAACAAATCATGGGAAGATGGGGTGGTACCTGAGGACTGGAGGAGGGCAGATGTGATTTCCCTTCACAAAAGTGGGAGCAAGGCAGAAGCAGGAAACTACAGACCTGTTAGTTTGACCTCAGTGGTGGGGAAAATGATGGAATCACTTCTGAAAGAAAGAATTGTTGAGTACCTAGAGGCCAGCAGGGCACAGGACCCAAAGCAGCATGGATTCACAGCAGGAAGGTCATGTCAGACGAATCTAATCGATTTCTTTGACTGGGTGACCAAAGTAATAGACCAGGGAGGGGCTGTGGATATGGCCTACCTAGACTTTGCAAGGCATTTGACACAGTCCGCACAAAGATTAATAATCAAGTTAGCCAGTCTGGGAGTGGGTCCCAGGGTGGTAGCCTGGGTAGCAAACTGTCTGCACAACAGGACACAGAATGTAATAGTGAATGGAACACATTCTGAAGAAAGGGGGTTACTAGTGAGTACCAGGTCTCAGTACTGGGTCCAGTCCTCTTAACGCCTTTATAGGTGACATTGCAGAGGGTCTGGAAGGAAAGGTATGCCTCTTTGCAGATGACACAAAGATCTGTAACAGAGTTGATACACAAGGGGGTAGAAAGGATGAGAAGGGACTTGGCAAGGTTAGAGGAATGGTCAGACATATGGCAACTTAGATTCAATGCAAAGAAGTGCAAGTAATGCACCTTGGAAATAAAAATCCAGGAGAAGAGTACACAATAGCAGGGGAGGTACTAATGACAACAATAACGGAAAGGGATCTGGGTGTAGTCATATCAGATGACTAAAGGTGGGTAAGCAATGTGGAAGTCAGTAAGGAGAGCCAGGGGATACTGGGATACAGGAGGAGGGCATCACAAGTAGAAAAAGGAAGTGGTTATCCCTCTATACAGACAATTGGTGAGACCCCATCTGGAGTACTCAAGGCAGTTTGGAGACCTCATCTACACAAGGACATAGACAGGATGGAAGCAGTCCAGAGGAGGGCAACTAAAATGGTGCAGGGTCTACATCAGAAACCATATGAAGAGAGAGACTGAGAGAGCTTAATATGTATACCCTTGATGAAAGGAGGGATGGGGGGACATGATAGAAACTTTTAAGTACCTCAAGGGAATCAACAAAGTCCAGGAGGGTAGCATCTTTCAGAAAAAGAGATGGGTAAGAACAAGTGGGCACAATTTAAAGTTAGAGGGGAGACGGCTCAGGGGTAATGTGAGGAAATTATTTTTTACAGAGAGAGTGGTGGATGCATGGAACTGCCTTTCTGGAGAGGTTGTGGGGTCTAAAACAGTGGGGGAATTCAAACATGCACGGGACAGACATAAGGCAATTATAGTGGGGGGTTGCAGGAAGCAGGCTGTTGGTTAACCAGAATCTGCAGCTTATCCAATAGGTAGGGAAATGGGCAGACTGGGTGGGCCAAGTGGTCCTTATCTGCCGTCAAATTCTGTGTTTCTATGTTAACTGAAATTGCTTCTTTTTCTGCCTCTTTCAAATCACTTGAAAAACTATCTCTGTGTTTTATAACACCACTCTCTTCTTTCTGTTTCTGTGTCTTCTGCAAGTTTTTTTTTTGAGATTTTCTACTCCATTGCCACTTATTTTCCTCCTTAAACTGTCATTGGGAAATATTTTGTCTTTTTTTTATTTTAATAGTTTATTGAGACAAGAAAGATACAGCAGATTTGAGTACATTACACCTCATAAAGGAATCATGACATTTCAGAAGAATGTAGGAATCATGGGCACCAGTATAGTGAACTTATTTTATTTATTGCAGTTTAGGATTAATACCTCTGAGTCCTAGGTCTCGTTTACAAAGGTTCCGTTGTACAGTATATGAAAATAATATAATCAAAACAAAGTCTGTGAAAGGCAGTTCTGCACCCAGGGATTCACTTTTAGAGCTTCGTCATCCCAGGAACATAAGCATGGCCACACTCTGAGTTTAAATGGTAGGGAATTTATAAGGCACAATGAATTATCAATAGACATCATGTATTGACTCCACACCTACCACCTAGTGCAAAAAGGGTCTAGCTGGTGGGTAATATTTTTTCAATGTTATCACTTACTAGGCTTTCTTTTTCCTTTGATTTTAATTTTCTGGTCTCCGAAAGTACCTTTTTTATTTCTTCATGCTTTCTCCTGTTAATACCCCATTGACCTGTTTACTACTTTTCTGCATTTCGACTTCAGGCTGTGGTAAATTTTGTATTTCAACAGTTTCTGCTTGCATGGTATGAGTGAACACTTTATCCATCTTTTTCTTTTATGAAGCTTAGAGTTTGTGTATTCTTTTCATTTTGCAAGTCAATGGCTGAAATAATTTTTCATAACAAAAAACTGTTTTGCAACATAGATATTTTTGTATCCTGTAATTCCTTTCCAATAATGACATTGGATCGAGCTGCAAACAGTTCCAGCCCTGGGTTCACAGTTTTATCTGAATTATTCATTTAGTCATACAGTACATTAGAACAACCAATAGCTGAAAAGGAAGGCCCCTTGAATAATTCAGATGAAACTGTGAACTCAAGGCTGGAAATTTGTCACTGTTCATTCGAAAATATTTCTCATGTCTCAATCACTTCTTTGTTATTTTGATTTGTCCCAGTCACATATCAATTGGCTGTGCATTTATTGGTTGTGCCACCTTTGTCCCTCTCACTTCTGATTTTTTTTCCAAGATGCCATCTTTGCTTATTAATTACAGCAAGGAAGGGTTCTAAGACCCTTCGTTTATCACCTTATAGTAGAGCAGACCTGATAAATTGAGAGTCAGCTGCTTCACTCTCATTTTGACTTTGTGACTCCATTTTTTTAATAAACTAATAAATGACTATATTGTCCACTGTCATTTATTACCACATGCCCTTTCTTCTGAGAAGGTGTAATAGGTGTGTAACCCCCCCATAAATGGGAGTTCCCAAAAGCCTCCATGCCTGTTCCTTTAAGAGACATTTTTGTAATGTATAATTAATCTGGGTAGGGGTCGAGTGTTTCCAGGCTCGAGTCTCGCCCGAGCTACAATAATATTGTTCTGTTCTGCCATTGTTAATGGTGCCCAGGGAGCTCTGTTAGCAATGGTAATTGTTTGCTGATTAGCTGCTCTAATAATAATGGTAATATAGTTTGTCTAACCTGCCTTCCTTTGCAGCATGGATATTTCTGTATTGCACCAATCAGTACCTTCTGGGGACCTTAAAATGGAGTTTGTCCCAAGGGGTCTTGTGGGAGTGAATTTCTGTAGGAATTGTAGTTTTTTCATTTTGACACCTAAATGGACCTGGAGGGGGAGCCCTTGTTTTGACAGACAGATGAATCAACCAACCGAACCCTTTCTGGATCAGAAGGAAGTCCCGGTGCTGCCTGCTGCAGAGTGTCAGTCTGAGTTTGGAGTTGAGAGAGTGAACTGCTCAAGACATTCGAGCAGCTGGAAACTGGTGGGAAGGCTGTGTCTGGATTGCCTGCTTCATCTTCCCTTCTGAGGGATCTGCCAGTGAAATTAATCGGATTGAATCCAAACCAGCTTCTGACCAGATATACTGAATTGTGACTGCCCTGTTACCTGAAGAACACTGAAGATTTGCTTCATGTGATCTGCCTGTCAGGAAGTCCGAAACCACCACAGAGTGTACGGTTTGCGCAGAGACACTGTGATTGCGACCGGACTGTCATCCGAACTGTGGTACTGCTTTTTATTTACTATAAGTGTGCTGAATATTCTTAGTGGGTCGTGATTTGGTTCCCCACTTTCCAATTATTTCACGCTTGCTGGAAGCTGAATCCAGCACTATCGGACTGCCATCCAAATTGTTCGCCTGGCCAGGGCTCTGCCACCTTGGCCCAGCCAGCTACTCACACCGCAGAGAAGACCATTGACAAGAGACCTGCCTGGGGATCAGCCTCCTGCTCAGAATCATGAACAGGAATGACACAGGTGAATCGTGTGGGCCCTGCTTCTCCTGGCAAACCAGCAAGTCATTCTGCAGTCTTCATTTCATCCATCCTGCGTCCTGTACTGGATAGCGTGAGTAAACACCAGGGTAGCTCCCTGCAACATCAGCTAAATCAAAGTGTGTCTTCTGATATGATTTTTTTGTTTGATTATCACGAACTGAACCATCTGGCTTCAGATTACAAATTGTGGGTTACCATGCATGACACTTTCTTCCCATCATTAGTGTCCCGACCAGCTGCGACACTGGCCTACCCCGGGCAACGCTTCAGGCTAGCCTGCGTCAACAACTGGGTACCCAGAGCGTGTGTGCGTGACTGTGCTGAGGGACTCTAAAGTGCATACCTTGTAGCCTGATTGAATCAGTTGCTAGACCAATCAATCTGATTACACCCCACCCTTGTTCAATCCCCCTGAATAATCAGATCTGACTCTTTTTGCACTTAAACTGTTTGTGGTGCATCTCTGTACTAATAGCACTGTACTGTTGTTGCTGGCTGTGTCTAATCTTATTTTACAGGGTGTCTCCAGGGTCAGACAGGTGGCACCAGCCCTGGTGGTAAGTGCAATCAGAGTGGGGATACATTTGTGGTTTGGGGGCTATTTTACCTGTGTATTCTGTTCATTATTTAGGCTTTAGGCCACTAGAGGGAAAAGAGGGGGGGTTACAGTGTCCTGGAGGGATTTACTCAGGTCAGTTACGCTACCACCAACTCTGTCCTCCAGGTGGAGGCACCCGTTTTCAGTACCCAGGCCCCTTAACCTGCAACTAATCATGCAGGCAGGGGTAGTAACCTTTGGGATAACGCCACCCAGGGGTTACATCTTGGAGGCATACCACTGGGATTAGCACCCCCTAGTGGCCAAAATCAAGAATTGTTGTCAAGGTTTAATGGCTACCCCAATAAACGTGGCTGTGCAACAGTTGGTGGGGTGGTGTACGGGACAGGAAATTGACCCCCAAAATGCCTTGCTTATATTGGATATCCCCTTGGGTATCAGTAAGGACACTGTAGAAGGAGCACTCTCCAAAGCTGCATGTTTAAAAAATGCTGTGGTGGTGGGTCGACAGGCTGATTTGACCACCCAAACTTTCATGGCCTTGGTAGAGTGTAGTGACCTTATGGACAGCTCTAAAGTGCCACAGACTATTACCTCAGAAGGGGTTATTGCCGCCTGGAGAGTGATAACAAAAGACAGTAAAGACCCTGGGGAGGATTAACCCCCACCATTATCTGAGACTTTTTTTTTTTTTTTACAGTTATGTATTTTTCCCCCTGGAGTCCTCTGCCTGCATCTGACATCCCCCCTGCTCAGGCACTGGGTATGAGACCACCTCCCCTTGACCCCATGACTTACCCTTCGTGGCAGGGGGTGGGGAGCAACTCAATCCACCGGACCGTATTTAGTGTTCAGGGAGGTGCCTTCCCAGGCTGTTGTGGAGGGGGATCATCGTCATCCTCGCAGAGGACTCCCATTTCTTTCTTTTTTCCCCCAAGGTCGCGGCATGCAATGGCACTGGTGGCAGCGCGCACGCACCTGTGCACACCACCGCCAAGCACCTGCCACAGACTCTCATCCACAGTCTCCAGCACTGACATGCCACCTCCCAGCCCTTGCTAGGTGGCAGGCAATCGCCGAGCACTGAAATCCCCCCTCCCCAGAGAAGGAGAGCAGTCCTAGGGATGCTCAATCCTTCTCCTTCCTGCCAACCCCCGGGGTCCTATGTCCGTTTCCAAACACGGGTCACCAGCGTGACGTGAGGTAAGGCATCCAGCGCCTCAGCCCTCAGCGCCACCAGGCCATTTATCTGAGACTTTTGAGGAGAAGTTTGCTAAGTTGCTACTGGAGGAAGGAAAAACCATAGAGGACTTTAGGAAATGATTCCTGCCACCTGGGGGTGTTCCTTCCCCAACACCATGCCCACTTCAGCACCTGTTCCTACCTCACCTTCTGTGCCTGTGCCAATGCTGGCCCCTATATCTGTGCCTGCCATTAGTCACGACTCCTACCAAAGGCTGAGAATCTTCTCGGGCATCCTCCCCACCCCACCAGGGGGAGGATGACTGGGAGACCTGGATAGACTATATTGCCTCTCTAGTACCTGAAAGGCAATGCTCAGAAACAGAGAAACAAAAGAGATTGAGTGAGAGCCTCCAAGGTCCTACCCTGACTACATCTGTGCCAAGTGGGCTAAAAACCCCGAAGCAACTGCACAGAACTATCTTGATGCATTGGAGAATGTATATAGGAGCCCAGATTCAGATGAGGACCTATGGTGGAAAATAAGAAATGCTCAGCAGTACCCAGGGGAGCCATTATCTGCGTATGTATCTCAACTTGAAAAGGTGCTACAAGAGTGCCTCAGAAAGGATAGTTTGGCATGAGATGAATTAGATCGAACTAGGCTGGACAGGATCCTTAAGTCTGCTCCATTTTCAGAATTGTTACTGCTTCAGTTGCACCATGCCACCCAACTGGAATCAACCCCCCTCCTAAGATGAGCTAATGAAAGAAATTCGGAGGGTTGAGCAAAGGCGACCCCATGGGGGAATTGCACCAATATCTGCTGCTACTGAGCAAGTGACCAAGAGTGATCAGCCAAGTGAGATTCAGGGGCAAATGTCAGCACCTAACGAGCACTCTGAGACTGCAAAGAACTTTCCACTCTGGGCCAAGTTGTGGAAAGACGAGCTACTAAAGGAAGACCGAGAGTTGAAGGCAGGTGCTTCTGCAAGGGTTCCCCCCATAGAAAAAGAATCAGGCCCTTCTCAGAGCACGTCGGCCATGGGGGTGGGAGTACCTGCCCCAGCACCCCCTGCAAAGGGCAGTTCCAGTGTGGAAATCAGAGAATTGACTGATCCCTAAAGGAACTATTAAGACATGTTGCACCACCCCTGCCATTGCAAGCAGATATTGAACCTTGATCCCTTGCTACTGCTTCAGTCCCTCCAGCAATGTTCTCTCCAAGGATGACCCAGGAGTCTATCATTTGTCACAGCTGTGGAAAGGGTGACCATATGAAGAGAGAATGCTGGTCTCAGAAAGACTTAGAAAAAGTAGTAAACAGACTCCAAGGGGAGCTCCGAAAAGCAAATCAATGGCTGAGGGGTGCCCAAAATGACCACAGTGAGGGCTCAAGAAATATTAACTCAAACTTCTTTGTGGCTAAATAGTCTGTCCAGGTCCCTGCTACTGTCCCTCCAGACTGGTCCAAATTGGTGGGCCCTTTAATGGAGACTACCGTGACTGTCAATGGTATCCATGCTTGGGCTGTGCTAGACAGCGGGTCGCAAGTGACCATTGTATTCCAGGACTGGTATGACAAACACTTATCTGATGTGCCATTACAATCTCTATAAGGCCTACATGTGTGGGGCCTGAGTGACAAGTCTTATCCCTACCTAGGCTATGTCCGGCTTTGTCTGTCTTTTCCTGCGGCCATGACTGGTGTAGATGAACAAGTAGAGACACTAGCCCTGATGTGCCCCCCCTACAGGGATGTATGATGGGGTCCCCCTACTCATTGGAACCAACACCCACATGTTTGGGATGTTAGCGCAGTTGTGCCAAGAGAAACGAGACCGACAGACTGGCTGGGCAATTAGAATTCCAGCTCTGATCAAGAAAGTTTATGACCTGCAGAGGCAGTCTATGGCAGAAGACCAGGATGTGCCCATTGGAATTGTCTGGAAGAAGGACCCTGATTCCTTGGTATTGCCATTCAATACTCAGTATACTGTTCATGGAGCAGTCCATCTTAGGAGAGACGTGAAAAACAAAATATAAATGCTGGACGCACCAGGTGAAGGAAAGTTGCCAGAGGGGCTAGTGGCCAAGCCCAGTATCCTACCTGCCCATGCTCATGCATATGCATGCTGAGTGATGGTCCAAATTCAAAATGTGTCAGATCGGGAAGTCCGTATGAACAGGGGATGTACACTGGCTACAGTACACTGCACAAACACTGCAGTATTACCCAGTAACAAGTACTATGGTGGAAAGGAGAAAGAGACCCCAGACCTATTTAATTTCAATGATTCCCCCTTGTCTGCTGAGTGGAAAACCCGAATTAGCAGAAAACTTGCCCAGCGAGACTAAGTGTTCTCACTAAAAGAGTGGGACATGGGATGTGTCCATGGTGCCAAGCATAACATACACCTGCATGATGACCAACCATTCCGAGAGAGGTCCCAACGCCTTGCTCCAGCTGACATAGATGATGTTAGGAGGCACCTACAGGACATGCTTGCTGTTGACATTATTTAAGAATCAAGAAGCCCCTATGCATCCCCCATTGTAGCTGTGTGTAAAAAGAACGGATCCATGAGGATGTATGTGGA
Source organism: Neoceratodus forsteri (assembly GCA_016271365.2). Classification (NCBI taxonomy): domain Eukaryota; kingdom Metazoa; phylum Chordata; order Ceratodontiformes; family Ceratodontidae; genus Neoceratodus; species Neoceratodus forsteri. Next base: position 898,633,681 of record CM028136.1, read on the forward strand.
TTATCGGACCCTCGACCGACAGACTGTCCCAGATCAATACACAATGCCATGCATACAGGATACCGTGGACTGCCTGAATGGGAGTCAGTGGTTCTCAGTACTTGATCTTTGCAGCGGATACTATCAAATTCCAATGGCCCCAGAGGACCATGAGAAAACAGCCTTCATCTGTCCACTGGGGTTCTATGAATTTCAAAGGATGCCACAGGGGATCTCGGGTGCCCCTGCCACCTTTCAGAGATTGATAGAGCGTGCGGTAGGGGATATGAACCTGCTGGAGTACCTGGTATACTTGGACGATATCATCATATTTGGGTGCACACTGGAGGAGCATGAGACCAGGCTCTTCAAAGTCCTTGACCAATTGGAGGAGTTTGGCCTCAAGTTATCCATAGACAAGTGCCAGTTCTTTCAAGTGTAAGGACCCCACCCCTGCCTTTTTACTAAAACGACAGGTGGCATGCTGTTGGCGTTGGCAGCAGTACCTGGTGGGGGACCTGGGTTCGGGGAGGATAAGGTTACCTGGCACAAGGGACCTAGGTTTGGCTACTCTGCACAGGGGCACCCAAGTAAATCCAACTACAGGAAGCAATAACTGTAATGTCCAGAACCAGAATTGGGATTTTTCAGTGTGGCTTTATTTATTAACTAACTGAACATAAACAAAGCATTGCATGGTCCCCCAAAGGGCTACGTTCACTGTATGTGCAGATTAGAGGTTAACCAAGTGGTCCATTTGAAGAATGAACACATTACTACTGTTGTCTGGCTTTGGACCCACCAGGCACTCAGCCCGACTTTGTATCGCTTTGGCTACATAGCCTGACTGCTCCGGCCCTGCCGGCCACTTGACTGACAGTCCACTTGAAGAATGAACCCAAACTTTACTTGGAAAGACATCCCATCAAACAAGGAGACTCCCAAACTGTGGCTCCTACACCACTTAGAGTCTGTGACTCCTAGAGATTTGTTTTCTACTTCCAATCGAACTCCCATCAAACAAGGAGACTCCCATCCAACAAGGAGTAATTTTCCCATCCTGTGGCTCCCCACACCACTTAGGGTCTCACGACTCTAGAGATTTTCAGTTGTGACCCACGTCTAGGTACCCACCCCATCACTGGCCAAGTGCATGAGGCAAGTAGCAAACACAGAAGAAATCGTTAGAGGTGGACCTGGTTACTAAAGATGGGGTTTTCCACCTCCAGCTCCACAGCCCATACCCGGCCATTTCTCTGGATACACACAGAAAACTTTAGAACTTTAAAATGTAGATTGAATGGTGGATGACCTGAAGCACCCCCTCTACAGCATTACTTGAAATCCAATAAAACTTTAGACTGTTTGACTGCTCCATTTGTTCGTCCTAGTAACATAGTCCTCCCAAATAGCAGTCCCCATTACTTGAAATCCATTTAAAACTTTAGACTGTTTGACTGCTCCATTTGTTTGTCCTAGTAAACATAGTCCTCCCAAATAGCAGTCCACATTCATTTCCCAACTGAAGAAAACAATTTGTTTGCCCCTTCAAATGGAGCCAAACACTCACCCATTCGTTGTAGGTGCCCCACAGGCGAAGTACTATAACCTTTGCTGTTATACAAGAACAGACTAAATAAAACCAAGCAGCTTCCTTCCATGGTGAGAGAAGGGGATTGCCCCTGGAACCCAAGAGAATTTCCTCCCCCCCACCCCGGAGGGAGGGAGGGGGGCACTGAGACCGGGGGAGCGGTCTCCACCACTTTAAAAAAAGGTAAACACAGGAACACTTCCTTCTTCTTTGAAACAAACTGAAGACTGACTGACTTCCTTCCTGTTTGCTTTAGGACAAACTGAAGAAGAATGACTTTGAAATTTCCCAAAGTTCTAAACTCACTCTCTGAGCTGTAGATTCCAATGTGGCTCATGCAGCTGCGACAGTTCTATGGTGATGTCATCTCTCAAGTCTCAGCTGTGACTGAGGATGGAGTGAGACAGTGTGAAACCCATTTAACTGGATTTTCACAAGCTGCCTTCCCTGCCTACCACTAGGTCTTACTGGGATTCTAGTAACCCCGGGTAACAAAGGGGTTACACAAGCATCTGTGAAATATGTGGGGTATATAGTGTCTGCCGAGGGGATACAGACAGATCCCAGTAAAATAGAGTCCTTGACCACCTGGCCCCAGCCCACCAACCTAAAAGAGCTACAGCATTTCCTGGGGTTCTCCGGCTACTACCACCAATTCATCAAAGACTATTCAAGGGTGATACGGCCACTCCTTAATCTTATCCAAGGTTATCCCCCTACCAACCACAGATACAAAAAGGGGGCCATCAAGGAAGAAGAAAAGGTGTACTTCTGGACAAGTGAACCCTTTGGGCCTTAGTGGACTCCGAGTGTGAGGCAGCTTTCTTCAAAGTCATCTGTCAGCTCACCCATGCCCCGTCCTTGCCTATGCTGATCCCACCAAGCCATAAGCTCTTCATACAGATGCCAGCTTGAAGGGGCTTGGGGCTATGCTCTACCAAGAATACAAGGATAGCCTAAGACCTGTGGCTTTCGCCAGTTGCAGTCTGACCCCGTCCGAGCGGAACTATCCAGTCCACAAGTTGGAATTCCTTGCTCTAAAGTGGGCCATAGTTGACCAGCTTCATGAGTACCTTTATGGGCAAAGATATTAGTGAAGACTGATAACAACCCTCTGACGTATGTGCAGACCTCAGCTAAGCTGGACGCCACTGGGCACTGGTGGCTTTCTGCCTTGTCGACCTTATGATTATGCTGTTGAACACAGGCCTGGGCTGAATCATGTTAATGCTGATGCCCTGTCACGGAGACCAAATTCTAAGGACAAATGGGTGAGGTTGTCTGAACCCTCCATTAAAGCGTTCTGCCAAAAGTTTGATAAAGATGAGCAACTGTCTGCAGACACAGTGGACTGCCTGGTGGATTGCTTTGGGCCCCCCCGATACCTGCATACTGGCTGCCTATTGCCATTTTTCTGCATTAGATATTAGTGTGCTGCCTCAGTTTGATAATGACAGTATTCAGTGGGCTCAATCCCAGGACCCCATGATTCAACCCGCACTCGACGCCCTGTGTGTGGGGAAAGATTTGTCCAAATTGCATTCCACCAATTTGCGAACTGCTTTACTGATCAAGGAAGGCCCAAGATTAAAGTTGCATGATCAATTATTATACAGAGAGACAGTGGATCATCGCGGTCAAGTGGACAAGTAACAGTTGGTCCTACCCATGGCCTTTAAACAGCTGTTATTGAGGTCCCTCCACAACCACATGGGACACCTATTGAATGAACTCTCGATCTGGAATGATCCTGATTCTACTGGCCAAAGATGGGGGCAGATGTCAAGCATCACGTAAAGACCTGCAGTCACAGAGAAAAGCCCTGCCCCAGAAGTCTGCCCCATGTGTCAATATCACTACCAGCACCCCATGGAGCTAGTTTGCATAGACTTCTTGTGCTTGGAGCCTGACCAAAAGAACACTGGCAATGTGCTGGTGGTAACTGATCATTTTACTCGATACGCACAGGTTTTTCCAACCAAGGATCAAAATGCCTCTACAGTGGCTAAGCTGCTACTGGAAAAGTTCTTTGTCCATTATGGTGCTCCCAATGTAACCATTCTGACCAAGGCAGAGACTTTGAAAGTAGACTAATCAAATAAATGCTGTCCCTGTGGGGGGTACGGAAGTCCAGAACCACTCCCTATCACCCGAAAGGGGACCCTCAACCAGAACTCTTTAACCAAACCCTTCTGGACATGCTGGGCACTCTTCATCCTAAAGACAAACCTAAGTGGAGTCAGCAGATTAACACCTTGGTACATGCTTACAAGTGCACCAAAAGTGATGCTACTGGATTCTCTCCCTGTCGTCTCATGTTCGGGAGGGAGGCCCAGCTGCCCATTGATGTTTGCTTTGGGGTCTCTCTAGATGGAGTCCAAGCCGAGAATTATTTGCAGTACGTGCAGAAACTGAAAGATCAATTGAACCATGCATATCAACTGGCACAAAGTATGGCTGCCAAACGAAATCTTGCTAACAAAGAAAGATATGATCGACGAGTAAAAGCCCAAGAATTGCTACCCGGAGATGGGGTACTACAGCGCAATTTGGGACTGCATGGGAAGCACAAAATCACTGACAGGTGGCACCATCTTCCCCACATAGTATTTGGTAAACTGGATGACCTGCCAGTGTACAAAGTGCACCCCAAGAATAACGCTAGAGCTGTCAAGACCATACACTGCAATCACCTACTGCCCGTCGGTCAAGTGATCATTGATGCTGAACCAACACCCGACACTTCCCCTGGGCCAGTGACATGTGCTGCTGCCAAAAAGAGACAGAGTCAACCTGCCCCTGTTGTTCCAGACCTAAGGCCTTCCCCCGGCAGGCCCTGAATGATGATGACTGTCAGTCCATTTCTGATGAAAGTGAATGTGACAATGCCTACTATCCTTAAGAACTGAGCCAGTTGTTTCAAGGCAATCCTCTGCAGAATCTTGGGGATGAAGCTGGGCCTTCAGAGCTACCTAACCCCCCAGCTTCTTCCCTGGAATCAATGCCCCCTGAAAGTGAGGTGCAGAGTATTACATCTGAAATAGCAGATTCCTTGTGCCTAGTGGAACTGTTTGAATTACCTGAGGAGGAATCTGCTGTGGAAAATCTCCCTGGTGACACACCAGAACCTGCAGAGCAATATGACACTGTTGACAGCACCCCTTCAGTTCCACAAAATTCAATGATCTGAGTTCCTTCAGAATGAGCAACCTGGGCCATCTTCAGGAGAGAACAATGAGCAAAGTATTTTGGAAGCAGAATCTGCCGTGCAAGGAGCTGATAATGTTCCGCTACTGGAGACTGCACCCAGTGCAGAGGTACCCCTTTCTACTGAAGAAGAGATTGATGCAAATGCTGGTACTCCACAGACTGTACCTGTTTCCCCAAGGAAGTCTGGAAGAGCGGTTAAACCCGTAATACATCTAAGCTACAACTTCCCTGGAAGACCAGTAGATCTTCCTTTAAATGTTGTCCACAAGGGTATTTATGTTTCAAAGAGCTCACTGCCCAAACTGAGCCTTTCCGCTACTTCCAATTTGATTGTTCATCCTTCAGGACATGGTGCCCCTGCCCCATCTAGCCCCAAGTTAGTTGATAGAGATGGGACCCCATCTATGTTGTTTAGAATGCAAGCAACTATAACATGAATGAGTACAGTAATATTATTGTGCGAATCATAGTGAAATCATTATGAAATGTATGAAAACTGCATAACTGTTGCCATAATATACATATATATATATATATATATATATATAATCATATGTATTGGCTATTTTGGATAAGTATAGAAATGGTAATGAAGCATATATTTTGTATAAGTATAATGTCTTCAAATAATGTTGTTGTGAGCATGGACTGGACGTGGATGCCAAGTTCTTTCCAGACAGGGAAGGGTGTAACCCTCCTATAAATGGGGGTTCCCAAAAGTCTTCCTTGGGTGTGCTTAAATGCCCAATGCCAGGTGGGCGTTCTGTGTATTTACAGGTGTAAAAGTGCTTGCATGCGAGTGCCCTGTTAGCCTCCGTGCCTGTCCCTTTAAAAGATATTATTTTTGTAGTATATAATTAATCTGGGTAGCAGCCGAGTGTTTCCAGGCTCGAGTCCCGCCTGAGCTGCAATAATATTGCTCTGTTCTGCCATGTTGCAGAGGGAGCTCTGTTAGAACTGATAATTGTTTGCTGATTAGCTGCTATAATAATAATAACGGTATTATAGTTTGTCTAACCTGCCTTCCTTTGCAGCATGGACATTTCTGTATTGCACCAATCAGTACCTTTTGGGGACCTTAAAATGGAGTTTGTCCCCAGGGGTCTTGTGGGAGTGAATTTCTGTAGGAATTATAGTTTTTTCATTTTGACACCTAAATGGATCTGGAGGGGGAGCCCTTGTTTTGACAGACAGATGAATCAACCAACCGAACCCTTTTTGGATCACGAGGAAGTCCCGGTGCTGCCTGCTGCAGAGTGTCAGTCTGAGTCTGGAGTTGAGAGAGTGAACTGCTCAAGACATTCGAGCAGCTGGAAACTGGTGGGAAGGCTGTGTCTGGATTGCCTGCTTCATCTTCCCTTCTGAGGGATCTGCCAGTGAAATTAATCGGACTGAATCCGAACCGGTTTGTGACTAGAGATACTGAATTGTGACTGCCCTGTTACCTGAAGAATCCCAAAGATTTGCTTCACATGATCAGCCTGTCAGGAAGTCTGAAACCACCACAGAGCGTTTAGTTTCTCAGAGACACTGTGATCGCGACCGGACTGTCATCCGAAATGTGGTACTGCTTTTTATTTACTATAAGTGTGCTGAATGTTCTCAGTGGATTGCGATTTGATTCCCCACTTTTCAATTGTGTCACATTTGCTGGAAGCTGAATTCAGCACTACCTGACTGCTATCCAAATTGTTCTCCTGCCTGGGCTCTGCCACCTTGGCCCAGCCAGCTACTCACGCCACAGAGAAGACCATCGACAAGAGACCTGCCTGGGGATCAGCCTCCTGCTCAGCATCACGAACAGGAACAACACCACGGTGAATTGTGTGGGCTCTGCTTCTCCTGGCAAACCAGCAAGTCATTCTGCAGTCTCCATTTCATCCATCCTGCATCCTGTACTGGATAGCGTGAGTAAACACCAGGGTAGCTCCCTGCAACATCAGCTAAATCAAAGTGTGTCATCTGATTTGATTTTTTTGTTTGATTATCACAAACTGAGCCATCTGGCTCCAGATTACAAATTGTGGGTTACTGTGCATGACTCTTTCTTCCCATCATTAGGGCCCTGACCAGCTGCGACGCCAGCCTACCCTGTGCAACGCTTCAGGCTAGTCTGCATCAACAACTGGGTACCCAGTGTGTGTGTGTGTGTGTGTGTGTGTGTGTGTGTGTGTGACTGTGTTGAGGGACTCTAAAGTGCATTCCTTGTAGCCTGATTGAATCAGTTGCTAGACTAATCAACGTGATTATGCCCCTCCTTTGTTCAATCCTTCTGAATAAATCAGATCTTACTCTTTTTGCACTTAAACTGTTTGTGATGCATCTCTGTACTAATAGCACTGTATTGTTGTTGCTGGCTGTGTCTAATCTTATTTTACAGGGGGTCTCCAGGGTCAGACAGGTGGAACCAGCCCTGGTGGTAAGTGCAATCAAAGTTTGGATATATTTGTGGTTTGGGTGCTATTGTACTTGTGTATTCTGTTCATTGTTTAAGCCACTAGAGGGGACAGAGGGGGGCTCACAGTGTCCCGGAGGGCTGTACCCAGGTCAGCTACGCTGCCACCAACCCTGTCTTCCAGGTGGAGGCACACATTTTCAGTACCCAGGCCCCTTAACCTGCAACTAGTCATACAGACAGGGGTAGTAGCCCTTGGGATAGCGCCACCCAGGGGTTACAGGTGTTTTCATCAATCTCTAATTTTGTACTGTCTGTCTGTCCATGCACAAACTGTAATATTTTTAAATTTCACATTTGTACCTTTCTGAATTTTTGCTTCTGACACCACTTTATCATTTCTTAAAGTCATTTGCCTTGGTGAGCTCCTATCCAATTTTGAGAGCAATAATATGAGAAATAAAGTAAAATCCTTTACTAAATATGGAACTTGCAAATAGTATAATAAACTGCTAAAACAATAATTACTTTTGTTTTCTAAGTAGTTATTTCTCCTAACTTATAAGTTGGCTAATACCAACATTTCTCTGACTCTGCTACCTTTATAATACTATGCAAGCAGTAAATATTAAAAGCAGATATATAAAAATAACTCGACTTCATTGTTTTAAAGCTTATAAGAAATTTTCCAAAGACTTGGAGTTTCTCCACAGCTTCTTTCATTGATAAGTTTCTTTTTTTGTTCCCCACCAACTTTGGCATGCAGTTCACAAATATATAACATCGCTTCTCAAAACTATTCAGTCTGCTGCATGTCTTGTTTTTAATATGGGCTTTGGGCCTACAGACCCAAGTCTTGTGTTCTGCTTGGTCAGCGTTAGCTTATAAGGTTAAGGTCTATGTTTTGCGCTGTCAGGAAATCAACAAAGGGTTGCTGGGGGGAACACACACCTCCTATGCTCATGAGCTACATATCCTGCCACTGACTCCCACAGCTACCAGGAGTGACAGCTAAGTGTCAGGGTGTTGGCCCACAGCATGAACCAGAGACGTTACCATCCTGCGGTCGGAACAGTAAACAGTTTCAACCAGAGATAACTAAACGGGATCCTTTTTTGGTTTTCTTTTTTTTATTTTCAACTCTGTTTGTTGCCCTCCAGCCTGGAACTCTCTCAGGCCGTTGCACACACCAACTTGCTCTACCGCCCGCTGTGTTCCCCAACCATCTTCAAGTTCATTACAGTTCCCTGGGTCGGGGGACCTACAACCCGGGGAGACCACGGGTTGGGGGGAGCAGTAGCGAGGAACCAGCATTGGGCGTGTGGCAGTGGCTCTGGCAAGGCTGTCACCTATTCAGGGCTGTAGGGGTATTTCTTGTGGTGGAGTGAGCCCCAGACCCCCCATCCCCCTGTGTGGTGCACGTCTGATGCTGTAGCGCATGGCAACCCTGCCTGCGTCAGCCACCCTCCTTACATGCGGCCCGGCAGCTCGAGATGTACCTCTGGTCTCCACCGGGGGTTGCCAGAGTGCCGGACAACCCATACCCTCCTACTCGGAGAGGAGAGCAGCCCAGCAAGTGCTCGATCCTTCTCCCTCCCCTGTTGACCCCCGACTCCCGAGATCGCTCACGAACTCAGGTAGTCGGCATGACGCGACTTGTGGCATCCAGTGCCTCAACCCTCAGTGCCACCAGGCCGGACCCCACTGGATCTTTTAAATAATTCTGCAGCACCTGAGAAGGTTTTAGCCACAACACCTCCAATTGCTGTGCAGAGTCAGGGACCATCATTACAATCTGACCAATTATTTGCTCCAGAGGATACATTTCTGATGAAACTGCTGTAACACAAGCTGACCAAGGGGAAGATGGTCACCCTACTCCAGTTATTACACCACTGATGATGGAACAACTTGGCATCAGTAACCAGGAGCAAACTAGGGAAAACATGAAACAAATACTGGAGCAGCATGGAAGAGAGAGGCAGAGAATGCAAAGTATGCAGTATTAACTAATGAATCTGAGACTCCAGAGCTGTCTAGCTCTACAACTACATGTACTTTTGAGAGTTCTTCCCAGGGGTGTTGGGTATGGCAAACAGGCCCAAGACAGGGGTTTTGTCCAGCTGTACTGGTCTCCCTCAGGGTGATGAAACCGGGGGCGATGTGTGTGGAACTGAGATCAAGGACAGGGGAAGATGGGCCAGGGACCTCCAGGATGTTGCCCCCCCTCCATCAGGGCTCATGACCAGTCACCCCCCCTTGCAGGAGACAGCGAGGCCTAGGCCCAGACCCCCGAGGATGGCTGATTTATTCAGCAACAAAGATGAACTTGCACAAAGGTATAACAATATTCAGCAACAAAGATGAACTTGCACAAAGGCGTAACACTGTGCGATTTAAATATAGAGGAAGCTAGAAGATACTCTGGACAGAGTAACTATTGCTAGAACTTTGTTGAAGCACTCCATGACTTTTTATGTGTCTGGAATTTAACTCCTTATTCATCCTGTAGGTGACACAATATATTACATCTCCTTTAAGACACCAGCCTTTCTTGATAGGTTTTGGTGCAAGTATAAGGCTTTAAAAGACACTCCCCTATGATTCCTCTTTGTAGCCATACCTTTATCTAAACCTACAGTAAAAGTGGCTAGCATTTTGTTAAAAAATGAAGGGGTTGCCAGCCTGCTGGCACAGTGGTAGTACTACCGCTCATGACACCGATGACCTAGATTTAGAAGCAAACTCAGGGTGTTGGATTGCCAGCTGCAGGGAGAAGGATCGAGAGTCCATATGACTGCTCACCTCCTCTATAGGCTCTACTCCCAGAGGCTGGGAGAAAGGCAGTCCAGGCCAGACCATCATGAGGCATGGCAGACATCGGGATACATCATGTGGGAGCATGTGGCATACGCCCTGACGTCATTGCATGCTACATCTCCCAGGGGCACCAGGCAAATGGGAAATGCTGGTGGCAGGATGCTGATGAGGGCTCACAGGTCCCGTACCTGACTAGCTGGGCATTCTGGTCCAGACTGGATCTGGACCACACCAGGGTTGGGGAACCCCCACCAGGGTGGGCAGTAAGTCCTGGTGGAAGTCGGGGTGATGGGGCTGGGACACTCATCAATAAACAGAGTAAGAAGAAAAAAAGAAGGTGTTAATAACTCAATGTCCTTTATTGGATAAAAAAAAATGGTGTGATGTCCTTAATCAACCTGTTCCAGTAAATGACTTGGAGAATATATGGATGGGGTGGAATGTCAAGATTAGATTACTCAGATCAGAACATGGGCTACTACATCTACCTAGTTGTTTTTATGTGGGGGAAGGACCATACCCTCTGTTTTTTTCCCTGGTCAGCCGAAGAGCTGTCATAAGTGCAGCTCTCATTTACATCTTAGTTTGTGATAAGGTCCTCTGTGTGGCATGCCTGGAGTATGGACATGTGACCCTTTACTGTCCAAACTCATACAAGTGTAATCTTTGTGAGGGCAGTGGCCATTCATACCACCAGTGCCTGTGGGCAGCCCATAACAGGGAGGATGGATTAAACCAGGGTACAATCCTGAGACAAGCAAATAGGTGGGGGCTAACAGAGAAGAAGGTACTCCTCCCATCAGACCCTAATTTGACAGATTTAACCCTTGTTGGTCTCGCAAATGATACCAGTATGCTTCCTACTGACCACTCCCCCAGACTCCAGGCCCAATGCAGGAGTCAGCCTCAACTTCTATGCATCCAGCCTCTCAAGATCAGGTTGATGGTAGTGTACAAGGAAAATGTGTAGACCCTACTACTACACCTACACCTCCTCAGAAAGAGATCCATGGAAGAACCTTCAAATGATTCAGTAGAGGTGATGCCCCTCCATAACCTATACCTGAAACTGTTTCTAAGAAATCTGCGAAGTGTAGAACCCACAGAATTACCTAACCCCAGACCAAGCTCCTTAAATAGGACATTTCTCAAATGGAAACACAAAACAGATTTGAAAATGTAATCGGATCTGGCCAATGGGGTGACACAAGTAGTGAGGGAGACTAGTCAGAGGCCTCTTTAGTGGCATCCTTTCAAAAAGACGAGCCCTCAGATACCGATGTCTCCCTTTCTAAACCCCTAAGTTTGAAAAAGGGAATAAGGTCAAGTTTTCACCTGAAAAGTAGTAAAACTTAATTTTTTCCCAATTGCGTTCTTTTCTTTTTTCTTCTATTATTCTTCATGCAGGGATCAATACTGGAGCCACTGAAAGTTGCAACCTGCAATGCCAACAGTATAAACAAACTCTGGTCAGAGTCAATATGGCTGTGGAGAGCTTTTAGGAGTAGCAAGAGCGATGAACAAAATATGCTGTACTCTCGCTGCATGTGAGTCAGCCGTAATACTGCAGCGATTACAGTTCTGTGCATTCGTGACACTCGCACATGTGCAGTCTGCCCAGGAGTCAGCCTTGCATAACATGGCGGTGCTGACATAACTACGTGTAACAACCCAGTCCCTTCGGGTTACTAGAATCCCATTAGTACTAGTCTTAGGAAGGTAGGGACAGTCAGCTGGTGGGGAGGTCATTAGAGGCGTTCTACATAATGACATCATTGTTTACTCAGCTAGCCTGAGAGAAGGATGATTATGTCATTTAGAACTCTCACAGCAGCATAACCATTTTAGAGTCAGCTGTTCTTGGGGAGTTCAAGTGCGACAGTTAGACTGGCAGGAGGTCTGCCACTGGGGCTCTGTCAAAGGGAGCTCTGGTATTTCTCACCCTAGTTTGGTAAAATCTTCAGTTTGCCTGCAGGACTCTTTAGTTTCACTCCAGGGGGAGTGAGATGGAATGCAGTTCTTGTGGATCCAAGGGGCAATCTCCTGAAGTTCCTGAAGTTCACAGCTGCCTTAAGGAAGAACAATGAGTAGAATCTGACAGCTAACAGAGAAAGAAAGGTGCCTTTTGTTCTTTCCATGACTGGGAGGAAGGAACAACTAATCTGTGTGTACAGAATTTGAGAGTGTTCTCTGAGGGGGTTGTCTGAGGTGTGTGTGCCCGAGATAAGGCTAGATCACACCAGTCAGGAGCCCCTTCAACACAACTGTGCTGAATTTAAAGTTAAAGTTATGAGTCTTTAGCAGTTCATTGGGGACTGGAGACTCATTTGGTGTAACCCTGAAGGAATGGCAGAGGCTGTTTGGGGCAAAGGGTGAGGAACGCCATCTGGAGTTTCAGGCAGGGCTAAGTGGTTCATGGATGGGCACCACTGTCCCCTGGGCAACGACCATGCACCAGGAGGATTTTAAAGTGTGTGGCACATCCCACAGATATACACTTTGGAAATGGAAATGTGTGCAAAATGTTTAAAGTGTGTGGCACATCCCACAGATATACAATTTGGAAGAGAGATGGAGACGTTTTTTGTGAAAAACAGTACTGCCTAGCAAAGTGTCCTGCAAAAGAGAGTGTGCCTGTATTGCAATGATACACATTTGGGGGAACCACCCTTGCTTTAAGTAACATCTGTAAATAAAGCCATACTGCAAAATCCCAGCTACTGCTTTGAACATTCTGCTTATTGCCCCTAATGTGAATGTTATTGGGGCTCCTCAGCAGTTAGATCTAGCATATGCCTAGCATCCTCTCCCCTGGACCTGGTTGTAAATAAAAAGGTCCATTTTAGTATGTACCCCCACCCCATCCTCTAGATAATGAGCCTGGTATACACTCCATTGCTAGGGGTGGTACCATGAGTGTAGTTCTGCCAAAAGAAAATTGCATGCCATGTAGTTGTCACTAGTTCTTTTAAGGGGGGTGCCAGCTAGCCAAAGGTGGTGTGGAGGTTACATACATATGCACAATACTTGTGCATGCACAGTTTAAGTCTGCTCCACCATGTTGCACACGGCAGCTGTCACATTCACACTTGTGGAAAGGAAAAGTAGTGCACCAGGAAGTGGGTATGTTTATGTTGCCCGCAGAGGGAAAGGGCTGCATAAACAGAATCACTGGAAACTATGCTGGAGCACTGGGGCAGAACATCAGACAGCGGTCCGGTTACGTGCTTCCACAGTGCTCTTTTACAAATCTGGTGATGGCATAACATCCGTGGAGTTTGGCCCACACAACCGTAAAAATCAGACTTAGGAGGAGACTATTAGCAAACTAGAGATCTGGTCTCAGATTTGCTCATCATTGCAGTCACTTTCTCATTCTTTTCTAAGCAGTAATTTCTGGCAAATGTGCCTTAACCATATCGATATCAGTGCTGATAGACTACTTCTGGCTTTCCCCTGATTGTATTAGGAGAATGTAGCAGCAGTCTTGAAGTGGTTGCTACCAGTGGTGGCATGCTCTGAAAAAAAGTGGTCCCCATGCTCGTCTTCACATTTTAGAAATGACCCCTTGAGTTGAAGGGGACAGGGACTGATTACTTATGTGCAGCTGTTTGAAATGTCTCTATTTTTTTATAAATTATATTCATACCTCTAAAGGATCCCTATTTTTACTGTGCCGGAATAAAAGCTGAAACTGTCAGTTGTGTTTTGTTTTGTTTTTAGATTTATAGAACTATTATTTAATACAACAGCAGATTAGATACATATGGACACATGCTGATACATGGACATATTAGGATAACAGTATCTCAGTTACAAGGGTGTCTGTGTTAAGTTTGGGTTTTGAATATACACATGCACTAGTCACTTGCTACAGAATTGCAGATATATCATGTTTAAGATAGTATAAGTTTGACTTTTTATGAGTAATATGGACTTCTACACAGAGTTTAAGAAAAATGTATCTGAACGGCTGATGAATGCTTAACTTACAGTAAGGCAGGTTGTCTTCTAACCTACTTTTTACTTAACACATATATTTTCATATTTATAAGACTTTTAACATTATTTACTATGAATTGCTTATAGAGCTACTAGTGCCTCAAAGGCTACTTTGAAAAACATAATAAGCCGGCGGTGGCACTGAGGGTTGAGGTGCTGGACACCACACTCGTGACTTTGCCTGGTGACCGGGTTCGGGAACAACCTCGTAGCCAGGGGTCGGCAGGGGGAGGGAGGATCGAAGGCCCCAACGGATGCTCTCCTCCCTCAGGGTGGGAACCAAGAACGATTCAGTGTTTTACATCCCTTCGTGAGTCGGTGGAAGCACCGACAGCTTGAAGGGATGGAGGCGGCCCGCTTGTCAGAGCCGGGAGGGGGACGCCGACGGCGCGATGAGAGGTCTGGCATCAGCACGCCACCACTAGGGACGTACGTCCTAGTGCTCAACGTCCCAGGGGATAGGGGAAACCAGGGAGAAAAAGGGAAAACACCTCTCGGTAAGCACTAGATGATAGCCTCTCGGAACCATCCAGGACCACCAGAAAAGAGACAGACCCCACTGTGCAGGGGAGAGGAGGAGGCACTCTAGGGGCAGATCCCCCCGAGGTGGTATGGAGGTTTAGAGGAAGGAAGGAGTGGGCTCCGAGAGTAGGAAAGCGAAGATAAAGAAATAAAGTAAAAAAAAAAAAAAACATAATAACTAGGTAAAATTCTGCTTATATTCCATATATATTTTAGATTTCTCCTCCCCATTATTCATTACTGAGAAAATGTGCATGAATACATGATTTTTATCCCTTGCAGTTACTTTAAAGTTAATCTGCCTATCTATAGCTTACTCTCTACTTCAAGTCATAATGCTCTGTTGTGACATCACAATCTGTTGCCATGAGAGTAACTGTGATGTCACAAGCAGTGCATTATGACCTCAGGTAGAGAGACAGCAACAGAAATAGATGAACTCTTCAGAAGCAAAAAGCTTGTTTTCATGTAAATGACCTCAGCAATAAATAATGGGGAAGAGGAATAAAGAACTAATGTGAAATACAAGCCGAACTTTATCTAAACATTATATTTTGTTAAAGTTCTCTTGAAGGTGTCAGCTGCTCTTTAAGCTTATTTTTCCTTATGTTTTTAATCATTGTCATTTACTAATGCTAGCACAGACACACACAGAAACTTCAGTTGATTTATAGCTTGTGTCAGGGAGTGAACTTTCAAGTCAGTGAAATTTGACCTTGGAATAGCTTTCTTTTGATGGAACTAATCCTGTCTTGGTGAAGTAATTTGCAAAGCTGAGGCTGTTTAGTACAATAGGAATTATCATAGTATCATAGTGTCATAGTAAAAGCCAGCAGAATAGGCCCCATGGTCTATCGTGTCTGTTCAGAAGCTAGCCCCTTACTGGGAGCTCACTCTTCCACCCCCCCAGCCCCAGAGGTGGCCCTCCCTGGCCTCAGCTTCCCCCTGTACCTGTCCCAACCCTTCTTGAATCCTTCCACTGTGGTCCCCTCCACCAGACTTCTGGGCAGTGCGCTCCATGGTTCCACCACCTCTCTGTGAAGAAGTGTCTCCTGCGCCCCCGCATTTCCCCCTTCCAGCTTCCACTGCCCCTGATAGTTCCCCCCTTCTTAAGCCTGAACACTTCCCTGGCTCCACCCTTATTTATCCCCTTTACATACTTGAAAGTCTCTATCATGTCTCCTCTGTCCCTCCTCTCCTCCAATGCGTACAGATTGAGTTCAGCCAGTCTCTCCTCATAGGTCCTACCTCCATGCTCTGAATCATCCTGGTCGCCCTCCTCTGGACCCTCTCCAGCAGCACTATGTCCCTCGTAAGATGGGGTCTCCAAAACTGCACACAGTACTCAAGATGCAGCCTAACCAGGGCATTATACAAAGGGAGGATCACCTCCTTCCTCCTGGAGGTAATCCTCCTGGTTATGCAGCCCAGTATTCTGTTTGCTTTTCCTGCAGCTCTTCCACAATTCTCTGTGTTATTAATTTTGCTGTCCACCACTATCCCTAAGTCCCTCTCATCTGATGTGACTTGCAGTGTGGTCACCCCCAGGGTGTATGCATGTCCTGGGTTTCTGACCCCTAGATGCAGCACCCTACATTTCCCTGCATTGAACTTCAACCCCCACTTCCTTGCCCACCTCCCCAGGGTATCCAGACCCCCTGCAGGGCCTCTCTCCCCTCCTGCCCATCTGCTAGTGCTCCCAGTTTTAAATCATCTGCAAAGAGACTCAGCCTGCTCCTAACACCCCACCCTATGTCTGAGACATAGGAATTGAATAGGAGTGGCCCCAGGACAGAACCTTGGGGGACCCCCCTGATGACCCTCCTGGGGAAGGAGACTATCCCTCCAACCACCACTCGCTGTATTCATCCTGTAAGCCAGTTTTCCACCCACCTGAAAAACTGCCCCCCACCCCATCCCCCCAGCTTTGTTAGTAGGTTGTTGTGGGGTACCGAATCAAACACCTTACTGAAATCCAGATAGAGGACGTCCACCGGCCTATGTCGGTCCAGGGCACCCATCACCCAGTCATAAAACTCCACCAGGTTAGTCTGGCATGACCTCCCCAGAACAAAACCATACTGCCTGTCATCCAGGTGCCCCAACCTTTCCAGCTGCTCTCCCCAGCCTCTCCTTGATAATGCCCTCCATAACGTTGCCTACCACAAACGTTAGACTAATGGGCCTATAATTCCCCATCTTCTCTCTGGACCTCCCTTGTGGATAGGTACCACATAAGCCACCTTCCAATTTTAAGGCATTCATCCTGTCATCAGGGAGATGTTGAAGAGTGAGGCCAGTGGAGCTGCTAGCACATCCGCCAGTTTCTTCAGCACCCTTGGATGCAGCCCATCTGGCCCTGGCGCCTTCTCAGTCTTTAGTGACTGGAGGGCCTCTCTCACTCTATCCGCTGTGACTTCACCCTCCCATCTCCCCTCCCCTCCTCATGCATTCTCTCCTCCCCTTCTAGATGCGACCCATCCCTGCCCTAGTCTCATCCAGTCCTTCAGTCTCCAACTGACCTCCTGGCTCAGCGAGCTCCTCTACCCTCCCATTGGGTTGGAGATATCCCCCACCTCCCCCAGTAAAAACAGAGGCAAAGTACTCATTTAGCACCTCTACTTATTCCCCAGCTTTCCGCACCCATCCCCCCAGTTCTAATTCTGCTGATCTGTGCCCTCACTTTTCTTTTCTCCCCTATGTCTCTATAGATCCCCTTCCCCCCTGTGGATATCCCTGGCCAGGTTAAGCTCCTTCTTCACCTTGGCCCCCCTTACACCCTGGTGACCCTCTTAGCCAGGAAATCATACTCTCCCCTCTCCCTAGCCCCCCTTGAGCACTTTAAGCGTGCATAGGCAGCCTTTTTCTCCCTCACCACCTCCTGCACCTCCTGGGTCCTCCAACATGGCTTATTGGCCCTACATTGCTTGCACCTTGCCTTTGCACAGGCCCTTGAAGCCTCCTGCACCCCATCTTAATGGTCTCCCACAAGCTACCAGCATCCAAGTCTGGCCTTATCTCATCCAAGCACCCTTTAAGAATTCTACCCATCCCTCAAAGTCTGCCCCCCTGAAATCTACTACTTCTGTGTTAGTGCAAATTTCCTCTCCCCCTAGGAACATAAGAAACCAGACCGTGGCATGGTCACTGCTTGTCAATGGGCTGCTCACCTCCAGGCCCCTTATCTGCTCATTATCTGCTAGGACAATGTCCAGGATCTGATCCTGCCTAGTAGGCTCCCCCACATGCTGGACTAGGAAGGCATCCTGGAAGACATCCATCAACCTCTGCTCCCTAGCCACTGAGGATGTCATAGTGCCCCAGTCTGCTCATGGCATGGTCAGGTCGCTCATGATCACCACCCTGTCCTTTCCGAGGCCACAGTTACCCCTGATGTTCTCAGCCAGATCATCCTCCAGTTCCGCTTCCATTGTGGGGGGTCTGTACACCACCTCTATTTTTAATCTTTTACACACCCTCATTTGTAAGGTTACCCAAATTGCCTCCACATCTCCTTCTGCCTCCTCAATTCCACCAACTACTATGTCATTTTTGACTATTAATGCCACACACACCCCTCTTCCCACCCCCTATCCTTCCTAAACATTGTGCATCCCTCTAAATTTAGGTCCCAATAATGCCTCTGGGTAGTCTATGTCTCAGTAATTGCCACCAAGTCTGCTGCACCCTCAACTAGCATTGCCTGATGCTCTGGCATTTTATTGCCATGCTCCTGGCATTGATCAGGACCATCCTCCACCCGACCCTCTCCCCCCTCTCCAGTCTTCTCAGCCCAATGCAATCCCCCATCTCTCTTCCCCCTCAGTTCCCCCTGGTCTTTTAAAGCTACATGCAGCCCACTTTGCATGATCTAGTCCTGAACCCTCAAGCTTCCTCACTGGGGCTTTCAGTTTTTCTATCCTTCCCCCCTTTACAAGTTTAAACCCCATCTATCACCAATGAATCCAGAAAGGTTTAGTTTAAGGATCTCCCTCCCATCCAGGTTGAGATGCAGCCTATCCCTGGCATATAGCCCCTTGTCTTCCCATGTATCACCCCAGCCCCCATCAAGCCATGCCTTTCTGACTTGCACCACTCCCTGAACCACTGGTTTACCCCCCTAAGTCTTTGCTTATTTTCCCCACTTGCCCTTGGTACTGGCAGCATCTCAGAAAAGGAGATTGAGCATCCTATAGAGTGGCAAACCCTGAACAATTCCCTGAATCTTGCCTGTATCTCCAGTTCACTGTTCCCTTCTAAATCGTTTGTTCCGAGGTGAACTAGAAAGTCTGGGGATCCTCTGCATTCCCTTGCCATTGAGTATAGCTGGAATTTGGCCTTATGTACTGATAGGCCTGGGATACATTTAACATTGACTGGGCTGCCTTTTCCCTCCCCAACCCCCTCCCACTGGATACCTCTAATCATGGAGTCACTCAGCAGGCGAACCTTCACCTCTCCCCCCAAGTTACTAGCCCATTTGTGCCCTTCCATGCTCCTTCTTCTGTCTTTGTCCCCCAGCTTGCTCCTTGCACCCTCCCCCCACAACCTGGGTGTCTCTATTTTGTGCATGCCCTTCCAGGCTTTCTCTTCTGCCTCTGTCCCCCAGTTTTCTCCTCTTACCCCCTGCAACTTGGGGGTCACAGGTCTGTATGTGCACTTCCCAGACTCTTTCTCCTGACTATGGCCCCCTACTTGATCCTCGCCCCTCCCACAGCCTGGGCATCATTAGTTTGATTGTGCCCTTCCAGGCTCCCTCTTCTGTCTCCCTCTCCCAGCTTGCTCCTCTCACCCCTCACAGCCTGAATATCACTAGTTGCCCACTTAACTCTTCCCCAGTTGGTCTGTTGCCATAGACTTCTCCACCTAGGCCTCCTATTCCTGCTGTCCTTCTCCTCTCCCTCCCCTCATGTTCTTCAGTAACCAACCCTTGTGCCCTAGTGCTCTCTACACCCCCCTCTTCTGGAAATTCCAGTCTTGGAGCTGGCCTACCCAGAGTGCTCCCTTCCTCACCCCCCTCCTTGTCTGCTTTTCCCTTCCTCAACTCTGCCCTGTCATGGGTCCTGGCCTCGTCCACCCTGACTCTGTTCTGTGCATCCCCCTCTGCCTTACCTCCCTCAGACCCAGGCTCCTGCCCCCTTCCCACCCGTTTGGTGCCCTGGTCTCACATTCCCCATGCCCTCCCTTTCCCTCCTTTGGATCAGGGCCCCTCTTATCCCCTACCCACCTCCGACACCTGACCAATCCCTCCCCATCATCCTACGCCCCCTGCCCACCAGCCTCTTCCACCTCATCATCCAGGTACAGCAGGGTGAAGCAATTTTTAAGTGTGATTCCTGCCCCAAGCTCACCCACTCCTGTCCCCTTCCCCCTTCCTTGGCTCTCTCTGGGCCACCTCCTCCTTTCGGAGTGAAGACCGTACACTGGTATTTTCATGTCTCTCTACCCTGGAGTGACCATGTGGTCCTAGTCCTCTCACTCCTGCCCCTATACCCTGGGGTATGATATTTTGTCCTCACCTATCATCACATGGTTACTGCCCCCATTCCCTCTCCAACCCACAAATGTTAATATCTCTAAAAGTATACAACTAACTTGCAGATAATAAACCTTATGAAAGTTGCTCAGAACAACAAGACCTTTCAAATGAGCCTATTCATTAAGCTGCACGAATTATATTTTTTAAACCATGGCCATCTGGTTACCTCAATTTTAATTTTTTATAGGAGTTATTCCAAACAAATATAAATATCTCTAAAAGTACATAAGTTACGCATAAACCATCATATGAAAGTCATCCGGGACAAAACAATCTTTCAAATTACCCTATTCATTAAGCTGTACTAATTCTATTTTTTAAACTATGGCCATCTGATTACCTGAATTTTCATTTTTCATCAGAATTTTCACCTTTCAGATGGCTATATTTAAAAAAATCTAATGAATTCAGATTAGTGGCTACCCTTCATTTGAAAGGTCATTTTATCCTGAACAGCGTTCATGTTGGTTGTATACTGGTAACTTGTATACTTTCCGAGATATTTACATTTATTTGGCATGACTTCTACTGTATTCACTCAGAGAGAAAAAAATGAGGTTGTGTGGAAGACCATATTTTACAAAATATAAAGAATTCAGATTAGTGACTATCCTCATGAGAAAGGTCTTTTTGCCCTGAACAGCTTTCACACTGGTTGTTTTTTGTGCACCATGAATAGGTTTAAAGATATTCAGATTTGTTTGGAAGGTGTGCACATTTGCTCTCAGAGAAAAGCAGCTTGGAGTACTGTGTCTGTCATTCCAATTAAACAGAAAGAAGGGAGTATTTATTTAACTGCCATGGAGATTTGCAGAATGGAAGGATACACTGAAAACTCCTAAAAGATGTGTTCCACGGAAACACCTGTTTTCAAGTGAAAGCAGGATGGCTGTAGGCTCCACCCAGAGCCATAAAAATGGAAATTGAAGACTAACCACTTCTGCATGTTTACAGGATATTTCTGATTACATAATATGTATACAAGATATGAGACTTAGGGTCCAATTTTCAAAGGTTGATGCAGGTCTTGCCTCAAGCCCTGTATCAGCGCTGATGTTTGACGCAACAGCACCAAACTCTTTTGATGCAACTGCACCAAACTCCTTTGACACAACTGTGCCAAGTTTAGTACATTGGACACAGTTGCAACAGTTTCCACAATTTAGGGCAACTTGTGCCAAATGTTTGGCACAAGCCCTGTAAAAAGGGTCCCAGAATGGCACAAAGGTAGACTGGGGGGAGCTAGTCTAACGTGCCCCATTTGGTGCAACTGATTGAGAATTGTGATTGGTACCAAAAGAATGCTGCAAGCCCCCTGCACCATTTGTTTGGCACACCAGGGACTTGTGGCATACACTGGGCATTAGAAAATTGGGCCCTTAGATCCCTTCATGACATAATCAGTAACCCAGTGTTCATGGCCATGGGTACCATCTTGTGGCCCCTAGGAAAGGAGAGGATCTTTGCTCAGGTGTAGGGGTATTATTTAAAGGTACTGAAATTTCTATTACCCTTTTAACTGATGTGCTCCCAAGGAAGGTATTACTATTATTATTATTATTATTAGATGCCCTTTGATGTAAAGGTAAAGTTAAATTTCAGATTTTTTCCATATATGCTTCTTAAAGGCCACAAGGGCAGCCTGCTTTAAATTAATCCAATCATATCTCCACACTAGTAGGGATATTTTGTTATGTAGGGATCTAAATTCTAGTCTGTCCAATTTAGATAAAACTGGGAAAACTGAAAAGCAATTTTGTGACACTGCCGTTTTGAAAACCTTGCTCAACACTGCAAATTTAGTAGATCCTTATTAGGGTTCTGCATACAGAGTGAGGCCACATTTATTACAGGGGTACACATTCCACCAGGACTGACTACATCTTCTCATGAAAAAAAATTACCTGTACTACCATTCCAGTTATCACCATTGATCTCCAGTCAGTACAGTGCATTTTTTCCCATACAGAAGGGGGGTGAATAGTACACTTTTGGAAGATTCTAGGATTTGGGAAGCATGTAATGATTTATATAAGGTAAAACACACTACACAAGTATTTTACAATACACTCCCATAATGGTGGGAAGAGACGAAGAAGGATTTCAAGCAGCTCTCTCTTCGACAAGGGAAGAAAAACGCAGAGGACAATATATTTCTTATCTAGACCCTGGAAACAACTTTGTAATTTAATTTTTAAACAAAATTCGGGGGTGTTATCTGAACAGACAGCCACCATAAAAATAAGATGAAAAGTTTACAGTACGACAGGGCTAAATCACGTCATGCTGAATATAAATTTTGAAATCAAGCCAAGAAATCTGGATTAAATATTTTAAAGGATGTCAAGGCAGAGAAACACATAGAGTCTTTACAGGTCTTCAGATGACAGAGTTTTGCATACTGAAAAGGATTCTTTACAGGCTGCAGTTCAGATAACATAAGAACATAGAATTTGGCAGCAGATAAGGACCGTTTGGCCCAAGCAGTCTGTCCATTTGTCCCTACCTACACTATTACCGCAGACCGTGCCTGATCTACAGCTCTTTCTCCCTCTCCCCTCCTTTCTACTATGATTCCCTTGTGCTTATCCCATGAATTCTTGAACCCCCACCGCTGTTTTTACCCCTGCTACTTCCACTGGAAGACTTTTCCATGAATCTACCACTCTTTCTGAGAAGATAAGCATTTATAAAGTTCCTTTGGAACTCCAGTTTTCTCTAATATCCTCCTGTAGCTTTTTTTTTCCTATAATTAATGACTGCAGCTTACTCCACCTGAGGAGAAAGCAGTAACTTCTCATATCACAGATGTTGAAGTTCAGCCCACCATTGTATCCCTCCATAACAGCACGGCATCATGCCTGGGGTGGCTCGCAGTGGAGCTATTTTAAAAAAGAGAAGGATCAACTGGTTTCTGACCTGGTGCAGCTATACAGTGATATGTTAAAATCCCCTACTATACCAATATCAATGGGCATATCCCTGTTGGTATTTTTATTCAAAAAAGGAGATATGGAATTACAGCTGAACTGGAGGCCGATAAGCCTTCTAAATGTTGACATTAAAATTTTGTTGAAAATTCTGTGTAGTCATTCATCCCACCTGGCAGGCCAGTTAATTTCCTTGGTGCAACTGTACGCTTTACCTGGCAGAAATATTTTGGATAATCTTATTCAATCAATCAAAATCTTTATTTAACCAGACAGACATCATTGAGCAAGCTCATTTTCAAGATGCACCTGGAAAGGAGAGGTTAACAATACATACAAAGGAATACTCACTTACATCGTAATTGGGTAAACAATATATACAAAATGAATTCACACTTACATAGTATTTACATAGAGCAGTAATTATACACAGGAGGTTTATAATACACATGAAATAGAGTATTAAAAAGAGCCATTAAGCTAAGACCATGAAGAGTATGCAGCTAAAAAGTACAGCAACTGCAGTACAGTATATACAGGTTAAACGTACACAACTATAATTACAGTGTGTATTTGAAGCATCCTTGAACATAATTATTGATTGATGGAGGAGCTTGGTGGGGCATGGGAGGGGTGGGGAGGGGACACAAGAGGGTGAGTAAGGAGAGGTACATGGCACATGCCCGCAAGGGCATGTAGTGATTTCGGGGGGGGAGGGTGGCAACAGTTGATGGTGTCAAAGGGTGTAAGCAAGGAGTGTAGGTGGGAGCCAGGAGGACATGGAAAAGAAGCTAATGATAAGGAAAAAAACACAGGATCGGGAAAGAAGGAGCAGTTAGGTAAGTTCTTATAGGCTATAACATTATTACTGCAAGAGAGGTTTTTGAGAGAAGCAATAGGGGCCTGATTGAGGGGCTCCTATTTTTAATTGATCAGGAGTGGCTTTTGGCCAGATTTCCCATAATTTGTTGTTTAATACACTAATGTTTTTTGAGGTTCCTGAGTTTTTCATTAACTGGATTCACTTATTTTATGCATCGGGCCAGTGATCTGCCATTCATTTCCATAATCCCCGATCAATGCTTTCATCCCCCAACTGCTTACCCCGAAGTTATAATCCCTTATTTGTCTACCCTCCACCACCACCACCAATAAGGAAGAAGCCCCTATGGAAAACATCTGGACAATGACTCATAATCCACATTAGCCAATCATTCCCGGCATTACTGAATTTATCTACCCATTAGACCACATTTCTATTTAATAAGATGAGACCCACACTCAAGTTGAATAACAAATTTTGGGTCCCATCAGACCAAGAGGTTTTGTGTTGCCTGGGTAAAGGATTTAGTAAAATTCCTAAAGCTAACTATTTGGGAGAAGTGCTGTTGTATATCAGGCAGATATGCCAAAAAATTAGGGCTTAAAAACTTCCAGTTAGTTTAGGATGTAGAGCAAGATAGTCAGTATCAATGCTGTCAGGGTATCCTATCCATTGATTTTGAACTGTTTTTACTCTCTTGGAACTATCTCTGTGTCCACCTGGCAGGTAACAACTTGTGGTATGGTGCTACCAGGATTTTAGAATCCCAGCATATGCCTCGGCTGTCTCATGGCTATGTTGCCATGTAAGGTTGGGGGTTTTGATAGCCCACAAGCACAAAAGTCTTTCAGAAAGATATTGCCCTAAGGATACCTATGGTGGACAACTGGAGATACAGACACATCTTTTATTTTATTGTTCTTATACTGTCACATTTTGGGAACATGAGGTGCAACAATGGGAGAACCAAGGTTTAGGACACTAACATGCAATAACTTAATTTTTAGAAACATAGACAATAATGGCAAAAAAAGACCATTGGTCCATCCAGTCTGCCCATAAAATCCTAACAAACCCGGGACCTATTGTCCATACAGGGTTCTAACCCACACTATTCACCTGCATGCTCCCTACCCTACTCTTACCATCCTGAACAACCAACAAGCTGTTCCTTTCTCACGTTTGAAACCATTGATGGCCTTGGCATCCACCATACCAGCTGGCAGATAGTTCCTTGCCTCCACCACCCTTTCTGTAAAGTAAAACATTCTCTCACTTCCCTCTTGAACCCCCCTGCCCATCAGTTTCCACTCGTGACCCTGTGTCCTTGATCTGTGACTGATGTTAATAGTTCTTCACAGTTTACTTTATTCATTCTTTTCAGGAACTTGAAAGTCACTATCGTATCTCCACTCTCTCGTCTGGCCTACATGTTCAGTGCCTTGAGTCAATCCTTGTAAGATCTGCCCTGCTTGCCCTGAATCATTTTGGTCACCCTATATTGCACTGTCTCCAGCCTGTCCTTATCTTTCCAAAGGTGAGGACTCCAGAACTGGGCACAGTACTCCAGGTGGGGACTCACCAGTGATCTATAGAGAGGTAGTAATACCTCCTTCCTTCTGCTGTCAATACACCTTCCTATACACCTGAACATCCTGTTTGCCTTACTGTAGACTATATTACACTGGCTTGATTGTTTTAGTGAGTCACTGATGATGACCTCTAGATCTCTTTCCTCAGAGGTCGTTCCCAGATTTACCCCCTCCCCAGTCGAGTACTCCGTCCTGGGATTCTTATTCTCAGTGTGCATCCCCTTGCACTTTCTGGCATTGAATTTCAACTGCCAAACCTTTGACAACCTCTCTAGCCCCCTCCTCTCTGTCTACCCTGACACAGAGTTTAGTGTTATCTGCGAGAAGAATCAGATAGGCTATATTCTGATCCACTTCTGTTTTTTTTTCTATTGTTTCCACAAGGAACGCTGATGTGAACATAATCATTTTGTCTATGACATCTGTTAGCACCCTTTGCAAACTGTGTGAGAGGCCTTTCGGCACCATGCAATTCTGCTTAAAGTTGAACCAGCATAACATTCTGTGGTGATTTGCATATGCAGTCCATGATGCTTTGCATTGTGTGGGCATGTGTGATTTTGTATTTTCTTGAAACTTGGCTACCCAGCCAAATGCCCTTTGGGGTAACCCTTGCCTCAGTGTTTGCGCACAGAGGTTCTTTGTCTTTATAATCATTTTGTATTGCTTTGAGTTAGATTTACTTTTCCTGACAATTTTAGACCAGCCTGGAAATTATTTTTTAAAAGGAGTGTTTGTTTTTATGGCTGCATTGCATCATGATGCTATGCTGACATATTGTTATCAGAAAAAAGGGGTCTCTGACCAGAATTCCTAAAGCAGCACAGCTTTTGTTGTTATGAGGGAGTGGAATCGAAGGACAACTTCCTGAAAATCTCTCCGTTCACTACAATGAGTTTTCTTCTTCGCCCCTCTCTCCTGTACTATTTTTGTTGCTCCAGACAGTAAACTTTCAGTTGCCACTCACAACTTTTTCTCTGCACAAAACAGCAATGCGAAAAACTACTGCAATATATTCACACAGTACCTCTGAATGACACTTTGGCGAACCGATTGCCCTTCCCACACAGATCAGTGATTGTTTTCAGGTGAACTATTAAAGCCATATCAAGTTAGCCCTGTACTGCAGCAGCAGGGATGGGAACAGATGGGAGACAACGACGATGAGGGCAGATTACAATAAGCTGCCTTTGCAGTGGCCTCGATGGAGGATGGTCAGTGAGTTTGGTGGTGTGGTGATACTACTACATCCTTGCTGTACTGGTGGAAAGCTGCTGCTGCTGCTTATTCCTCACTGAGAATCCCTTCGCATTCAGTACCCGCACCGAACTCTCATTTTTTCCCCCTTCTGCTACTGGTGGAGATCATGTTAATTATTTAAACACCCTTCATTCTGAGCTGCTGTAGTGGACTCAAGTGCTGCTGCTGCATGCTCTTATATGCCCTTCATGCTTTGGAGCTTCACCGCAGACTGCTTGGGCAAGTGTCCGAATAAAGGATGCACTAGTCCCAGAGGCAACCGACACAAGGGAATGGGAAGGAGGTACAGTGGGTTTCTGAGCAGCAACAAAAGAAAGCACTAATGCAGTTTTTATAAACAAATACTATATCCCTGTATTTATGTATACTCTCACCAATACACCATACACCTAAGTGCCCCCGGGCTGTAAAATGCTTTTTAAGATATGTTTGTTTGTTTATTTATTCAGAAAACCTTTGAACAAAAGCTTGTTTACAAAGGCTCCATGTCTTAAAACACAATACAGACATACAACAAGAGAAACATGCAGTTACATATCACCGGTACATACTATTGAGAAAAGGAAATGAAAACAACAGTCTGAATTTGTTCTTTAATACTGCAGATTACGTATCATACGGTTAGACTGGCAGGGATTCCCAGTGTAAGGAGTTACCGGTAGCAGCCATGTGAAGGCATTGTCATGTATGAGAAAGGGTGATCTGGGTGGGCAGAACACCCATGAAGGGGAGAGCTAGGAGGCTGAGCCCCAGGCTGCAACTAATAAGGGATACCGACTGAGGGAGTTTGCAATACGGAGGTGGGGCAGTAAAAGAGGGGGTGGGAAGGGGAGAGGTGAAAACAAAATATGCATGAAAGGCACTCTAAAACCAAATTCCTTTTCTTTTGCAAACAAAGGGGCACATGGAAATCCTTGCTAGTCGGTTGCCTAAGGGAAAGCATTTGCACTTCACAGATAGGACTTTTCAGGATAATCATTTTAAAGAGCTAAAAGTCTGAAATGAGCTCACTTTGAGCAGAAATCTGCTAGGAATTAAAAAATAAACAAATGCAGTCTTTTTTTTTTCATTATTTTTGCTCCACAGGGCTCTAGTGTAAAAGCATGAAAATGTATGTGCAGTATCACGGGGGAGGGAGGGTATCATTTGTTGCATTATGTTTTGCAGCATTTTTGAGTTCATCGTGGCGCACAGGCACAGATGAACTCATTGTTATAAGAGGTGCTCTACAAGGGTGTGCCCAATGGAGAGCTCCATTTCTAGGGGCAGGACAGTGGTAGGCAAATCAGTTGGCAGGCTGGTGACTCTGTTTCAGCTGTTGGGGCTGAGTTGGACAACTTTTCAAAGGACAGAGCTGCACCAATAGTGGCATAGCTCGGTCCTTTGATGTTGCATGCCTGCATTGCATTCCTGGTTGTGTGTTCATACTGCTGTAGCTTACAGCAGTGTGAACACGCTGAGCCAAGGCCGTCCGCATGCCCCCTCGCAGTTAAAAAAATAAACCAACGGGGGTGCCCAATTCCTCTGTTGGCATGCCCCTCCCAGTTCATTTGCCGATGAGGGAGCCCACTCCCATCTGCATACAATGCCCCCAATTTGTTGTGGTGCCAAGGTGCCCAATCTCCCTTGACTCCTGCCCCAAATACTGTATAGCCGACGGGGGTGCCCAATCCCCATTGGCTACTGCCCCCAAACTCTCAGGTGGCACGCTGGGAGCCCACCCCAGCATGACAAAAGACCCTGTAAGAAAGAAAACCTTCCCCCGACATTTTTTAATTTTTTTAAAACTTGTAACCTAGAAAATGGCCCCTCATTGAGTCCGGTGGCACCTCCCCCAACCCGCACTCCACCCACTGCACACCCCTCCCCTCATCCCCTCATCCCATACTTACCTCCGGGCATGGCATGATGATCTTCAGTGGACTGGGAACACATCTGCACTCTTCAAAGCTGACCACGAACTGAAGAAATGCGGTAAGCTGTATAATGGCATAAATGTTTTTTCAACTTTGGTGCATATGTTGGCCATTTTTGAAAATTTTGGCACCAAATTTTCAACATGGGGTTCTTGGGACCCCACCTCATGAATTCAGTCACTGTCATCTGGTTATTCGGTCCCAAAAGGTGATTTTGCAGTCACTGCGCGGAATCACCTTTCGGGACTGATTAATGAAATGACAGTGTCACTGTTCATGAGGTGGGCTCCCAAAAAGCCTATGTTGAAAATTTCATGAAAAAATTTCCAAAAGAATGACCATGTTATGAGCGTGTGTTGCGCAGTTTCAATGCACACTTGTAACGTCGCAAATATGTAATATTTTCACTCCAGATTTTCAACATTGGTATTTTTTACACCGCCTCATGAACAGTACAGCTGTCACTTTTCACATCCGGGCCAAAATGTGTTTTCGCACTTCCGGCGTAGAATAGTGTGGTCGCTGTGGGAAATCGGTGTTTGGGACAGATTATGAAAATCACAGTGGCACTGTTCATGAGCAGAGGTCTCAAAATACCTATGTTGAAAATTTGGTGACAAAAGTCCATATAATGACTGCGTTACAAGCATGCATTGCGCAGTTTCAACGCACACACGTAACTTCGAGAATTTGTAATATTTTCACTCCAGATTTTCAGCATTGCTATTTTTTTGCACCTCCTTATGAACAGTACAGCTGTCATTTTTCACATCCTGACTGAAATGTGTTTTTGCAGTTCCGGCACAGAATAGCGCGGTCACTGTGGGAAATCAGTGTTCAGGACAGATTAAGAAAATCACAGTGACACTGTTCATGAGCAGAGATCCCAAAATGCCTATGTTGAAAATTTGGTGACAAAAATCCATATAATGATTGTGTTACGAACGTGCGTTGCGCAGTTTCAACGCACACTTGTAACGTCAGGAATATGTAATATTTTTACTCCAGATTTTCAACATTGGTATTTTTTTTACACCTCCTCATGAACAGTACAGCTGTCATTTTTCGCATCCTGGCCAAAATGTGTTTTCACTCTTCCGGCATATAATAGCACGGCTGCTGTGGGAAATCAGTGTTTGGGACAGATTACAAAACTCACAGTGACACTGTTCATGCGTGGAGGTCTCAAAATACCTATGTTGAAAATTTGGTGACAAAAGTCCATATAATGACTGTGTCACGAGCGTGCATTGCACAGTTTCCACGCACACTTTTAACTTCGTGAATTGTAATATTTTCACTCCAGATTTTCAGCATTGGCATTTCTTTGCACCTCCTTATGAACAGTATAGCTGTCATTTTTCACATCCTGGCTGAAATGTGTTTTCACACTTCCGGCACAAAATAGCAAGGTTGCAGTGTGAAATCGGTGTTTGAGACAGATTACAAAAATCATAGTGACACTATTCATGAGCAGAGGGCTTTAAAAATACCTATGTTGAAAATTTGGTGACAAAAGTCCATATAATGACTGTGTTACAAGCGTGCGTTGCGCAGTTTCCACGCACACTCGTAACGCTGAGAATTTATAATATAGTCACTCAAGATTTTCAGTATTGTCAGTTTTGCACACCTCCTTACGAACAGTACAGCTGTCATTTTTCACATCCTGGCCAAAATGTGTTTTCGCACATCTGGCACACAATGGCGCGGTCGCTGCAGGAAATCAATGTTTGGGACAGATTAAGAAAATCATAGTGACAGTGTTCTTGAGCAGAGGTCACAAAATACCTATGCTGAAATTTTGGTGAAATTATTTCACTAAATGACTGTTATGAGTGTGCATTGTGCAGTTTCCACGTACGCTCGTACCTTCGAGTATTTTTAATATTTTCACTCCAGATGTTCAACACTGCCATCACTTCACACCTCCCTATGAATGGTACAGCTGTAATTTTTTTACATCCTGCCCGGACTGTGTTTTTGCACATCTGATGCAAAATGGCACAGTCGCTGTGAGAAATCAACGTTCAGGACAGATTAACAAAATCACAGTGCCACTGTTCATGAGCAGAGGTCACAAATGCTTTCATGAGGTGGGGGTTACAAAAGACCATGTTGAAAATTTGTAGTGCAAATACCAACAAATGCCCAGGATGGGTTTCTAGCCATAACGTCCCCCCCAACCCATGGTGGGGCTGTAGTGCCCTCATCTTCTCAGAACCACAGACACATCTTCACTCTTCAAAGCCAGATCAAGAATTGAGGAAACAGGTATGCACTTCATTGTATTTCAACGGGAATATGAACTTGGTGGCATAACTTGTTCTTTCTGCTGGAAACTGTAGTCCTGCCAATCTGTGCTTACGAACATCAATTCCAACAACGAACCTCGGCATTGACAAATGCTTGTTCAAAGAATTGAAGTCTGTCCATTCTTTTGCATAATGTTCTAAATGAAACAGAATGGCCAGAATGAGAACACCACTGAGCTTTTGCTCTTAATCTGTGAATCCCAGAATGTCTGGTCAGTGAATACAGGTAGGTGGTGGCATGAAGACTTGGGGACGGATGGAACCGGGAGGTTGTCAAATGTTTTGTAAAGGTGTGTGAACATTTTTTTGTTTTACTTTCAGAAGCCAAGTGCCTGCTGTGTGTCAGTGGGTTGGTTTCTGAGCCTGTTGAGGCTGTCACTCCTGTGCTGTGTCTCCCTCCCTCTCCTCAGTCGGTCATACTGCAGCTCAGACAGATTTGCTGGAGCAGTCTGCCCACAGTGCCACAACAGCCTCCAAGTCCACCGTGCTTGAGAAGCTGGCCCTGGCCAGTGGCTGGCTCTGGCCATCGGCAAGAGAGTAAAGCAGGGAGGGATATGGAAAGCATCACACCTCCGAAGTTTCCGAAGGGGAAGGCCTGAGGGACATATCAAAAGTAGATCTTTCTACATAAGTGTGTGTTTGAGAGACAGAGAGAGAGAGAGAGAGAGAAGAGAAGTGCAGGTTGTGACAAGAAAGCCTGCCTGAAATAAGCACTTGCTATACAGTGCTTTACGCTATTTACAATACATATTTCTTAGCTTCAGATGGGTACAAGTATTACTTTGTAGAGCCTTCAAGCTAATTGATATTGTCCATCAGAATCAACTTGTTTCCATTAAAAAATCCAAAGTAGTAAGACTCATGAACATGCCAGTGTTTGCTGCACTTCAGATGAAAATCGTCCATCAGTCAGCGTCAAATGACATATTGCTCATTACAATAAGGTGTACTGTATCTTTTGTTTTGTTAAAAATATCCAGCAGATTTTCCTTTATGTGAGTGTGTGTTATCCTGTGCTGCTTGTTTATTGAGTCATAAAATTAATACAAGCAAAATCAAAATAATTGTAATGTGTTTAATTCATTTTCCATTTCTTTTTATATGCAAAATGGCAGGATATCTGCTCTGGCATTCCACATTAATTTGTTGAAGATGTTGTCTAATGTCTGAAAGGCTCTATTTTTCTCAACTAGTTCTGTTGAGTAGTCCTGGAAAATGTGGATACAATTCCCGCCCACATTAGCATTCTCCTTTCCCTGGAGAGTTTGAGAATTTCTTCTTTAACAGTGAATCTGAGAAAAGAAGCCACTATGAGGCGTGGGTTATCTCCTTGTTTAGGTTTAGGTGTAAGGTTCAGTGAACTCGCTCCAACTCAAGTAGCCAGGGCCACTGGTACCTCAATAATTTTGGCAGGAAATTCTGTAAAAAATGAATAATACTGTGCCTTTCTGCTCCCTTGGGGACTCTCACATTGTGCAGATTATTTTGTCTGCCTCTATTTTCAAGGTCATTGACTTTACTGAATAGGGTTAATTCTTCTTATTTGGTGAGCTAAAGACTCCTCTAAATAAACATTAGAATTTTCCAAGGCTTCCATCCTTGGCTCAGATTCAGTTACTCTCCCTGTGATGTCCAAAACACTTACATTTAAATTCTCCACAGACAGCTTAAGGCTGTTAATGTTATTACTTATCTCCTGTAGCATTGCTTTAATAAGTCAAATTCTGATTTGTTTGTGGCAGTGGTATTACTAGTAACGCCTCTCTTGGTGGATGTGGTCTTGACAGTGGGCACCAGTATGATCAGCGTTGACATGGTTGGCATTTTTAAACTACAGACAGGACATTTTTTTTCTTTCTCAAAAACAGTAATAAAACAAAAAATCAGCAAGTGATTTTTTTCAAACGAGGATCGCCAGACTCCTTGAGGTGATGCTATCTTGTGATGTGTTTTTTGCAAGTTGTCATATCGATTTAAAGCACCATTTTTAGCAGGGCCTGTCAGTGAAATGCAGAGCTGATGGACTTAAGCAGCCATCACTTTGGTGTCATGCACGTACACCACAGCATCTCCTGCCATTTCATTTTCAATTTTAGGCTAATTTTAACAAGTGAACTGGATGGAAGCAGGTTGCTGTTTCACAGCAGCAGAGCTTACAGATCTGTCTCTCTTGCCTGTAGCTTCCGCAAGTGCTAGGTCACACATGGACTGTCTTCAGTAAGCTTTCATAGTGATCTCTGATTGGACAGGAAGTCACAGGAGGTCTTGAATTGTTACACTGTGTTCCAGCAGCTGAATAACAAAGCAAGAATAACAAAGAATTGGCGCCCAGATATGAATACTTGGCCAAATATTCAAAATAAGGTACCACACAAACCTGTGTTGCCTGTGATATTTTTGTCATGAACCTCCTTTTAGTACTTTTCTCAGTCCACCCTACACCCCTGGAGGAGAGAGGATGGAGTGTGGGGACAGCACTAGAAAAGGAAACTATTCAGTGTTATAATTGTTGCAGACTGAGTAGTGTGCACTGTGCTGGAACTTTTTGGCAATGGGCCAGATGTTGTGTTCCCTGGGATTTATCTTCATGTTACAGGTTACAAGTGTTTGCAAACTCCTCATTGGGGTGAAGGGACTGAAAAAAAAATCAAACCCCCAAATTGTTCTGAAGACAGAAGCAATTGTAGTTGTTTACTTTTGCATTCTGTTGCGTTGAGATAATCAGCAAGAGAAAAAAAATGTATGATGATGACAATTAACCAAATATTTATATTTCCAATTGCCATCAATAAACTGTGGATAACCAGTGTGTATTTGCAGTTTCTTATGCCAGTGGATGTTTTAGGTAGTCAGATAAGCATTAATTCTGGTCACAGTGTACCCTGTCTAGAGAGGGTCCTGGACTAAGACACAGCTGCATACATGTAATTGAGTGTGTGAGAGCCTGCAAGTTCTCAAAGCAAGTGGGAGTCCCATTAGGGGATGCAATTTTTTTTTTTGTCAATCAGGTAGTTTAGTTTAACATGATCCTACTGAGAAATGTTTGGCATATTATTACTTGTACAGTATGTTAAAAGACCATCTTCTGTTTAAGATATGCAGCAGGTTATTTACATAAAAATCCTAGGCCTGGGTACTTTACCTACGTATGTACCCAAGAGATGACTCAAGAGCATTTTGAGAATTCTGTATGCATTCTATCATGCCACCTCACCCAGGTGGCTTTTCTGCAAGAAACCAGTCTACAGTCCCAAGACACAGAAAAATTGAAGAGAGAAGGGGTGGGAATGGAGCTGCACAGCTTAGCTAAGATGAAAAAAGAGGGATCTCCATCCTTATTCACAAAGCCCTACACTGGTCTACCATTAAAAAAAGAGACATACCCCAGTGATGGGTGAGTTCTAGCAATTATGGACATAGGTTCTGGCCCATTACTTCTGGGCAACTTAGTTGAGGCCTGGCATCAATTGGTACCAAAACCCAATTTGAAATCTGGAAATCAGCTTTGAAAAAGACCCTCATTCAAGTGAATGGAGCACGCCCCCAAGCTTACCATATAGAGATGTCGCAGACGTTGGAGAGTGGGGGCGGATCACAGAGTCAGGAAGTGAAAAATCATGCTGCCAGCCCTCGTGGGGAGAAATTATGATCACTTCCTTTCATTCGGGGCTAATAGAAAAAAAATGTAAACATCGTGGTGGAGCTGCCATTGAGGTAAGGGAGCTCCACATTTCTACTTTTTAGCACCGGCAAAGGTGCTCTCTAAATTGGATATGAGACAAAAAAGGAAGAAATAAGACTGTAAAAGTTTCTTTTCTTTCCCCAACCCCCTTCCCCAAGAAAGCTTTATAGCAAAGTACTCACAATGTTGCCCCACAAGCCAGCCCCGGGACGACAGAAGCAGAGGTCGGCATAGAGGGCTCAAGAGCATCCTCTGGACACTCTCCTCCCGGGGGGAGGGCCAAGAATGTACCACCCTTTGGCAGCTCCTAGTGGCCAATTTCAGCAAAATGTGCTTTGCGATATGGGTGACCACATGCCGCATGCATGGTCACACCAGGTCACCACGGTGTACACGTTCCAGAGATAGGGGGAAGAAAATTCAAAAATATGGCTGCCTGGCCATCCGGATGACTGCGACCCACCTCTTGACCGCTGTGAAACCAATCACCTTGTTTACATGCAGGTAGATATCTGATTTGAACTGGATTATTGAATAATCTGATAACCGAATCAGATTATTCAGATCCATGTAAACAGGAAAATTCTTATTATGATCAGATTATGTAAACTTTTAGAAATCTGATTCAAATACCTGGAGTTTTCTTATCTGAATCTGGTAACTGGCTCATGTAACCAGATCTGGTAATGTTTTCAGATTATTAGTATATTTGCATATGCCTGGTTGCATGAAATGTCGCCCTGTCCACAGTGCAGAAATCAGCACTCTGGGGCATAATGATTAACAAATCATTATGACCTTTCAAACAGTATTATTTTTATCAGTAATATTATCTTCTAAGGTTTTTTTTAATTAGTACTTTATCGCTTTTTTCCCTTTTTCTCCCCTATTCCCAGGACTGCAGCACATGGACATTGTGCGAGCATGGAGGTGCACACATGCCCCGTGACACTGGCTCAGCCCCTTCTGCCCCTCCCTATGGTTAGCGCCAGAGCTCCCTCCAGTCAGTGCCACCATCCGTCCTCCACCAGGTGGTGGCCAATGGCTAGGGAGCCCCAAGTCCCTCCTAGGAGGAGACAGCTGCCTTGCAGTGGCTCGATCTGCCCTTGCCCTCCCCTCCCGCCAGCCCCAGCAGCCCAGATTCATTCCCGAAACCAAGTCACCGGCTTCTTCTAAGATTTTTACAGGCAAAGCCTGCAAAAACAAGAAAGATTTAGGGTTGGTTGGAGGGTGGTGGTGATTAAATGTTTGTTAGGTGATTACATTACATGTACAAGATGGAAGTGTATGTAGGTGAAACTGTTCAACATATTAGTTAAATTGCCTGAAAGAAGAACACATTTCAGAAAATGTTTCTAAAATAAAAAAATCCTGATCTCTGATTAGTCCTAAGCCAGTCTCATGACAGTAAAGGTTTTTAAACAATTGACTAGTTTCAAACTAAAACTGGTCAATAGTTCACTAGACTGGGCAACAGTCTTTCAGACTATTTATTGCCCACTAGATCTGACATTATACAATGGCCAAGTCAATACAGCATAAATGCTGTTTTCTGATTGGCTGGCGCCTTTCCAGTGTTGTAAATCCTCCAGTGTACCAACACAAAAAGGTGCCAGCTGCCAGTCTACCGCATAAAGAACTATCCCTGAAATCACTCCAACCATCACTAGTCCAAGACTGGCAAAGACGGCAATGGAAGGCAAGCCATCTCGCCACATTGCATATCTGCTAAACAGCGGTGATCAACCAGACGAAACCAAAACCTGTATCGACAAAACTGTGTTGGCCTCCAAGTTTTTTTTCTAGCTAGTTTCCCCATAACCACTTCCTCACAGCTCACCTTTTTTCACTTTTCCATTTCACCTTCACCTCTGCTTCTTTCTGATGTCCCCCAAATCATCACAGCTGGAAAACTCACTGAACGCTGTTACACACTAAATAAATCTCTTAATGTTCCCATTTAAAAAAAAAGTCATTTAGTCAGAATTATAAAAAAATAGCACTTCAACAGTGACGGCACCCGGAAACAGACTGTTAGGTATGGTAGCCATCCATTCCAACAAAGCCCATGTGCTGAACTTCGCTCCTCACTACACATTGCAGGCCAAAGTCTCACATCATCAGAGAAAGAAAAAAATAAAAATCTTCAATGCTGTTAACACTTCTGCCCACTGTAGCCCCTTACTGAAGTAAAACAAGCAAAAAAAATCTCCGGATTCAGTGCCAGCTATCATTTACAAGATAGGGCTGAGATAATGTTGCCTCTCAATGTACTGTATTCTGGCTATCAACGGGGAACTATTTTTTTTCCAGTGCAACAATAAATAACAAAAATGATTTAAAATGACAAAAAAATGTACCTTTCTCTTTTTTTTTCTTCAAAAACTGAAGGGGACATTGTATAATCACAATATACCACTACAGGGTGTGGGTATATGGTGGCATTTACCACTTCTGGTGTGGTTTACTCACTCGCCTGCAGGCTCATGACCAAACCACACCAAGCATGGTAAATCCTGCCATATACCCACACCCTGTCATGGTATATTGCTTAAATCACCCCTCACCATGACCCCATTCAGCCTTCCTCACAAGTATACCTAAATAGTGTCAGTTCCTTGTGGCTCAACTCCTGCCATGTACCCACTTCTACTGGCAATACTATCCCCTCCAAAACACTTCCCATTGAACATTTTTACCTGGCAGCCCAGTGGTCCAACCAAATAAAATAATTACCTCCCCCCCACCCGCCTTCTGCTTTAACTGTAACAACAGTCCTAACATGTTATGCTTTTCTCCCTACCGCTATTGCATGGTCCTTGTGGCAGAGAGACATGGAGATTAAATGGTTCAAAGAGAAGGCACAGCACCAGGACTTACTGGTTCAGGCTCTGTGCCTGACAGCTTCACAGACTATACTATCAGTACAGCCCCAGAAGCAGAAATTGGACATGCTGGCAGAATAAAAATTCCTTGTTTGTTTTCATGCTCCCCAGCCCCATTTGGATACTTTGTAGGGGCCAGGGCAGCAAAAAGTTACATTATCAGTGTGGCTCTGGTCGCAGATAAATATAAAAAAATGCAATTTGTTTTTCGTGCTTCCCAGCCCAATTTGTCCGCTCTGTGGGGGCCGGGAGAGCAATTATGTTAGGATATCAGTGCAACTCCAGCTGCAGAGAATTAAAAAAAGAGGCATACTTTACTGTCACACCGCTCAGCTCCATTTGGCCACTTCATAGGGGTTGTGAAAGCAAACAATTTACTTTCACTGCATGTCTGGCAGAATGTAAGCACGCGGCTAAGATGATTTTAAAAGAAACCAGCAGCAGCTTAGATTTGTGCTCCCTGGTCCCACATAGCCAGCTTGGGGGGGAGCCAGGTGAGCAAATCGATCAGCACTGTGTGAGTAAAAATCACTCAGAACTACCCAGGAGGACTGCACTACTGGGCACAGATACAGAAACAGAAAGTAAGGCTGCACCAGGATTTTTTTCTTTAGTTTACACCAAGCCAAATGTAAGAGGCAGCTGCAAGGTGTTGGCCACAACAGGGAGGCTATTGTCTGTCCAGGTGACACCAGTTAGTGGTGCACTGCACCATTCCAAGGGAAACACGGGCTAGCATACTGAGCTGGACTCTCTTTTCCTGGGTGGGCCAGTGGGGTGTGGGGCACAATGCAGAGGCATCCTGTCCTGATCCCAGGGAGAGGATGATACATTGTCCAATGCACAGGTTTGTGTCCTGAGCTGACTTCCCTGTCCTGGGGCAGCGTGGTGCAGGCACAAAACAGAGGCATCATATCCTGATCCAGCGGGGAAGTGTGATGTGTGCTCCCCTGCACCACCCCATGGGAAACATAAGCCTGTAGCCTGAACCCAAATTCTTTGTTCTGGGTCAAACTGTTATAGGTTACAATGCAGAAACTCAAGTTCTGATCCCGAGGGAGGATTATGTGTGCTCCACTGCACAACCCTGTGGGAAACATGGGTTTGTATCCTGAACCTGACTTCCCTGTCCTTGGCCAGTGGAATGTGGGGTGCTGTGTGGAAGCATCATGTCCTGATCCACAGGGAGGGTGATTTGTGTTGCACTGACCCATCCCATGGGAGACACAGGTTCATATCCTGAGCTCGACTCCCCTGTCCTGAGCCAGTGGGGTGTGGGGAACAATGTGCAAGCATCATGTCCTGATCCAGGAGAGGGTGATGTGTACTCTGATGCTTGAGTGGAGTGCATCCTATGGTGGGAAGTGGTGAAGTTCTTGATGTCATGGATGACCACAAGATGTTAGCCACCATCCACCAGTTAGAGTGCTTGGCCAAGGGGCATAGTCTTTGGCTAGGAAGTTGGGAGAGTAAAGAGTCTGAAAACCATCACTCCTGTGAGTATGACAGTACCAGTATCCACCCACCACTGATGCCACAGAACTACCACCAGTTTTATTATTATGGTTCCTCCTCTGTGGTTAATAGAATCAGGATTGTATGTCAGGCCCGGGCCACACTGCTGGGGGTGAAAGTTATTAAAAAAAAGCACCAGGTTGTGCATTTGAGAATGAAGGGGTGTCTCTTAGAGTGCCAGGGTATAATTTTGTTTTCCCATATACAATTTCTGGGTTTTTACAGGTTTTCTCCCAGCCCCTACACCCATGCATCCCTGATGTAGTGTGCACATGTGGAGGCACGTGTGCACATGCCATTCAGGACACCCCTCCCTTCCAGTTGTGCTGTTAACCTGCGCCAGTACTGAACCTCCATTCGGTGATGGCAGGACTACAGGTGGATGACCCACCCTTGCCCAGGAGAGAGAGCCACGCTTGATCCTGTTCCCACCCTCCCAAGTGTTGGCACCCCGGCTACCCAAGGTCATTTCCCGAACCCAGATCGCTGGCATGAGCGCAAGGTGTGGCATCCAGTGCCTCAACCCTCAGCACCACTGGGCCGGCCTTAGGGACATGATTTTAAAAGGCACCATTAGATCGACACATGGTGCCATGAACTGTTGACTGTTCCAAACCCGGGTGTGACAGGGACCCTGCACCTGATTTTACAAAAAGTGGGGTACAAGTGCCAAAGTCTCCAGGTTTGCTACAAGCTGACAGCTGCACCAAAAAAACAGTGCACGTGGGACTGGCTTGCAGCAGCATGGGCCAGTCCCTTGGTGGCTGGTGGGTCATCCTGGGGCATGCCCTGGCTCATGGGGGTGACAGGAGGCCTGACTGGGGGAGGGGGTGGCATCTGCCCCTAACTGGGGAAAAAAACATCACCACCACCTGCAGTGCAGGTCTGTGGGGGTGCAGATGCAGCAGCACCACTATGGGGGGGGCAAGGGGTTCCAGACTCATACCTGCTATGGCCACCAGCCCCTCCAGCAGTGGTCTGGCAGGTGTCAGGGGCTCTGAGGGCACTTTCCCGGGAAGGGCACAGGATCAACCCCCTACCCAGTGATGTCTCCTGGAGTGGCGCACGGCGGGTTAGACCAGACCCAGGCTCCATGTGCCCATGGGGAGGCTTACAAAATCCCACTTTAGAGTTTATTGCAGTGCTGCCCCAGTTCAAGCCCCCCTTCTGCCATGGTGGACTGGTGCAGCCATTGCAAGGACAGTGCAAGCCCGGTTGGCACAGGCAGTCTTCCCAGTGGTGCAGGGTGCCTTCTAAAATCAGGACTGTCACAAGGTGTGGCTCAAGGAGCCCTTTGCGCCATGTCTCCTTGAAACAAGCCCCTTGTGCCAGTCCTGATCATTTTAAAATTGAGCCCCAGGTTTCCAGCTGCTTGGGTGATATAACTAATAGAGCAGCGGAATGGAATGCAGAGGGACCTGGGTACAAATTTCAGCTATGGCCTTTAATTTGTTCTCACTTCTGTCTGTTTGTAAGTCACATACAGTATGTGCACATTGTATCATTCTGAAATAAATGTCTCAGTAACCCACTACATAAGGAAGCAAGCCCTTGTGACCTCTGCCAGTTTCTGACCCTCGGGGCTCCAAGCCTCTGGAGTCCTCATTCTATATCTGAAAGTTTGTGGCCATCCACCAAAAAGTGGGACCACTGTAGGGCAGATAGCTGGATGTTAGGTATATGTATAAGGTAGCCCCCACACTCGGGTATCTACCACACAACTACCTCACATCCCAATATTTGACCAGAGCCACAACAGACCCCATATACTGCCCACAACCACTATCATTCTTCAGTGTTTGCTCAACAAATATTCTTAACCTGCTTTCCAACTTTCAGCTATTACACCCCAAAACGATATGCAATCAACTCACACCCCAGTAGCTGACTCTGTACCACTCCTCAGTGAAGTGAGGATTTGTTCTGGAATGGATAATGTGTATGAGGTAGTTATGGAGCAAATACTGAGGTGTGGTGGTAGTTGTGGGCAGATACAGATATATGGAATGGTTTACACAGATAATAGGATGTGGTGCAGTTGTATGGCAGATACAAGGATGAAGAGTGGTTTCCAGTCGAGTACCATGGTGCTAGGGTTATTATAGGGCAGAAAGAATGATGGATGTAGGCTATTGGTAAATACATTGATGGGTTAGTTACAGTACAGTTACTGGGGTGTGACAGTATATTGCATAGTTTTGAACCTGATACTGGAATGTGGTTATGTGAGGGGCAAATACTGTATTTGGGGTATACAGCAGATGATAGGGTATGGAGCAGTTGTGAGACAGATATGGGGGTGAGCCATAATTGCTGGGCAGATACCACAGTCTGGGGGTAGTTACAGGGCAGAAAGAGTGGTAAGAGATAGTTGCAGGGCATATACTCAGGTGTGGGGTAGTTGTATAGCAGAATGCTGGGTAAGTGTGTTGGGTATTTGAGCCAGTGATTACACTGGAAATGAGAAACAGCACCACAGAGCAAGGTTTATTGAACTAACACATATACTGCATTAGCACCAGCAGCACAGCTTTCAAGGTATCAGAAATGTTCAGTTACCTTCCCCTGGGAGGATGAACCAGACAGGCATGGAGACTTCAGCACTTCATTTCTGGAATTGTAGTCCCTCCCAGGGAAAGGTAACTGATCATTACGTGTACCTTGAAAGCTGGTCCCAAGGTAGGACCCCCTTGAAAATGAGATGGTACAGATGTGCCAATGTGATGGAAAAGCTACAGATAACTTCAAGTGCAAGAGTGTTACCAGACTGGAGGGTAGTTGGGACAGATATTTATTTATTTACTTTCTGTTTATGCTCCCCCCTCTGCCACCAGCACACCGACACATCATGAGTCTCCAAGACATCCCCACAGCTGTCATCCCCTCCTTACCTGGAGCCCAGTGACTGAGTTCATCCCCCATGGAGCCATGGCTGTACATCCCCCCATGCAGGGATGAGGTGGGCAGGTCTTACTCTCAAAATTCTGCAGTTTTCTTGTGACGCCGAGCCATGGGACAGGCAGGGGAGTACCAGATCGGTGTCAGGCACTCTGTCTTCCTAGTGTACTGGGCCCATTTTTCTGATTTCCTCTGGAGGTGTGATGTGTGCTGTAATGTCAGGGTGCATACACCAATGTCCATCATCAATCAATCAATCAATCAAAATCTTTATTTATTCAGGCGAACATCATTCAGCATAGCTCATTTACAAGATGGACCTGAGTGGTCATAACAAAAAAGGTTACAGAGTGTATACAAAAACATGATCTTGAAATAGCACAAATACAAACATTTACGAGTGAGATAGATGTACAATTATTTACATATATACAAGGCAAAGGACAGTAAACCAAAAACCTATTAAAGGTGAGAAACAAACAGTCTGGTAGGGATAAGGCTTGGATAATGGTACATGGGTGGGCATATATGTTTGAGGTTTGATATGGAAAGGACCAGAGGAATGATAGAAGAATAGGGAGGAGCTTTAGAAGGGGGAGAGGGGTGGGGTGTGGGTGTGGGAGGACTAGGCCTTGTGGAGCAATTGCATGAATCTGGGATTAGGCTGGTGTACAGCTTTTGAAGGATGTGGGGGATCAGTGTTCCATTTCAATGTCTTTGGATAGAATTCAGATAAGTACCAGAGAATAACTGATTGCAGCTCTTCCATACCGGGTGCAGGTGATAGGAATCTTCAGCAGGATCAGTTTGTTGATCCTCAGGTGTAGGGCCTGGATGTGATCTGGTTGAAGCAGACTGAGATGTAGGAAGGGAGTTTGTTTGTCAGAGCTTGTAGATCCAGGTAGCAGCATTTTTCTTCTTCTATGTTGCAGGGATGTCCAGCTGACTGCATTGTAGAGAGAGCAATGATGGGTGCTAGAGGAAGGTCAGTAATGAATCTAATAGCTCTATGATACAGGGTGTCTAGTTTGTTTAGATGGGAGAGGGAGCAATGACCATAGAGGAAGTCAGCATAATCAATGAGGGACATGAATGATGCAAGGATTAATCTTTGTTTGGAATCTTTGGTCAGGTAGTGTTTGATTCTATAGAATAGACCAAGTCTTTGTCTTAGCTGTTTCAGGAGCTCTTCAACGTGGGTAGTATAGTCTAGTTTATTGTCTATCCATACTCCTGGTATTTGAATTTGTCAACATATTCCAGATTTTCACCAAGGATGGTAGAGAGTTGTGGAGGGTGAATGATGGGAT
This sequence comes from Neoceratodus forsteri, assembly GCA_016271365.2. NCBI lineage: Eukaryota > Metazoa > Chordata > Ceratodontiformes > Ceratodontidae > Neoceratodus > Neoceratodus forsteri. The sequence continues at coordinate 898,676,865 of CM028136.1, forward strand.
AGTGGAAGAACAGTTCTTGGGGCAAAGAACATAGCTTTTATTTTTCTTAGCATTTAGTAATAATTTCTTTTTAATAGGTTATGCTGGAGGAGGAGAATTGAGACTGTAGGAGCTCACAGGCTTTTGATGGTGAGGATCGCTCACATAAAGTACAGTGTCATCTGCAAAAGGTGGATATTAGAAAGAGAGAGATTGAGTCAATATTGTTGATGTAAATGGCAAAAAGGATGGGACCCAGGATGGAGCCTTGCGGTACACCTCTTAGGAGTGGCTTAGGGGTAGATAGATCACCATCATTCTTTACCAGTTGTAGCCTTCCAGAGAGATAGCATCTGAACCATTTAATAGAGAGTAAGTCAAGGCCTATGGAGTTTAGGGAGGTGATTAGAAGATCATGATCCACAGTCATCATGCCTCCCCCTCCAAGCCTGGACTGGTGCTAACAGTGCTCCTGGCTTCTGTCAGAGGTCAGTCAAGTGTTGAGCCTTACTCTACTCTTGACCCCCGGAGAAGGTGAGCAGTCCCATCGGATGCTCAGCCTCCTCCCAGCCGGCCCCACCTCCCTGGGTTTGTTCCTGAACCCAGGTCACCAACATCACTAGCGGTAGCAGTACCAATGCACCAGCAGTCTGACGCCAGGTGGGAAGACATTAAGGTGTGGGGTAGTTGCAGGGCAGAATATTCGGTAGCTGCAGAAGTGTTACTAAAGTGAGGGTAGCAGTGGGGAAAATATAATTGTGTGGGGGTAGTAACAAGGAAGAATATTGGCTAGTTGTGAGTGTTACTAGAGTGGGGAAGATGGGGCAGATATTTGGGTTTGGGGTAGTTGCAAGAAAGAATACTTGGTTACTGTGAGTGTGTTACTAGTGGCTGAGTAGTTGTGGGATTGATATTGGGTAGTGGGGTATTTGTAAGGCAGAATACTGGGTAATTGCAAGAGTGTTACTAGGGTGGAGGTAGTTGTGGGTCAAATATTGGGATGTGTGGTATTTGCAGGGCAGAATATTGGGTAGCTGCAATGGTGTGAATAGAGTGAGGGTAACTGTAGGGCAGACAATGCAGTGGGTGTAGTAGCAGGGCAGTATATTGTGTAGTTTTGAGAGTGTTACTACTGTGGGGTGGTTGTGGGGCAGATACTGTATTGTAGGATAGTTGCAGGGCAGAATATTGGGTTTCTGAGAATGTGTAATAACTAGAGTTGTGGTAGCTCTGGAACAGATGTTGGGTAATGAGTATTTGCAGGGCAGAATATTGGGTTTCTGAGAATGTGAATAACTAGAGTTGTGGTAGCTCTGGAACAGATGTTGGGTAGGGTATTTGCAGGGCAGAATATTGGGCTTCTGAGAATGTGTAATAACTAGAGTTGTGGTAGCTCTGGAACAGATGTTGGGTAATGAGTATTTGCAGGGCAGAATATTGGGTTTCTGAGAATGTGTAATAACTAGAGTTGTGGTAGCTCTGGAACAGATGTTGGGTAGTAGGTATTTGCAGGGCAGAATATTGGGTTTCTGAGAATGTGTAATAACTAGAGTTGTGGTAGCTCTGGAACAGATGTTGGGTAGTGGGTATTTGCAGGGCAGAATATTGGGTAACTACAAAAATGTTACTACAGTAGGGGTTTTGTGGGTCAAATTTTGGGATGTGGGGAAGTTGCAGAAAAAAATATGAGGTAGTTAAAAAAATGTGACTTGAGTGGGGGTAGCTGTGCATCAAACATTATAGTGGAAGGTAACTGCAGGGCGGAATATTGGGTAGCTGTGAGAGTGTTACTACAGTGGGGTAGTTGTGGGGCAGATATTGTGGTGTAGGATAGTTACAGGACAAATATTGGATCACTAAGAATGTTTTACTAGAGTTGTAGAGTTGTAGGACAGGTATTGGGAATGGGGCAGTTACAGGACAAAATAATAATTGGCTTCTATAGTGTTACTAGGGTGTTGGTAGCTGTGGGCAGATAATGTGGTGTGGGGTAATTGTGGGGTAGAATATTGGATAGCTGTGACAATCTTACTACACTGGGGTAGTTGTGGGGCAGATATTGTGGCATGTGACAGACGGAGGGCAGATTATTGTGTGGACACATTAGTGTTGGAAGAGTGAGGGTAGTTGTATGTCAGATAACCAGGTGTGGGGTAGTTACAGGACAGAATATTGGGAAATTGTGAGAATGTTACTAGCGTTAGGGGATCTGTGGGCAGATATTTGGGTAGGGTAGTTACAGGGCAGAATATTAGGTAGCTATGAGAGGGATGTTAGAGTGGGGTTAATTGTGAGACAGATATTGGGGTGGAGCAGTTCCACATCAAAATATTGGATGCTAGCTGTAGGGCATTACAAGAGTAGGAATACTTGTGGGACAGAGGTTGGGGTGTGAGGTAGCTGAAGGTAAATACTGTACTCTTACTTTTTTGTGGACAAAATGCCTTTTGTCTGAATCCTAAGTATACAGTATACTGTAGACAAAATAGTCATGTTACAGTTGTAGCCCATTGTAAATCAAACCAGATTACTCTCAGACATGTAAACAGGTGCACCGAATCAGATTATTAAGAGAGACTGCATGTAAATAACACTGCAGGAAACTCAATCAGGTTTTCAAGTTATCTGATTTCTTCAGATATCTGATTACTTCCTGACATGTAAATGTGGTGAATGTCGAATGCGCTCTTGTCAGACCCCGGCATAGATTGAAGAAGTGCCTACAGGCACTGAAGGTCTCTCCTCCCTGGCAGCATCCGACAGTGGGAGTGCCCTCTTGGTGAAGGGATACACTAAGTCAGCCGGAGGATCTGACAGAATGAGGGGCTACAGGATGGCAACGGGGGAGCAGAGGCAGGGACAGGCTTTGTCGCCCAAAGGAGAGGACGACTGGCTCTGCCTGGGGGGAATTTATTTACTTATTTGAAAGTTTTGGAATTACAAACCTTTGAGTCATAGACTCATTTCCAAAGGCTCCTCATCAATAACAGTACAAGACACAACACAAAGTAATACAAATATTATGATACATTGCATAATACAGATAACAGTAGTAAATACAATACAGATAATACAAAAAAAAGTACTCACAGTGGTTGGTTTAAATTGGAGCAATAAAATCGTTCTGCAAAGTATATATTTAATCTTGAAGTTCAAGGCTGTTTATGTAGGGCGTCATTTAGGTACTGAAATCTGATTATTCACATAATTCAACATGTGGAACGTCATTTGATTTCTGACTCAAGGTTTTGGCGGTTGGGAGTGTTGCCATTTTGAAACCCTGAATGCCTCTTGGCTTTTTTCCTTTGCCCTCAGACTCTCCCATGGGTGTGCTAGATCCGTTAGGACTGGAACTCCACACAACAAATAACTTTCTGGAACTAAAAGCAAGATTGAAACACTGAATTTTAAAATTAGTGTTGATGCAAGGGTGGGCAGTGAGCCCAAAACGCACTGCAAGTATGAGTGCCCTGAATGCTTGCAATGTACGGCATCGCATGCCATTGACTAGCAATGGCTTGCTCTCTGGGTAGTGGTGCAGGCATCCACAGTGACATCAACACAGTGGACCACCCCCGGCATGCAAAACTCTCCTTCCACAGCACGGCTATAAAAGCCACCACAGCGTGAGGCTCAGAGCGCTAGTAACGCCAAGCTGTGCCAGTAGGACACGCTGCTCTCCGTGAGTAAAATTATAAACTCATAAGCTTGCAAAGGCAGAATTTTAAGAACATCAGTTACTCTCTAAAATGAGTACTAACTGTATTTCTTACAAAAACCTAAATGGTAAGTAAATAGCCACAGACATTAGGATATACGTACACTTGCACTTTTGAAGTAAGATTTGAATATGAAGTAATAACAACCAGTACAGCAAAGCATAGAATTAGTCTGGACTGGTGTTACAGACAGAATTACATATTTTGTGTATGTTGCCTACAATAATTTGTCTCTAGGTAAAAAGTGTCCAGTAACCAAAGAGAGGTAGGAATAAACAGCGGTGGTTTCAAATATTTGTGAGAAGTTGTGATGTAAGGATAGCAAAAAGGGGAAATAAGAAGGTGTAAAATGGTATAGCACTTAAGGAGGCACAATTGTTTAAGGTGGACTCTAGATACAGAGTGCAGTGAGTAAAACTCAGATGCTCGGGAAATAACGATATATACAGCAGCGTGACACTTAAGGGGGCATGCTTTCTTAAGGCGGAAGGAGTGATTGCTCACGGGAGAATGCACATGATTCTGACACAGTGGTGTCATTGAGTAGTACTGGTATCAAATATTACTTACCAAGAACTGGATTTGATGTGCAGTATTAAGGTGTTTTTAAAAATTACTTAATTATTAACAGTGATTGAACTGAGAAGTGTTGGGAAAGTGGATTTTCACATACACTATGAAAAAGTAAAAGAATATAAGAAAACAACTGATAAATAATAACATCAGGACAGAGAAAGCAACAGTCTAATGTCCACAATCTGGACACTAATTTATAAATTATATGCAGATTTAATTAATATGAAACGCTTTGTCATGCACATCATGCTTTGTACCATACAGGATGTGAGATGTATTAATTGTAATAATATGTGCATTTTGATAAAACATGTTGGCCAAACGTCTCCCTGATGAAGCCTAATTATAAAAGTGAAATGTTGGGTTTGTACTAGGACGTGGCCAGAGCTTGAAGTCACGGTTTGGAAATAGGTATGTGAAGGGTGGTTGAAACCAGATATTTTGGAGTTGGTTGCTTTCTTTTGGATTAGTGCATAAAATCCAACATGACCTCTACCAGTGGGTTGCCAGAAGACACAAAAACATGGAAAAAAGAAGGACAGAAATTGACCTGAGCAGTCCATCCAATCTGTCCTAATATTCCCAACTCTGAATCTGTCTAGCCTCCATTACTCTCTCCCAGCCCCCCATCTCCCTGTCTGATAACTCCCTTAAATATGTCCCACTTCCTCCTGAACCCCGCTATTATATTTGCATCCGTGACCATCTCTGGAAGTTTGTTTTACCCATCTGCCCCTTTTTCCATGAAGTAGTACCTCCCCCTTTCCTGCCAGCCTAAGCACATGGCCTCTTTCATGCACTTCAAAGTCTGTGTTGTCTCATCCCTCCTTCAGTCCTTCAGTGAGTATATGTTAAGACTCGTTGGTCTCCCTGTGTACATCTTGCCCTGCTGGCCATGGATCATCTTTGTGACCCTTCATTCTATCCCTAACCTACCGTAGGTGTGTGCGTCGGAACTGCGCCCAGTACTCCAGGTGCAGTCACACCAGTGATCCACACGTTAGCAGTATCACCTCCCTCCTTCTACTAGCAATCCCTCTCCCTATCCACTCCAGCATTCTGTTAGCCCTCCAGTGTACCTTGTTGCACTGAGAAGCCACTTTATTGCATGTTCATAAGGGGGCAGAAAGAGAAAGAGAGAAAGAGTTTCCTAAATTTCAGAGCAATACTGTATCAGATGAATGATTGGTTTACCCTCAAGGCTTGTTCACAGACATTAAACATGTTCTTGTTTTACTGCAACTTAATGTGTGATTGCCCTGTTTGTGTTTGCGTGCTGAGGCATGCAGAGATGCCAAGGGTACGAGGGGAATGTACTGATGATAAAGTAAGCCGGTAAAATGTTTTGAGATAAAAGGTTTGAGTCAGTCGCCACAGGAATGTGAATTGCACAGTCAGACTGGAAGTGTTTTCCTTGCAAGGAAATTATTCCAACACCCCCCCCCCAGCGAGAATAAATGTTGAGTGACCCCCTAGCTACATTGTATTTGGAAACACAGAAACAGACAGTGAGATATATTCCCCACAAGATAGCACCTCTAGGTAGCAGCTAGAAAGTAATCACCTTGGGTGGAGGCTGACTTTCCTTGTTTTCGTACAAGTGCCACTATATGCTCTACTTTTACTATTTTCACAAGCTCTCTGGCCATTATAATGTTTTCAGCATGCTCTGCTCTACCCTCACTTTCAACTTGGATTTTCAATTAATTTCAATCAATTTTATTTGTATACTGGAGAGTATGTGAGCAAAAATGCCCATTTTCACAAACGTCCAGTGAAGAATACAACAAAAAGGTAATGAACACAAAACAAAGTACAGCAGGAAAAGATAAACATATCAACATGGAAACAGTGTAATATAATTCAGTGGCAGTGTAACCCCCCTACAAATGGGGGTTCCCAAAAAGTCTTCCTCGAGCTTGCCTAAATGTTCACTGCCAGGCTGGTGTCCTGCATTTTAGCAGTTTAAATGTGATTGCTAGAGAGTGCCTGTATACCCTCTGTGTACTGTCTCTTTAAGAGCTGCCTGGATTGCAGTCATAAGTAATCTGAGAGGGAGCTCTGTTGAAAGATGTAACTATTTGCTGAAAATCATCTAGAGTGATAATAATAATGTACTTTGTCTAACCTGCCTTCTTTGCAGCAAGAACTGTTTTGTTTATCTCCACTATCTTGGTCTTGGACTGCAAATTGGACCAATCAGTACTAGTGGGACCTAAAATGGAGCCGGACTACAGGAGCTGTCTGGAGTCAAAATCTGTAGGAATTGTAGTTTTGGGCTTTTTGCACCTGAAGGGAGAGCCTTTGTTGTGACTGACAGGAGGATCAGCCAACCGAACCTTTTGGATCTTGAGGAATTTCCCAGGCTGCTGCAGCTACTCTCAGTTTTGAGCTGAGAAGTGAAGAAATAACAGCTCAAGTGATTTTGAACAGCAGTTCTGTGTAGTTTTGCATGGGAGAACTATGAAAGGGCTGAGTTTTGGCCTGCCTGCCTGTCTGTCTGCCTGCTGTCCCTGAGAGGGAAAATAGAGTTTATTCGTACTGAATCCGAGTTGTGAGGACTATTTAAGCCACTGGACTGTGACCAGACTTTAACCTGAAGAAGACTGAAGATTTGCTGAATGCGATCGGCCTGTCAGGATTTTCAGCTGCTTTTGAATCCCCAGTTTGTGCAGAGACTTTGCTATCATGACCAGAGAGCGGTTTGCCTGGTACAGTAGAATTTCCTTACATGTAAATGTGCTGTGTATTGAAAGTGGGTCGTGATTTGGTTCCCCACTATATGAACTGCGTTCTGCTTGCTGGTACCATAGAATCCTTTACATGTAAATGTGCTGTGTATTGAAAGTGGGTCGTGATTTGGTTCTCCACTGTGTGAACTGTGTTCTGCTTGCTGGAAGCTTTATCCAGCCTAATCGGACTAAATCCGCATTCATCTCCACTCAGCCTGAGCCATGCCACGCAGGCCCTGCCAGACTACCCCACTGCACAGAGAAAGCCACCGATGAGAGACCTGCCTGGGGATCAGCCCCATGCTCCACTCTTGAACAGGAACGACGCCTTGGTGAATCATGTGGGCCCTGCTTCTCCTGGCACTCCAGATTAACCACCTGCTGTCTCGATTTTCGTCCAGCCTGTGTCCAATCCCGGGTATTGTGAGTAGTCATCAGGGTAGCTCCCTGCAACAACAGCCTAATCTAAAAGTGTGTCATCTGATTGTCTTGTTTTCTTTTCATGAACTGAGCCCTCCGGCTCTGGATTACAAATAGTGTGTGTTGTGCATGTTGTTTTCTTCCATCACAGGGTCCCAACCAGCTGAAACATTCCTGGCTAGCCCCCCTTTCTCCATCTGGGTACCCAGAGTGTGTAACTGTTTGTGGACCCTGAAGTGCATGCATAACTGATTGATAGACCCTTTAAGCAAATTAACCTGATTACACCCCTCCCTTGTTCAAGCCCCTTAAATAAATCAGATCTAACTCTTTTTTGCATTTACCCTGACTGTGGTTCCAGTTTGTGCAAGAGTACTGTACTGCTGTTATTTGCTGTGTATAACCTTGTTTACAGGGGTCCCCAGGGCCAAGCCAGAGGAAAGCCCTGGTGGCAAGTGCAAACAGGTGGGTACTTGTGTGGTGTATCAGGTATTGTGAAAGTGGTTATTGTGTATCGTTCTGGCCACTAGTAAGGAAAGAGGGGGGGTTACAGTGTCCCGGAGGGCTGTGACCAGGTTAGCTTGACCACTACCAACCCTGACCTCCGGGTGGAGGCACCCGTTTCAGAACTCAGGCCCCTTAACCTGCTACTAGCCAAGCAGGCAGGGGTAGTAGCCCTTGGGATAGTGCCACCTAGGGGTTACAGCAGGAGAAAATTAATTACAGAATGTTAGGCAGCACAGTTCAGATGTTATTTACATGATTAACCTAGCTTTCATATGAATCAATTGTAAAGCTGACATATTGAACAGGTATTTCTGCTCAGTCTTTACTGAGGAAGAGGAGGGTAATGGGCCTGAAGGGAGTACAAGGGTTGGGAATGGTACAGAAATGGACACAAGTCCCTTTACACGAGAAAGGGTCCTGAAGGAACTGGAAGGAATAAGAGTTGATAAAGCAATGGGGCCAGATGGGTGCACCTCAGGGTCCTTGAAGAACTAAGAGAGGTGGTGGCTGAACCTCTGGCAATCCTGTTTAGCTAATCACTGGAAACAGGGCAGGTACCCAAAGACTGGGGGACAGCAGATGTAGTCCCCTTATACAAAAGTGGGAACAGAGAGGAAGGGAACTATAGATCAGTCAGCCTCACCTCAGTAGTGGGAAGATCATGGAAGCACTACTGAAGGAGATATTGGTGGAACATCTGGTTGTCAATGGACTACAGGACCCAAGGCAGCATGGTTTCACCAGAGGGGAGGTCATGTCAGACCAACCTCGTTAAATATTTCAACTGGGTGACTGGGGAGGTGGATCAGGGAAGGGCAGTGGACGTGGCCTATCTGGACTTCAGCAAGGCCTCTGACACTGTGCCATATAGAAGGCTATTACACAAACTGGGGAATATGGGTGTGGGCAGGACAGTAATGTGGTGGGTAGGTAACTGGCTGGACAGCAGGACACAGAGGGTGGTGGTAAATAGCTGTCACTCCACAGAGGGAAGAGTGACCAATGGGGTACCACAGGGATCAGTGCTGGGATCAGTCCTATTCAACATCTTCATCAGTGACATTGTGCAGGACCTAGAAGGTAGAATTTCCTGTTCGCTGATGACACAAAGCTCTGTAATAGAGTGGAACACCAGAGGGTATAGACAGAATGAGAAGGGACCTGCAGAAACTTGAAGAATGGTCAGGGGTTTGGCAGTTGAAATTAATGCAAAAGAAGTGCAAGATAATGCATATGGAGCACAAAACCCAGGCACAATATATCAGTTGGGGGGGTGAGGATATAGCATGCACCATGCAGGAAAGGGATCTTGGGGTTATCATCTCTGATGACCTCAAGGTAGGGAAACAGTGCAACAAGGCAGCAAGTAAAGCAAATAGGATGCTGGGATGCATAGGCAGGGGCATCACCAGCAGGAAAAGGGAGGCCATAATTCCACTATACAAGACACTAGTGAGGCCCCACCTGGAGTACACTGTACAGTTCTGGAGACCTTACCTAGCTTTGTACGGTTTCTGATGTAAGCCCTGTATCATCTTTGTTGCTCTTCTCTGTACCATCTTAAGCCTATCTATGTTTTTCCTGAGGTAAAGCCTCCAGAACTGGGTGCAGTACTCCAGGAGGGGCCTCATCAGGGACTGATACAGAGGTACGATCACTTCTTGCCTTCTGCTTGTGATGTCCCTACTGATGCATCCAAGGATGCCACTAGTTTTTAGTGCCACCTTCTCACATTGCCTGCTGACCTTGAAGTCATCTGATATGATCACCCCCAGGTCCCACTCTTGTTTGTAGCCACCAGCTGCTCCCCTCCCACTGAGTACAGTTTCCATGGGTTACGCTTTCCTAGGTGCATGACCTTGCACTTTTTGCCATTGAATTTCAATTGCCAGATCCGCGACCACTCAACCAGCTTAGGGAGATTAGATTCCATGCTTTGTTGCCCCTCTGGTGTGTCAACCCTGTTGCTGATCTTAGTGTCATCTGCTAATAGGCATGCTTTTCCCTTGAGGATTGGCCCCAGAACAGAGCCCTGTGGAACCCTGCTAGTCACCCTACCCTCCTTTGACAGAGTGCTATTCATCAATATCCTCTGCATTCTCCCATTTAAACAGCTTCTGACCCAGTCTGTTACCTTAATCCCGACTCCCGTGTTCTCGAGTTTATTGACTAGTCTCCTGTGTGGAACTGAGTCAAAGGCCTTACTGAAATCCAGATTAACCACATCCACTGCCCCACCCTGATCTACTGTTCGGGTGACCCAATCGAAGAAATCTACCAGGTTTGTCTGGCAGGACCCCCCTGCCGTGAAACCATGTTGCTTTGCATCATGCTGAGCACTTTCCTCCAAAAAAGCAATGATTCTTTCCTTTAGCAGGGACTCAGTCAGTTTTCCCATGACTGAATTGAGACTAACTGGACAGTAGTTTCCCAGCTCTTTCCTGCTTCGCTCTTGTGGAGTGGCACTACTGTTGCCTTCCTCCAGCCCTCAGGAACTTCACTGCTGTTTAACAATTTATTAAACAGCATCGCTAAGGGGACTGCTAGTTCTCTCCCAAGTTCCTTAGGTATTCTTGGGTGTATCCCACCTGGTCCCATAGCTTTATCCACCTTTAACTTGTTGATTTTCTCTAGGACCATTTCCTCCGTGAAGGGACCTGTGTCTAGTCCCTGGATTGGTATTCCTTTTGTCTATAGTTGGTCTGCCACTACCCACTTCTTGTGTGAAGACTGAGCATAAGTACTCATTGAGTGCCTTTGCCTTCTCTCCGTCCTGCTCTGTAGGCTGTCCATCTTTCTGTCAGAGACAGAGTAACACACGTCACAGTAGGCAGTCTACTAGGGGCCAGTGATCACCGTACAGTGTGGTTTAGTATCAAGACAGGTACAGAAGCAAATCACATGAAGATGAAGATGCTGGACTTTATGAGGCAGACTTTAAAGTAGTGGGAAATTGCCACAGAAACAACCTAGTAAAGTTGGATAGTCAAGTTGGGGTAAAGGAGCCATGGAGACAAATTAAGGAAGGTATAGTGAATGCAACCAGCATATGTGTGAAAGAAGCGAGTAAAAACAGGAAGAAGACAAAAAGGCCATTATGGTACTATAGGGGTGTGGCCAAGATAGTGAAGGAAACAAGATGGCATTTAGGAGGTTCACATAAACACAGAAGGAAAAGGATAAAGAGAAATACCATGTAAAACAGAGGGAAGCAGGGAGGGCAGTGAGGCAAGCAAAAGTGCAAACAGAGGACAGGATAGCCAAAGGACTGGCAATAAGACAAGACCTTCTTCAGGTAAATAAGTGAGAAGAGGAATTCAAGGGGAGGGACAATGAGGATAAGGATGTCGGTAGAAGGTGACTGCGCAGAGGATGATCAGGAAAAAGCTGATATCCTGAACAGAAGTTTGGTCCTTGCATTGGCGAAGGAGGGGGATAGACCAACAAAGAGCCGAAAGAACACAGAAGGGGGATGTAAATATAAGTCCACTTACATAGAAAAGAGTCTTGAAGGGACTTGCAAAACTGAAAGTAGACAAGGCCATGGGACCAGATGAGGTACATCTAAGGGTGCTAAGGGAACACAGGGAGGAGCTTGCTGCAGCACTGGCATCTTTATTCAACATATCACTGGAAACAGGAGAGGTTCCGGGAGACTGTAAGAGAGCTGATGACGTGCCACACCATAAAAATGGCATCGGGAAGGAGGCTAGCAACTATAGACAGGTTAGTCTGACATCAGTGGTGGGTAAATTAATTGAAGACATGTTAAAAGAAAGGTTAATGGGATATCTTGAATCCAGGGGGTTGAAAGACTAAAGACAGCAAGGATTCATGAGACAGAGGTCATGTCAGACAAATCTGATATATTTCTTTGACAGAGTGACTACGGAAATTGATCAGGGAAGGGCAGTGGATGTGATCTATTCTGACTTCAGCAAAACCTTTAACATTGTACCACATAGACTGCAATGGAAGTTGGATAGTCTAGGAGTGGGAACCAAAGTAGTAAATTGGGAGCAAAACTGGTTAATAGGTATGTGGCGGAGGATGGTGACAAATGGCACTTACTCTAATTGGGGCAGAGTAACCAGCAGACTGGCACAGGGTTCAGTACTGGTGCCAGTCCGGTTCAACATCTTCATAAGAGAGACTGCAGAAGAGTTTGAAGGCAAAGTATGCCTTTTTGCTTCGCAGATGAAACCAAGGTCTACAACAGGGTGGATACTCAGGAAAGTGTGTGTAGCCCAGGCACCGTATGCCAATGGGTACTACCCCTGCCTGTTGGCCCTTGTACAGGTTAAGAGGCCTGGGTCCTACTATGGTGGCAATTGGGGGTTATTTTCCAAAGTTATAAGTAATAGCGCAGTGTCTCTACCCAGAGTAAGTTGTAAGTGGGTCTGGTGATTGGTTGGTGCAGCCCCCTGGGACACTGCACCTACTTACCTCCCCGACCAGCTACCCTGCACACCAGATTCTCTACAACCTTTTCCCACCAAATACCATAAACCTACTAAAAGGCAAAATGCAATGACATTTCTCTGGACACAGCAATTTCAACAACCAGCTCACAGCTTTATTAGGAGTAGAGCTAGGAAAGGGATACCTGGAGGAGGGATAGCTGTGAAATAAGAGAAAGATTAGCAACAGAAAATGGCAAGCAACAACATAAGAGCCCATAGACCAGTCCACCCCTCCAGCTGTCCACCCCCACTGGTACCAGTGTTACACCCCGAGAAGTCCCTGGGGTACCTATCAGTTGCAGATCTAGATGTTGCCGTGGGTTGGCCAGCTGTTGGGGCCTGAAAACTTGGAAAAATATTTGAATTAGATTCACACTCCCCTGTTTCAAATCCAGGAACCAGGTCCTGGATACTCACAGTTTGAAGGACTTAGGAGCATTTGGAGATAAGGAGCTCCACTCGATTAGTGCAGCAAAGGGCAGAAAGTAGGATGTGTCTGTTTCCTTGACAGGTGGAATCTTGGCTGAAGGTCTTGCAGCTTGTCCCCTTGATTGAAGATCTGGCCACTTGTCACCTTCAACTGCTTCTGGCCCATTGCAGAGCTCAATGGCAGGTCATTGCCATCCCAGTAGGCCCAGACCCGGGACTGGCTCCACAGCCCAGCTCCCCACCAGGGTCATAGGTGCCCTAGCATCCCAGCAAGCACCAGTGACCTCCTGAGACCGGAGGTCCCACTTGGAAGGGGTTAGCTGGTTCCCTTCCTGGATCTGGGTGAGGACTCCCAAACAGTGGAAGCCCTCTGCAGTCTCTGCTCCGAATCCATGAGGCACCGGTAGACAGGCAGTTCCTTCAGATAAAACAACAGTGCCGAACTGCCACAAGTGCTAGCCTTTAACCAGCAGCTTCAGTTCACAATCAACAGGGGATTCAGAGCTAAGCAAGCCACTGCTCAATGCTTCCGAGTTCAAAATTGCCCAAAAGCATTTTCCACGCAGTTTCAGCTGGGACACAGTTCTTAGCCTTTCCAGTCAGTCCATAAAGCAAATTCACACATCCTGGCTAGCACTCGACTCCAGAGATGCTTTGCTTCTTCAGTTTATTATCAAAGTCCCAATCTGTAGAGCAGTTTCTCTACAGCAACTGATTAGCTTCCAAACAGACAGCACAGTTCCATGCCCAGTGCAGGGTCTCTGCAGCAACTATTCTCTCCAGTTTAGGCAACACAGTTCACGGAGAGTTTCACAGTCAGGTCAGTTCTCGTTCTCTTTCTCTCTTTCTCTCTCTCTCTCTCTCTCTCTCGTTCTCTCTCTCTCTCTCTCTTTCTCTCTAAATTCCTTTTCCTTGGTGGTAATCTTCAAACTGAGACCTGAGCAAGGCCACACACACAGAATCCTCCTGGCTCACGAAGAGCTCGGAAACAGACTGACTCAAACCCAGAAAGTCCTTGGATTTTTCCCTCCAGAATCCAGTCTCCTGATTGGCTGTTCAAGCCCATTAATCATCAATAACCATAGAGGTCAACATTCCCTGATTGTTCATTGGGGCATGAGTTAGGCATCTGAACTAATGAAACTCCCTCTCCCAGAATCCCTTGGGTCCACTTTCAGGCACCTAAACAATTGATTGGCTGATGTAGTGGGTTCAAAGCATCAACAAAATGGTGGCCCCCATTCAGTGCCATACAGTTCTGAGACAGTCTCAACTTTGAGTGTTTACTGAAGCCAAATGTGTTGACTTTTTTAATTATCTACCCCCACAGTCCTGCAGCCACAATGGCCCCATCTCTAGTGACTGCTTAGACATTTAGATTGAAACCCCCAGGGGCCCATCGCTAGCTCCGCTTGAAACTATCCCCATGGAGCTGTGTCTGGCTCATTAACATTCATGAGCCTCCCTTTTAAGTATTTAAATCCCCCCGTTTCTTCGGCATTCTCAAACACCGTTTCAAAACATCAAGTCGCTCCTTACCCATATCCCCCAGGTGCCCAACCCCCATTTTACCAAACAATGGGGACAGGATCACCGGAGAGGCACTGAGAATACTGCCGCAGTGACAAGCAATGGGAAGAGCTGGACTAGCGCTACTGCACATGTGCGGACCAGCGGACCTCTTCTAGTCAAACACCAAGGTCACCAGTCCCGCTGTTTGGACCCCTGTAGCCCATTTAGGGTGAAAAAATATCTTAGGAGCCCAGGAACCCAGGTAAGCCCCCAGAGGGGAGAGGAGGATTACATGTGAATAAAATGAGAAGGGACCTTAGAAAACTTGAGGAGTAGTCAAGGGTATGGCAGCTAGGCTTCAATGCCAAAATGTGTAAAATCATGCACCTAGGGCACAGAAACCCAGAAGTTTAGTATAAAATGTGTGGGGGGGGGATTACTCTCAGTAACTAGGAAGGAAAGGGACACAGGGGTTATAATATCTGATGACCTCAAAGTCACAGGGCAGTGTGACAAGGCAGTGGGCAGAGCAAGTGGAAAGCTGTGGTGCATAGGGAGAGCTATCTCTAGCAGAAGTGCACAGTTCTGGAGAATGCATCTCAGAAAAGACAGGGACAGGACAGAAGCAGTCCACAGGAGAACAGATTAAATGGTACATGGGTTGCATGAGAAAACATACGAATTTACATGTAACCCCCTTACAAATGGGGGTTCCTGAAAAGTCTTCCTCGAGCTTGCCTAAATGCTCACTGCCAGGCTGGTGTCCTGCATTTTAGCATTTTAACTGTGATTGCCAGAGAGTGCCAGTATAGCCTCTGTGTATAGTCTCTTTAAGAGCTGCCTGGATTGCAGTCATAAGTAATCTGAGAGTGAGTTCTGTTGAAAGACGTAACTATTTGCTGAAAATCATTTAGAGTGATAATGATAATGTAGTTAACCTGCCTTCTTTGCAGCAAGGACTGTTTTGTTTATCTCCACTATCTTGGTCCTGGACTGCGAATTGGACCAATCAGTACTGGTGGGACCTAAAATTGAGCCAGACTACAGGAGCTATCTGGAGTCAAAATCTGTAGGAATTGTAGCCCCCTGCTCCACACTTGAACAGGAATGATGCCTCGGCAAATCGTATGGGCCCTACTTCTCCTGACACTCCAGTTTAACCACCTGCTGTCTCAATTTTCGTCCAGCCTGTGTCCAGTCTTGGGTATCATGAGTAATCAATAAGGTAGCTCCCACAACAACAGCCTAATCTAGAAGTGTGTCATCTGATTGTCTTGTTGTTTTCTTTTCACGAACTGAGCCTTCCGGCTCCGGACTACAAATAGTGTGTGTGTTGTGCATGTTGTTTTCTTCCATCACAGGGCTCCAACCAGATGCAATGTTCCTGGCTAGCCCACCATTCTCCATCTGGGTACCCAGAGTGTGTGACTGTTTATGAACCCTGAAGTGCATGCATAACTGTTTGATTGATAGAGCCTTTAAGCAAATTAACCTGATTACACCTTGAATAAATCAGATCTAACTCATTTTTGCATTTACCCTGACTGTGGTTCCAGTTTGTGCAAGAGTACTGTACTGCTGTTATTTGCTGTGTATAACCTTGTTTTACAGGGGGGTCCCCAGGGCCGGGCCAGAGGAAAGCCCTGGTGGTAAGTGCAAACAGTGTGGGTATGTGTGTGGTGTATCAAGGGTATTGTGAAAGTGATTTTTGTGTATTGTTCCGGCCACTAGTAAGGAAAGAGGTGGGTTACAGTGTCCCGGAGGGCTGTGCCCAGGTTAGCTTGACCACTACCAACCCTGACCTCCAGGTAGAGGCATCCATTTCAGAACTCAGACCCCTTAACCTGTCACTAGCCAAGCAGGCAGGGGTAGTAGCTCTTGGGATAGCGCCACCTAGGGGTACCATACATACATATGAATGTGCCAGCAGATAAAGGCCTTATGGCCTATCTAGGTTGCTCAAATGTGCAGTTCCCCACTGTGTTTATAGAGGGAGCTGCCCCTCTTTCCATATCTCCCTTGATCCCTGTCAAGTACCCCTTCACCCCTCTCTCCCCCCATGTGCAACATTTCCCCTCACCCTGTCCCAATCTGTCTTGAAGCTGTCCACTATTTTAAGGGATACCACCTCAGGCAACTCATTCCACTTAGCCACCACCATCTAGGTGAAAAAGTGACTTTGCATTTCCCTTCTGAACCTTCCCCCACAAGCTTTAGACTGTTAACCCTAGTGGTCCTGTTTCCACTAAGGCTGAAGAGGCCCTCTGTGCTCACCATGTTTACACCTTTAAGATATTTGAAGTCTTGTCCATGTCCCCACCCCCCCCTTCTGTCCTCAAGAGGGTACATGTTGGGCCCCCTGAGCTCCTCCTCCTAGGAGTTGCCTTGCTGGCCCTGGATCATCTTCATTGGGGTACCAATACAACACACTGTACTCTAGGTGTGGTCTCACTATAAACCTGTACAATGGCAAAATTATCTCTGCCTTCTTGCTGGTGAGTCCCCTAGCTATGCCAGCCAGCATATGATTTGCTTTGGCCACAGCCTTCCTGCATTGTGCCAAGTGTTTCAGGTCAATTTTGCCCCTAGGTGCATAACTTTACACTTTTTAGCATTGAAACAAGGACCCCCCCCCCCTTGGTGGTATCCCAAGGGTATTGCAGAACTCAGGGAGATACTGGATGCACCTTTGACAGTCCATTTTCACAGCTCACTGGAAAAAGGAGTTGTCCCAGAGGACTGGAGGAGGAAGGATGTAGTCCTATTACTTAAAAGTGGTAACAGGGAAGAGGCTGGCAATTACAGGCCAGTCAACCTGACTTTGGTGGTGGGAAACTTAATAGAATCTCTGAGACGAAAAGGATTGTGGGATATCATGAATCCAGTGGGTTACAAGACCTGAGGCAGCAGGGGTTCACAGTGGAGAGGTCATGTCAAATGAATATGATAAATTTCTTTGACTGGGTGGCAAAGGAACTAGATGATGGTGGAGCAGTGGGTGGATGTGGCCTACCTAGATTTCAGTGAGACATTCTACACTGTTCCACATAGTAGGCTAGTAAACAAGCTGGGTAGCTTAGGAGTGGGTCCAAAGGTGGTAAACTGGATAAGAAATTGGTTAGGGGATAGGTGACAGACAGTGGTGGTAAACGGAGTTCACTCAGAGGAAGGGAGGGTGATCAGCAGGATGCCACAGGGATCAGTGCTGGGGCCAGTCCTCTTTAATATCTTTATATGTGACATTGCAGAGGAACTGGAAGGGAACATGTGCCTCTTTGCAGATCACACCAAAATCTGCAATAAGGTGGATACCCCAGGGTGTGCGGAAAGGATGAGCAGAGACCTGAGAAAACTAGAAGAGTGATCAGGGGTAAGGCAGCTGAGTTTCAATGTGAAAAAGTTCAAACAATTCACTTAGGGCACAGAAACCCAGTGGAAGAGTACAACATGGGTGTAGTGCTATTGATGACTACCAAGCAGGAAGGAGACTTGGGAGTAATCATATCTGATGACGTAAAGGTGGCCAGGCGGTGCGACAAGGCAGCTGGGAGGGCTAGGGGGATGCTGGGGTGCATAGGGAGGGGTATCACCAACAGAAAGAGGGAGGTGGTATTACCTCTGTATAGATCACTGGTAAGACCCCACCTCGAGTACTGTGTCCAGTTCTGGAGACCACATCTCTGGAACAACACAGACAGAGTGGAGGTAGTCCAGAGAAGGGCAACTCAAATGGTGCAGGTTCTGCATCAAAAGCCATATGAGGAGAGACTAAAGAACCTCAGTATATACACCCTGGAAGAGAGGAAGGAGAGGGGGATAGGACAGAGACTTTAAATACCTCATAGGGATAAATAAGCTATAAGAGGGAAGTATTTTTTCAGAAAAAGAGGTGCTCAAGAATAAGGGGACATACTATGAAGCTGGAGAGGGGTAGATTCAGGAGAGATATGAAGAACTACTTCTTCACAGAAAGAGGGATGGATTCCTGGAAAAGCCTTCCACTGGAGGTGATGTGGGTGAAAACAGTGGTCGGGTTCAAGAATGCATGGGATGAGCACAAGGGAATCACAGTGGAAAGGAAGGGGAAGGGGGAAAGAGCTGCAGATCAAGTATGATCTATGGTAATAATGCAGGTAGGGAAAAATGGGCAGACTCGTTGGGCCAAGCAGTCCTTATCTACCGTCAAATTCTATGTTTCTAGGAACTCCAGTTGCCAAATGCCAGACCACTTCTCTAGTCTAGCCAGGTCTTCCCTGAGTTCCTGTCTCCTCTCGTTTGTGTCCACTCCCCCATAGAGCTTTGTATTGTCCATGAACAGGCATATCTTACCCCTGATTCCATCCAGTATATCACTTATGAATATGTTAAAGATCGCCAGACTGAGCACAGAGCCCTGTGGGATCTCACTGGTCATAGGCCTAGCTTCTGAGAATTCCCCCCCACCACCACCACCACCACCTTTTGGCTTATGCCCTATAGCCAGTTTCTGTCCAACCCAACAAGCTTAGCCCCCACCCCTAGCTCTTCTAATTTCCTGACCAGTTTCCTGTGAGGTGGATTCAAAGGCATTGGTGAAGTCCAGATACAGGATATCAACCACTTGGCCCTTGACCATTGTCCTGGTGACCCATTTGAAGAAGTCAATTATGTTCGCCTAGACCTCACCTAGAGTACTGTGTCCAGTTCTGGAGACCACATCTGGAAGGACATAGACAGAGAAGAAGCGGTCCAGAGGAGGGTGACTAAAATGGTGCAGTGTCTGCATCATAAGTCTTATGAAGATAGACTAAAGGACCTCTGTATGTACACCCTAGAGGAAAGGAGGGGATATGATAGAGATTTTCAAATACCTCATGTGGAATAATAAGGTTCAAGAGGGAAGCATTTTTCAGAGAAAAAGATGCTCAAGAACAAGGGGTCATGGGCCGGCCCGGTGGCGCTGGGGGTTGAGGCGCTGGTCGCCACACCTTGCGCTACGCCGGCGACCCGGGTTCGGGAGCGAGCCCGGGCGCTGGGGGTCAGCAGTGGAGGGAGGTAGATCGAGCGTCCGTGAGACAGCTCTCCTCTCCCTGAGAGGGATCCAGGGGTCTTCCCGGCACAGTAGTGGCCCCCGGTGGAGACAGGGGGTACTACCTGTGTGAGAACAAGTGGGGGATGAGTGCAGTGGATGTCTACGGGTCTCCGCCTGTGTGCTGACGCCATTGCATGACTGCGCTGGGGGGGGACACAAGACACAAGAAAAGGCCTCCTAAGACCACCGGTGAGATGACGGTGGTCCCAGGGGAACACCCACATCCCAATCGCTGGCCCAGACATGCCCAGATCTCTCCAGAGCCAGATCGTTTGGCCCCAGGTAAGGCATCTCACACTTGACCGCCAAGGGGAAGGGCAGAACCAGCCCCAGAGGTGATACCGGGGGTCGGGCCTGCCTAGGGGTCATTTGGAGAGAGATCCTGGGAGATGCAGGGGGTTCAGCTGGGAGTAGGGTAGTATCTGAGTGGGCACTCCTGAAGGATGCCCGGGAGTCTGGGAGTAATAAAAAAAAAAAAAGAACGAGGGGTCATGTTATGAAACGAGGGGGAGCGGGTAGACTAAAGGGTGATGTGAGGAAGTATTTTTTCATAGAAAGAGTGGTGGGTGCCTGGAACAGCCTCCCAGTGGAGGTGGTGGGAGCAAAAATGGTAATGGAATTCAAGAATGCATGGGATAGGCATAATGGAGCCTTAGTGGTAAGGAAAGTTGGGGGGTAAAGTCAGAGATAAAGTAGGGTCTATGGTGTTGCAGTAGGTAGGGAAAATGGACAGACTAGGTGGGCCAAGTGGTCCTTATCTGCCATCAGAGTCTATGTTTTTATGTTCATCTGGCATGACCTCCCCAAAACAAACCCATGCTACCTCACATCCTGGAGTCCATTATCCCCCAGAAAGTTCATCAGTCTCTCTTTTAGGACAGTCTCCATCAGCTTGCCCATTACTGAGGTCAGGCTGACCAGCCTGTAGTTCTCTTGTTAATCCTTCAGCTCACCTTTGTGGAGCGGCACCACATGTGCAGTTCTCCAGTCCAAGGGAGAATGATCCCTGACTCCACAGAGGTGTTAAACAGTTCTGCCAGGGGATCCGCCAGAACTTCCACCAGTTAGTTCCCTTAACCTTGGGTGCACTCCATCTGGCCCTGGAGATTTATCTACCTTCAGGGCCCTTAAGTACCCTGTCAGCATGAATGATGCCATCCATGACATTCCCCTTCCTGTCCCCACCCCCCTGTTCCCTTGTGGCACCTTCTCTCTAGTGAAGACTGAACAGTAGTACTTGTTAAGTACCTCCACTTTCTCTTCACCACCCTCTGCCAAACCACCCTTCTTTTTTAATCTATTTCATCCTCGGAGTTCCTTTTCCCCTTTATATATTGGAAAAAGACCTTCCCCCCTGTTTTTACCCCCTGTGCTAGCTGTACTTCCTTTTTAGCCTTCGCCACCCTAACCGATCTGCTCGCCTTTCTTGACTTACCAGAGTAATCTACCCTATCCTCTTCCTTCTGAGTACATTTGAACTTCCAGAAGATTGCCGTCTTGTCACTTACAGCTTTTGCCTTCTCCTTTCTGAACACCAGCTGGGTTTCCTGGCTTTACTTTTCTTACTTTTCACTTTGGCACACTCACTAATGGCCTCCATCAATCCCTCGTTTATTGTTGCCCATTTCTGTTCTACATCCATCTCCCTTCTGATCCCAGCAAGGTGACCTACTAGAATTTCTCCATCCTACCAAAGTTAGCCCTCTTAAAGTCCAAAACCCAAGTCTTGGTTCTGACCATCCCACTGCCTTTGTCCAGGTGGAACCACACCACATAGTGGTCACTACCTGCAAGTGGCACTTCCGCTTTTACATTCTGAACATGCCTGCAGTTGGAAAGGACCAGGTCCAGTACAGCTGTTTCCCTAGTGGGTTCCAAGACACCCTGGGCCAGGAAACCACTCTGAAATGCAACCAACAGTACTTGATCCCTAGTGTATCAGGTAACTAGGATTTTCCAATCCACTCCAAGTAGATTGAAATCCCCCATTATTATTATCTCACCCTTACTGGCCATTTTGGTGATTTGAGACCCTAGCACCTTGTCTAATTCCTCTTCCTGGGAAGGTGGCCTGTAGACCACTCCCATCCTTAGTTTCTTCCCCCTAGTGTATTTTTCCTGTACCCACAGCACTTCAGTCTTTTCCTCGCTGCTTCCTCTCTAGTACGAGTTATCCCTTCCTTCATGTACACAGCCACCCTCCCCCCTTTTCATCCCCCATCCTTCCTATATAGTTTATAAGGAGAGAGAGTACACAAGTGAACTCATGCTCACAGAGCGAACGGGTGCTGAGCCTAAATGATAACCAAAAAACAGACCAAAGACAGCACTCTGAATTGTAATAAGTAAAAAGGGAGATTTACTAAATCAAGCCATCCATGGAAAAAAGTGTAGCCAATACCACAGCACAAATCTTAACTTGCTATATAGTTTACAGTATACCCTAGAACTGCAAGGTCCTAGTTGTGGTTTAGTGTGGCCCATGTCTCTATGATGGCTGCTGTGTTCATCTCTCCCTCTGCCTTCAGTGACTGCAAGTCTACCATTTTGTTTCCCAGGCTTCTGGCATTCAGAGACACCACACTCCACTGTGGCTTGGGACGTCTCTTCATCTTAATCTGTCCCCCATCACCCCCCTTCACCTTCAGTCTCCCCCCCACACTGATTGGGGGGAGGTTTATCGGCACCCTCCATCAGGTGACTAAGGATGCTATGCACTCTGCTGCCTCCACCACCGTCAGTTTAAATTGAGGTTGTTCCCTATGTGTGCCTCCAGCTTGCCCTTCAGAACCCTTGTACCCTGCCTACTCAGATGCAACCTGTCTGGTGCATAGAGGTCTTTGTTATCCCAGCTTCCTGCCCAGCTCCCAATGAGCCTGTACCCTTCCTTTTCACACCTCCCCAAGCCATCCATTAAATTCCTCTGCATCTTCTTTCTTTTGCATACTAACCCTCGGGACTGGAAGCACCCGCTGAAAAAGCCATATTGGGTCAAAATATCACCGGGAATACAGCGCAGGCAAAACCACAAAGTGAAAACAGCTAAAGGCAAAATAGCTACAGGGATACTATAGTGAATGGCCAAAATGGCTATCCCTGTAGCTAGGATCCAGAAAGTCAGCACTCCCAGCAAAAATAGTCACCACTCGATATGATTCAGATAGAAGAAATATTTATTTGTGACTAAGTACAGAGTACAGGGGTTTCTGGCGCTTGTTCATTGCTCTGAACTTAGTCATGAATAAATATTTCTTCTATTTGAATCATATTGAGTGGTGACTATTTTTGCTGGGAGTGCTGACTTTCTGGATGCTGACTGCAAGTTTGGGCTGGCCGCCCTGTCAGCACCCACCTCCATTGCCAGTTGGCAGTGTTTTTTCCTGGATCCTGTATCCCTGTAGCTAAACAAGTTAAGGTGACCGGCCCAGTGGCACTGAGGGTTCAGGTGCTGGACGCCACACCTCGTGCACGCAGGTGACCCAGGTTCGGGAACGGACTTGGGTCATCGGGGGTTGGCGGGGGGGGAGGATTGAGCATCCGGAGGACTGCTGTCCTTTCCTGGGGTGGGTGATGGGGATTCCTGGCGCAGTAGCAACCTCTGGTGGAGACCAGGGGTGGCATTAGCATCAGGACACAGAAGGGGCAGGATGACGGTAGGCTCCAGTGGCATGAGGCACCTAGGTATGGCTGCGCAGGATGCCATTGCATGCCACTTCTCAGGGGAAACCACCATACAAGGAAAATGGCCCTATCCTCGGTAGGCAAAAGTGGGTCCAGGGATGATGCACCCACACCCAGTGCCGGGTCCTCTACGCTGTCTCTCTGGTGATCTGCTGAGCCTGTACACCCCCCCTAGATTTAGAGATAGAGTGCCAGGTAGTGAGGGTGGTCCCACCCCAGGGGGGCTCAGAGTCAGGCGGACTGGAGGAGGCAGAGGAAAGCTACACCAGAACGGTGGTGGTAGACTACAAGCGGGTGAGAGAAAGCGTCATCGAGCGACCTCTCTGGAGAGAGTCCCAGTGATGGAGCGGTAAGAAGAATAAACAAAGTTGACAAAAAAAAAAAAACGGTTAAAGTGTGTGCTTGGCAGTGTGCTGCTGAGCAACTTGTGTGGCTCAAACGGTAGAACTACAGGCAGGGAGAGCAGTGGAGCACCTATGTCCTGGGGTTTGATTCCCCATCCCTGGACATTTAACATATTTTATTTTATTTTTTTCATCTCCCCGGGACATCATCTTTTTCCCGTCCCTCCTCAACAATCCCCACCATTTTTCCCATCCCTGAGCAGTCCCCCGAGTTTGTTATAAAAAGTGGAGGTGGTGGGTATGGGGAACACAGCCTGCAGGGGCAGAGCCCCCACAAAACAAAGTGTATTTGTTGAATTTGCAAAGTAGCGCTCCGCTGTTTTGCTGAGTGCTATCTTTGCTGTCAGCGTTTTGGCTTCACAGTTTTTGACTGCACTGTTATTGCCTGTGACATTATGAACCCATGCCAAAAAAGCTACTGCTCTTCCTGCCTCACTGCAAATTCTCCCCAGTTCCCTTGCACTTCCCTCACCTCACATCCTGCAAGGTCATTCATCCCCAGGTGCACTACAGTGTGAGGTCTCCTTCCCCCTGATTCATGGACTACATACAACATGTAATGAGAGAATGCGGGATCTCAGTATTTACACCACAGAGGAGAGGAGAGAGAGAGGGGGGTCATGACAGAGACCTACAAGTACCTCACGGGAGTGAACAGAGTAAGACCATAAGAACATGAGAAAAGCGTCGGCAGATGGGGACGACGCAAACCATCTAGTCTGCCGTAGAAACTACCCCCCTCCTTATACAGCCTTTGTCCTAACTTCTCCTTTATGTCTGCCTCATGCGAGTTTGAACTCCCTGATTGTTTTTGATGCTATCACCTCCTAGGGCAGGCTGTTCCACAGGCCTATCACTTTCTCTGTGAAGAAGTACTTCCTGAGGTTGCTTTTGAACCTTCCTCCTACCAGTCTCATATCATGCCCTCTCGTGCGTGCTGCCGTGCTCTGTTGAAATAGATTGCCTGCCTGAGCTGCGTTAAATCCCCTCACGTACTTAAATGTTTCAATCATGTCCCATCTGTTTCTTCTGTGCTGAAGGGGGTATAGGTTCAGCTCCCCGAGTCTTGCTTCATATGACCTGTGATGCAGTCCATGCACCATCTTAGTAGCCCTTCTCTGCACCGTTTCCAAATGGTCAATGTCCTTCTTGAGGTGAGGTCTCCAGAACTGAATGCAGTACTCCAAGTGTGGCCTCACCAAGGACCTGTAGAGGGGCATGATAACCTCCCTCTTTCTACTAGAAATACCTCTACTTATACATTCAAGGAAGCCACCCGCTTTCTGTGCTGCTTTCTCACATTGTTTTCCCTTCCTTTAATTCATTAGTGAGGATTATGCTGAGATCTCGCTCCGTTTGTGTCTCCTCAAGTTGATGTCCTCCCAGTGTGTACTTTTTTCAAGGTTTCCTCCTTCCCAAGTGCATTACCTTACACTTTTTGGCGTTAAATTGTAACTGCCTGTCCCTGGTCCAATCCTCTAGCCTTCTAAGGTCAGCTTCCATGTTGTCTGCTTCTTTCCTTGTGTCCACTCTGTTGCAGAGTTTTGTATCATCTGCGAACAGGCAAACCTTCCCTGTTAGTCCATTTGCTATGTCTGCTATAAATATTTTAAATAGTATCGGTCCCAGTACCAATCCCTGTGGGACGCCACTGGTCACCCTACCATTCCTTGACAATGATCCATTGACTAGCACTCTCTGGGTCCTATCGTTCAGCCAGTTACTGATCCAGCTGACCATCTTCTGGCCAACTCCCGTATGTTCCAGCTTGTTGGTTAGCCTTCTGTGAGGGACAGTGTCAAAGGCCTTGCTGAAATCTAGGTATACCACATTCACCGCCCCTCCCTGATCCAATGTTCTGGTGACCCAGTCGAAGAAGTCAATCAAGTTGGTTTGACAAGAGCATCCTGCTGTGAAGCCATGTTGCTTTGGCTCCATTTTTCCAGCATCTGTTAGGTACGCCACTGTCCTCTCTTTTAGTAGTGACTCCATCATTTTCCCCACAACTGAGGTTAAACTGACAGGGTGGTAATTTCCTGCCTCTTCGTTGTTTCTGCTCTTGTATAAGGGCACAACAGTTGCCTGTTTGCAGTTCTGAGGTATTTTCTCACTGTCTAGTGACTTGTTGAAGAGCTCAGCCAGCAGTGCGGCCAGTTCCTCTCGGAGCTCATTCAATATCCTAGG
Source organism: Neoceratodus forsteri (assembly GCA_016271365.2). Lineage (NCBI taxonomy): Eukaryota > Metazoa > Chordata > Ceratodontiformes > Ceratodontidae > Neoceratodus > Neoceratodus forsteri. The sequence goes on from CM028136.1 coordinate 898,702,542, forward strand.
GTGTATGCCGTCCAGTCCCATAAACTACAGAACTGGGACCTGCACACTTCTGGACTGGATGCTAACCAATTATCCAGAGCATATCTCTAAAGCTACAGTCCTCCCAGACTCTTTAAGTGATCACTCCCCTCTCCTGTGTATCTGGACCAACAAATACACCAAACGCCCTCCAAAAAACATTAACAGGCAAATGCTGGCCTCCAGTCATCTTGAGTCACTCAAAACACTCCTTCATGAACATGAATGGTCACCAACTGATATAGCCTCTGACATGGACACAGCACTTGAATACTTTATCAGCTGCTTCAATTCCACCTGCGACGTTCATGCTCCTTTTAAGAAGCATACGATCAAGGGTGTCAATAACCCATGGATCACTCTAAGCCTTTTTGCACAAATGAAATCTCAAGACCAGCCCTGGTATCGTGCTAAGGCTACTGGCACTCTGACAGACATCCAGGCCTACGAAACTGCGAGGAATACCTGCACCACAGCAATCCGCCTTGAGAAGGCTAACTACTACAGGAACATCTTAGCCAGCACTTGGAATGATGGGAGTAAATTCTGGCGTAACCTTGCTGATGTGACTGGAAAGGATCCCAAAACAACGCCCACAATGCTGAACATAGATGGTACAATAACTTTTGACCAGGTAATCATTGCCAACTCATTCAACAACACTTTTGCTGACCTTAGCCATGTGCTACCCCCTAATTTTTTTACCCTACCACAGTCAACTCAGCTCCTGATAATTCAGGTCTGCCACCAGGGCACCCTCCTTTCCATTTCAAAGCAATCCCAACAAGCCTTGCTAAAAATCACATTCTTAACATGCTTGGGAAGTCTAGGGTCAGGGGCGATTCACTGGATTTGAAACTTCTCGCCCTCACCATTGAAGAAGTCCTGCTGCCGCTAACCAAAATTCTCAACCATTCCCTAATGCTCTCCCAGTTTCCCCCAAAAGTGGAAGCCTTGAACCTCGCTATCCAGAGCTCCGTTATCTCAACTATTGACTTTGGGCTTGTTATCTATGGATCAGCTACTGACACTGCACTCCAGCACATAGCCACAGCCTTTAATAAGACATGTAGACTCCTTATCTCAGCTGCCCGCCTTTCTCACACGTGACATCTACGAGCAGGCTAACTGGCTTCAGCTATCCAGCAGGCTAAAGTACCGGACCTGCATACTAGCTAAGAAGACATCACTGGGCCTTTTGCCCCCAGGAGTCCAACCAATATTGACACCGCAGTGAGTCCTCCATCTAACTAGAAGCTCAGACAGTCTAACCTTTACAGTTCCTCGCTTCCGGATGTCTCAAGCTCAAAATCCCTACCTTGTCAGAGCCTCAACCTGGTTCAACTCAGTACCTACTGAAGTCTCCAACATTGCTACGATTGGTGCTTTTAAGTGTAAACTATGTCAACACCCTGTGGCTAGTACCTCCTGTGACTGCTTCTCTAACCCCCTCTAGGACTACCCCCTCAAGCAACCCCCTCCCACCACCCTCACCTCTCCGCCTCCCACCGCATACCAATGTATAGGTGAATTTACCCCTGCTCCTTTCCCCTTTCATTTTCCCCCACTCTTGCTAGTTCCCAGCTACTACATGCACAACTCTACCCCCCTCCCTATTTCTCCCCACCTCCCTCTCATTCCCACACACACCCTCGTCACCCTTCTTTCTCCTTCCCTTCTACCCACTCCTAACAAAGTTTCACTGAGCCGCCTTTTACTTGTACTGTATAAATAACTCACAACTGAATTCCTTGACAATGCCTCTGGCTGCTATTATTGTTATTTATTTATTTCGGTCTAGGATTACAATGCCTTTGAGCTGAGGCTCTTTTACAAAGGTTCCACGTCAGCGTGTGCAACAGTAATCATTTTAATTACAAACATGTGATCTTGACTTACAGAAATGTAGTAACCAGTACAAAGACTTGAGGTATGGGTAAGACAAGGAAGGGGGTGGAAGTGAGGTAGAAGATCGAGGGGGTGAAGGAGGTGCAGGGGGTAAGGGGGAGTACGAGAGGAGGTTGGGGCGGGGGCAGGAGTGAAGATACGGGGAGGAGGTGGGCAAGGGTGGGTGACAGTGCAGCCAGGGGGCCTTGTCAAGGGAATATGACAGGTAAGGTGCTGGGGTGCAAAGAATGATTGTAAGGGCTGGGTGCTGGGGCATGTGCAGCTGGAACGGTGGAAATGTTAAGATGGGCAATTACAGGATACAAGCAGTGAGTGGCGCAGCTTGGACTTGAAGAGGCCGAGTGTTGGAGCAGTCGTTATATCGCTGTCAAGAGAGTTGAGCCAGTTAGATGCCCGATAGGCGAATGATCTTTGTCCTTGGGTTATGCGACATTGTGGGATATGTAGTAGATGGGAATTGGATCTCCTTGTAGTGACGTTCCTATGTTTAGACTTAAGAAGGGCACAGACACCCGGTGGAGCAAGCCCCATTATAATTTTCTTGGCCATGATGCAGGTTTGGTATTTTATGCATTTGTCCAGTTGAAGCCATCCAGATTGGGAATAAAGGTCACTTGTGTGGGTACGGTGATGTGCGCCACTGATGAGTTGACAGGCCTTATTCAGGGAGGTCACGATACATTTGAGAGCAGTGGTAGCTGCAGGCACATATATGATAAGTCCATAGTCCGTGATGCAGACAATGGAGCTTTGGACAGCCACTGATAGCGCTTCTGGGGTTAGGTGTTTCCTGTGCTGGAATAATATGCCTAACCGCGCATTGGCAGACTTTGCAACATTGCTGATATGGACAGTGTATGAGAGTTGGGGATCAAGGGTGATGCCGAGGTACTTGAACGATTGTGTTTGCTCTAGGGTGGCTCCTTGGTTGGTAGCAATGGAGAGGTGGAGTCTTTTGTTTTGTTGTGGGGGCTGCATAAGACCATGGACTTGTTTTTTTTTTCTGATTGAGAAGCAATTTATGATTTAGGAACCAGGATTCAATGGAGGAGAAGGCCTGCTGAAATTTATTTTGTAATTGGATTGGATCAGGGTCCGAGGTGAGGATCACAACATTGTTGGCGTAGAGAATTATTTGTTCTGGGCAGCTGTCCGGTAGTGAGTTTAAGAATGAATAAGCTGAAGAGGAGGGGTCCCAGAATGGAGCCCTCCCAAGCAGACCAGTCTAGGGTCCGAGAATGTATCAGCGATTCTTACTGTTTGGGACCATTCTTCAAGGTAGCTCTTAAACCAGCCAAATGGAGTCGGTTGACCGCCCAGTGTTCTGAAGCTGGACAAGCAGGAGGCGGTGATTGACAGTGTCGAAGGCTTTAGTTAGGTCGATGTAGATTGAGCCTAGTAATTTGCCGGAGTCAAGTGCGTTGTGGAATGCACCGGTGAATTCAAGTAGGGCAGTGGAGGTGCTGTGACCTTTGCAGAACCTGTGTTGTTGCTTGCACAGGATGTTGTACTTATCCAGGTATTCTGCAAGCTGGTCCGAGACGATGCGTTCTAGTGCCTTGGAGAGTGGGGGTAGTAGGGAGATAGGTCTATAGTTATCGTGGGCAGTTTTGTCACCACTTTTATGGATTGGGGTGATAGTGGCAGATTTCCACCTGTCTGGGAACTAGCTAAGGCTGAGGGAGAGGTTGAAGATTCTGGTCAGTGGACTAAGCACTTCTTCAAGTGTGAGAGACAGGATTTTGAGATTGAGGGAGTCATTACTGAATCTTGATTTACCAAGGGCTTTGGTAACATATTTGCGTACCTGGTGAGCCTTGACTGCTTTGAAGTAGAAGTGGGGGTAGCTGGTGGGGGTAGTGTTTATTGTGGACAGAGGGGCTTCACCATCTTTGAAATAGTCCTGGGGTAGGACAGCACCGAGGTCGGTAAAGGCTTTGTTAAAGGTATCCGCATTGGTTTTTGGGTTGAAGGTTGTGGTTCCGTTAATGTTGAGTATCGATGGGAGGTTTTGGGTGGATTCCCAGTGAGTTCCTTTATGTTCTTCCAGAATTCCCGACCATTGCCCCAGGAGTTTGTGAGGGCATGCTAATAGTAGGTGGACTTCGTTTGCCAGATGGTTTTGGTGCAGTCATTGTGGGCACATTTGTAGTTTTGGATGTCATTTTGCCTTCCAGAGTTTCTGGCCAGCACCCATAGGTGGTCTCTTGTTTTTAGCATCCTGAGGAGGTCACCTGTGAGCCAAGGGTTACTGAGTGATTTGACTTTGCATTTCTTAATAAGAGCATACGTGTCACAGGCCACAGTGAAGATGTTTATGAAGTGGTCAAGGGCAGTGTTTACATTGGTTGCATTGAAGATAGGGGACCAGTCTTGATGTAGGAGGTGGGATTTGAGTTGAGGAAGGTGACCATGGGGTAGAACCCTGCTGGTGATAGTTTTTGGCGGTGGTTTGACAATTTATTTGACCAAGTGCAGCTAACAGGTGAGTTGTCGCTGAGAGAGTTAGGGTTGACATCAGAGTTAGATATCTGTGATGGGTGATTGGTAAAGATCCAGTCCAGGAGTGTGCTGGTGCTGGTCCTGTAATTTTTCCTGGTTGATGAGTCAACCATTTGTATGAGGTTCACTGCAGCAACGGTATCCCTGTGTGCACCAGCATCGGCCACAGGCCAGCAGATGTTGAAGTTACCTAGGAGGATGGATTCAGTGTCCGGTGGGAGTGACTTTACAAAGTCAAGAACAGCTGTTAGACCAGTTCCCTGTTCTTTTGGAGGGATGTAGATAGGGGCAACAGTGAGGGTTCTGTTTTGGGCTCCAAGGAGGATTCTCACAGGCAAAATCTGAGCGGTTGGAGTGAGGTAACAATGTGGTGCCCCTGTATGGAGTCTTTTAGGTAAAGAGCGCAGCCCCCCGCCTCTTTCGGAGAGGTGATCCAGCCTAAAGACGTTGTAGCCAGGAAGGCTGATTGCATGGTCCGGTACTGATGGCATGAGCCAGGTTTCGACAACTGCCAGGATGTCAGGGCAGTGTTGGCTGGTGAAGGCCTGTAGGGCATCCATTTTAGGAAGGAGGCTGCAGATGTTGATTGATCTGAATGAGAGGGCACCCGAAGGCTTGCGTGGATTAGTGGGTTTAGAGCAGAATGGGCCAGGGTTTGGGTGCACGTTGCCTAACAGCATTAGGAGGAGGAGAACTAGCCTCAAGGAGCTGCAGCGTATTTCTTTAAGGGAATGCTTTCACCTGCTAGCAGCTCGGGAAATTGCTGAGCATCAACGATAGTGGGTGAGGGTAAGCGTAGACAGGGGGGACCAGAGTGGAGGGCTAGGACCAGTGTGGGTGTAGGACAGTTTCATGGCAGTAGGAAGGACCCTGGTCAAGGGGCAGTGTCCAGTGTGCAGTGTGCCTATGTGGAGGAAGGATGTAGGAATGTGGAAGCTGTGGGGGAGGGAGGGAAAGCAGGCTCTTGGGGTGTGCAGTAGGGGAGGAAGACAGGCAAGGAGAAAAAGAATAAGGGGTAGAGAGTGGTGGAGGTGCATGATTAAGGTAGGATTCGGGGTAGGTGGAGGGGGTTAAGACAGGCTGGTGGGGCTAGGAGAAGGGGGCGAACAACAGTAGCTGGATCAGTGGGAATTGAGGATACAGCCAGGAAGGCCAGGCTGCTTAGTTACAGAAGATTGGGAGTGGGAGGTGGCGGCTAAAAGATGGGGGGGAGTCCCAAACAGGTACCCAATGGAGCACAGGTGGGGGGGCGGAGCTACCGGGGGTGTGGAGGAAGGTCTATAAAGTTAAGGTCGGGGATGGCGGTCATAAAATTTCAGCCTTTTGCCATAGAAATGAATGGGCGCAGCAGCCCTGAGCAGAGCAAAGTTTTAGCTTGCTCAAGAGCCAATCCCCGAGCAGGAGGCAAGACAGCGTCCAATCAGGGTGCGGTACAGATACCGTGGGGCCAATGGCATGGCTCTAAGCAGTCCCAGTGGTTCAGGGAAGTCTTACCCAGTTTGAGTGGCTCTCGAGGGCAGCTTGATGGAGGGCGGCTGTACGGCTGGAGTCTCGAGCCGCGGCCGTGCCACCGGGGTCAGGAAGCCCGAGTCAAGGGCTGGAAATCTGGAAGAGGGGAGAGATATAGTAGTTAGCAGTGGGAGGGGAGCTCAGAGGATTGGGGGGTGACATGGGTCAGCTAAATCGGGGTGCGGGAAGCAGAGAGAGGCCGAGAGTGGCAATCAGAGAGGTAGAGCAGTCCAGAGTTGTGGGTGGGTGGTAATGGCCAGAGGCAGCTTAGTGGGAATTAGCCTTGATGCTGCGGGGAGAGGGGGAGAGCAGGTGGGAGAGCAGAGAGTAGTGAAAGTAGCATAGGAGACAGTGGGGGGGGGGATTCAGGCTCAGAGAGAGCTAGGTCACAGTACTAAGGCAGAAACAATTCTTGGCAAGCTTTAAACAATTATATTCGGAATCGGCTCAAAAAACAGTTCAGATTACAGCGATAGCTTAAGTTAGACAATTCTAAGGTAAATGACTAGGCAAAAGTCTTCATGGCTGAGCAGGCCAACATTTCAGCCATTTACCATAGAAATGAATGGGCGCAGCAGCCCCAAGCAGAGCAAAGTTTTAGTTGGCTCAAGAGCCAATCCCCAAGCAGGAGGCAAGAGAGCATCCAATAAGGGTGTGGTACAGATACCGTGGGGCCAATGGCATGACTCTCAGCTGTCCCGGTGGTTCAGGAAAGTCTTACCTGGTTTGCATGAGTCTAGAGGGCGGCTTGATGTAGGGCAACTGTGTGGCTGGAGTCTTGAGCCACGGCCGTGCCACCGGGGTCAGAAAGCCCGAGTCAAGGGTTGGGAATCTGGTTCGAGTGGATTATTGTAACCTTACTTGCCTTTTTGTAAGTTCCACTGTGATGTTCATAATATGTTTTATACTTTATTGTCCTTGTTTCCTTGACATGTAACCTTCGTAAAAGAGCCCTTGACTCAAAGGCGTAATCTGAAACATAAATAAATAAATAAGATCCAATATTGCTTTGTCTCTGGTGGGTGAGTTCACCAGTTGAAGCAAACCTGCTGCCCTTAGTGCAAAAAGGAACTCTTTGTTCTGGTCTGAGGATGTTGTGTAAGAGGCCCAATCCACATCTGGTAGATTGAAGTCTCCCTCAAGCAACAACTCACCCCTGGGCTTCTGGTGACGTCACAGAGCCAAATACAAGCGGGTGAGAGAAGCCCCCTTCCGCACTAGCTCAAAAGCTATAAAATTAATTCAATACTGCATCAAAACTGCTTAAAATGGCAAGTACAAATCATTTTAGGGACAGACAAGGTCAAGACAAGCCTAAAAACAAGACAGCTCTACCAGATCAATGGAGATTGCAGGCACCAACTAAAAGGCCAAGATGAAGCCCTTCCCCAGCCAGCGTGGTGGATACCAAAGAAGAAAATGATCAGCTCTCCTGCTCAAGATTCGAGCAGCTTTTCAAAGAAATCAGAGAGGTGAGAGCTGAAATGAAGCTAGAATTTTGTAACCTGGACCAGAAATTGACAGGGCAGGAGCAGCGGGTTGAATCCACAGAGGAATGGAAAGCAAAGACCAAGGATGGCGCAGGCATTATACTACAGACGCTGATAGTCCAGACGGAACGGCTGCAAGAGAAATGTATTGATTTTGAGAGTCGCTCCCGCCGGGAGAACATCAGATTGTATGGCCTCCTGGAGGGTTCTGAAACTGGCCAAATGACTGATTGTATTACTGATTTACTGATGGACATTTTACAGTTGCCAACCGGATACCAGTTGGGTATTGAGAGGACTCACCGGGCATTACAGCCCAAACCTTCTGATGAAAAAGCAAGACCATGTTCCATAATTATAAAATTTTAATAGTTACGAGACAAAAGAAGATATTCTACTAAGGGCTTGGAGACAGAAGGCGGTCTCATACTTAAACAGTAGACTGTACTTTGATCACGATTTTTCCCAAGAGATTCAATGCCAGCGGTTGCAATATTCTGACATAATAAAATTACTGAGAGCCAAGGGTCTTCACTTTCACACTCCCTACCCAGCAAAAATGAGGATATTTTGGCTGGATGGAGTTAAAACATATGACTCACCAGAAGAAGTCAGAGGAGTGCAGGTCGAGAAGGGCCTGATGGAGTCCCTCGTCCCTTCTACTAAAAACTCAAATTACCAGAAGGCTTCAGAACGATTGGTGGATTGGTTGGTCGCTCTTGGCAGATGAAAAAGAGGGCATGACTCAGATATGTCATCACTTGCTTCTCTTCACGCAGTGCAAACCCTGCTACAGAAACTCCAGAAGAGCCAAGGCGAACATTAGAGTGACTTCTCAGGATCGAACAGGCGATGTGCTCCCATTCTGGTTGTTAAGACGCCTTTGAGCATGCTAAGATTCCACTCGTGGAATCATTAGAAATACTCATTTGCAGAATTCAGCTCCTCTGTTCACTCTGCAAGTGACTATTAGCTTTTTTAATGTTCCTGCATGACTGAAACGCAGGGAAGGAGAGAACGACATCGGAGGGCATAATTGAACTTTTTTTTTATTATGTTTTCACAGAGAGACCTTTATTTTGACTTTACTTATGCAGCAATGTGTCGATGGAAATCAAAGTCTCTCTGGATTTTCTACTTGCAGTACATGGGCTGTAAAAAACATCATGGGATATGCAGAGTGGCCCAACTATTCTTTCCTTAGGGGAACTTATTTGTACTTTAAAATTTGAAGCAAGGCAGGACACAGAGTTGATATGCCTCATTAAATGGCAGCAGCTCGGATGACTGAGTTTCAGTGGGGCAAATGTTTTAAGTGACTCAAATGCCTGAAATATTTTTTCCACAGTACCTCTGACCTTGCTGATCTGCTTATTCATTATTTTACAGAGTCACTCACATATGCAGTATTGTTTATAGTATATAATCTCCATACTTAATTGTTGGGGGGGGTGCAACTTTTTGCCTCCAGTCAGTGTTTTCAATTTGATTTGGTGGTCAGTAACGTCACAGCTAGACTATACTTGTAGTAATTTAGAGCAGGCTCTAAATTACTACACGTGTAGTCTAGCTGTGACATCACTGACCACTAAATCAAATCGAAAACACTGACTTTATCTTTTAATGTAAATGGATTAACACATCCTATAAAGAGAAGCAGAATAATGTCCTTCTTATGCAAGTCGCAAGCAGCATTTCTAAAGCTCAAGGGAGATGCACTTAAATAAGGAGGAGTATGGGAAACTTACGAAATTTGGCTACCAAATAGTTCAGTCTTCTTCTTATAAGAAGGGCAAAAGGATGGGCACAGAAATTCCTATTTCCAACAAATGTCCATTTGAGGTACTGGATTCTAAAGCAGATAAAGAGGGTCATTATGTAGGACTAAAAGGTAAATTCAGTGGTTCTACTGTTACTCTGGTTTTAGTGTATGCTCCCCCAGGCTCTGACTTTTCTTTTTACAAGGAGTTTTTTTTTTTCAAATCTCAGAATGGACAGATGGTCACTTAATTATAGGTGGTGATTTAAATCTATGGCTGAATGCACACATGGACACATCTGGAGGAGTGGTCAGGCAGGAAGGTGGGGTGGCCAACAGAGTGGCAAAATTGCTAGGAGAGCTTGGTTTCGTGGATGTCTGGAGACAGATGCATAGGGGAAGTAAACAAAATACTTTCTTTTCTCCAGCACAAAAAAGGTATTCAATGCTGGATTATTTTGTGATGCCCAGAGACTCCATAGGCCTGTGCTCTGATTTATGACTAGGCGATATCATCCTGTCTGACCACTCCCCAAAGTACTGTATATATGAAAGTCAAACTGGGGCCTATTAGACACACCACTTTCTGGAGGTTGATTGTTTCCTTGATCCACGATGAAGAAATCAAGGAAACAATATCAAAGGTAATAGAGCAGGCGGTTAGGGAAAATGATAACCCTGAGATATCCCCTGGGATTATGTGGAATACAATAAAGGCCATAATACATGAACATTCATAGAGATCTCGTCCAGACGCAAGAAATTAAGGGAGGCAAGAAAGATTACATTGCGGGAACAGATAGCTACTTTGGAACAGCAACAACAGCAGCACCTAGAGGGGGATAGGGGAAAATTGTTAACAAAACTAAAAAAGGAGCTGCTAGAAATAATTGATTACCATGTTGAACAAAAGTTACTTTATTTAAGCTAGAGATAATAATAATAATAACTTTATTTTTTGAGCACCTTTCAAATGTCAAGGTGCTTTACAGTGTTAAAACCTACCATAAAAATATTACAATTAATAAATAAAACAGCAATAAAATCATAACAATTCATAAAAAAGCCTGACTCCACAAAAAAGTCTTGAGTGCCTGTTTAAAGCTCCCCATGGTCATACATTTCCGGAGCTGACACGGCAGAGAATTCCAGAGGGTGGGGGCCACAAACATAAAAGCACGGGCCCCAGAAGATTTCAAAGTAACCCTCGGAATCTCCAGCAACCCCTCTTCAGCCAAGTGGAGCTGTCGCAGAGGGGTGTAAGGAATCAGAAGCTCTTTCAAGTAGTCGGGGCCAAGTCCGTGTAGGACTTTGTACTATGATACTATGGAGGGGGCCCAAGGGCTTTAAGACTACTAACCCGTAGGCTCTGACAGTATAAGGCTTAGGCTAGCATCCCAAAAATACTTGACCCTAAATGTAAGACATGGAAATATACAATGGAAAGAATAGCGGATTCATTTAAGTATTTTTACCAAAAATTATACAGTAAAGGAGCCAGCCCCACCTCAGAGGACATAGACACTTTCCTGGCATCTCTTCAACTACCCAAGATCTCAGAGCAACAAAGGAGGGCCCTAATTACCCCATTCACAGTGGGAGATGCACATATCGAAATGGCCCGTTTGAAAGCAGGAAAGTTCCCCGGCACCGATGGCCTTCCTAACAAGTTTTAAAAGAAATTTAGGGATGATATCATGCCTTTATTGCTTAGGTCATATAATCATCTGTGGTCAGAAGAGGGTGGCAGTGCTCCATCTTGGGCCCAGGCTATAATATCAATGTTGCCAAAGCCGTCCAGGGACCCCACCATCTGTTCATCATACAGACCAATCACTGTACTGAATACCAACTACAAAGCTGTGACAGGGATCATGGCAAGAAAAACTCCTCACAGAAGTAATAAATTTAGATCAGGCAGGCAAACCTTTGACGATATTAGCAGATCGGTAGACATTATAGAACAGTTGCAAGCTTCAGGCACTCCTGCTTACATAATGAGTTTAGATGCCGAAAAAGCTTTTGATCAGGTCTCCTGGGCTTTCTTACAGAGTACCCTGGCTGGCTTTGGCTTCCCTGCACCCTTTCTGAATTATATAGTTATATTATATTCCAGTCCAACAGCTTATATTGGGGCCAATGGCCATGTTTCCGGCTCATTTAGACTAGAAAGGGATACTAGGCAGGGATTCCCCCCATCCCCTTTATTATTTGCCTTGTACATTGAGCCTTTGGCTCAGAGCATTCGGTTAAATAACTGAATAACTGAGGTAGCTATGGGGAACACCGTCCATAAACTTGCTCTTTACGTGGACGATGTCCTCCTTTACTTGGCAGATCCTTCTAAGTCTTTGCCCGAGGTTTTTAAACAGATGACACTATTTTCAGCCCTATCCAGTTACACCTTAAACTGGTCTAAAACAGAAGTATTAGTTCTGGCAGATGAGGTTCCTGAGGACATTAAATCAAGTTATCCCATGAGGTGGGACTGTGATTCCATTAAATATCTTGGAGTGCGTTTAGGCAAATCCCCAACCACACTATGTATTAAAAATTATCCTCCATTGACTAAACAAATATGAACAGACTTACAAAGATGGGACTGTACGCCTTTTCCATTCTGCTCACGACTACAAATAATTAAAACCAACATCCTACCGAGACTTCTCTACTTATTTCAAACTGTTCCATGTATGATCCCACAAAAAGAATTAAATGCCTGGCGGAGGTGGGTTATGTCCTTTCTCTGGGGACATAAACGTTCTATAGTACCTAGGAACTCTTTATTCCTGCCAAAGCAGGAGGGAAGGGAGGGCCTGTCCACATACAGCAGATTACTGGACTGCGGCCCAGATGAAGATTGCACTGTTATGGGCCCATCCAAGTTACAAAGCCCACTGGCAACAGCTCAAACTACAGCAGTTTGGCAAATATCAACTATGTACTAGGATGTTCAACCCCCATGGATGCCCCAGTGACTTTGCTTTGGTATCGTCCTCTGTTCAAGCAACATTACTGGGATGGTATCAGGGCATCAAAAGGGGTCATACAACTAGATACCCATGGAAATATGCTTGGTGGTATGAAGATAAAGACTTTGCTCCAGCCAGGTTCTCCAAATGGTATCAGAAACAGACCGATAGTGGTATTTATGCATCTTGGCAGTTGCTGCAGGGGAGTATGACCTTATCTTTTGAGAAAGTCAGGAGTAGTTTTGCATGGACAGAAGTGGATCTTATATACTATCACCAGCTTAGGGACTATATTAATGGCAGGTTACAGAAAGATGTACAGCGTGAGGATCTTAGACCATTCCCCGGAGCATTCAAACTTATTTGGGGGTCAATGCATGGTAAAGGAGCAATAACAATGTCATACTGGAACCCGATAGCTGACTGTACACACAGTGCATGGTCACATCAAAGAAAATGGGAGCAGGAGCTGGGAACAGAGTCAAATATGGTAAAATGGAGTCTGGTATTTAGGAGTTGCTGAAGAATCACATCATCTCCCAATTGGCAAGAGTATGCCTGGAAGATCAGAGTGAGGTATTTTTTAACCCCAGGCAGACAGGTCAGAATGGGCATCAGAGCCAGCGCTCAGTGGTGGAGGGGGTGTGGCTGCTTAGAAGCTGAACTGGCTCACATCCCCTGGTTTTGCCCTGAAATTCAAGTTTATTGGGGAAATGTGAGGCGACACCTGAAGGGACTGTTTTGGCCAGATATCATAGTAGGCCCAGAAAATATAATACTGGGGCTCTTTCCTCCAGAGAATAAAGGAAGGGAAATATGTATGGTCCATCTTATGTATTGCTGCCTTAAAGGCTATAACAAAAAAGTGGCTCCAGCAGACTCCACCGGGCATGTCAGACTGGCTTAGGATAGTTAATCAAATTTAAACAATAGAGAGAATTACTTTCACTGCTAATTACAGCAAAGCCTGATATACGAATAGATGGACCCGTTGGGAATTGTATAAGGATGAGGTACAATAAGCTGTAGTGTAACTCAAAGGGCCTCTGCTTTACTGTGTTTTCCATGGATTTCTGTCACATATGTCATCTCTGACATACAATGCCACCTCCCTTCTTTCCCTCCCAATCTTTCCGGAATAACACATACCCTGGGATGGTTACATCCCAGGAGTGGTTCCCAGTGAACCATGTTTCCGTAACAGTGACCCAGTCTAATTCTGCATCTGCCATTACGGCTGTGAGAGCAGGGATTTTGTTTGGCAGACTACGAGTATTGACACACATTGCCTTCCATCCCCTTCTGTTTTGGTCATTTGTACTGCTGGGGAACCTGTTTCAAATGAAAAAGCACAACATAACAAAGGCATGCAATGAAGCTAGAAGGAGGGAAATTTAAGGGTGATATGAGGAAATACTGCTTCACTGAAAGAGTAAAGGACACCTGCAGTAGCCTGCCACAAGAGTTAGTAGTAACAAAAATTGTGTGTGTGTGTTGGAGGGGTGGAGTTCGAACATGCATGAGATAGACATAGGGGAATACAAGTGAATAAAAAGGGTGGGGTAGGTCACCGAACAGCAGCTTGGGTCTGCTGGGACAGAATAGGCAGAGAAACAAAAAGGGAAGACTGGGTGGGCCTAGTGGTCCTGTTTTGCTGACAACTTCTACTGTATGTTTCTGTGTTACTGAGCAGCCTAATGTTTGCCTATACTTGCACAAAGGGTTCACGTTCTAGGTCCAATTCAGGAAAGTAAGGGCTTGTTTCATGTTTCTTGTTTTTCAGCCCCAGCAACAGATTGCTGTCCATTTGCTTAGTACATGCTGTATTTGGCACCTGCAGATTTCCAGCTTTTTTGCTACCTGCCCTCCCAGGCCATAAATATGGGTCCCTGATTCCAAAAGAACAACAGAGGGGAGGAGGAGAAGTTCCTGTGGTTTGAGTCCCAGTTCAGTGTAAGAGCTCGATGAGTTCAGGCTTCGGCTGTGACTGACTTGGGGGGGTGGCCATGAACTTGGGATGGTGGTAGGGTCCTAGGTTGCACTGTTTTTTTCAGTTTGGCTCTCCGGTGGCTCAGATTCTGGCAAGGATCCAAGGTGAAGAAGGCAAAGGCCTGTTGGCAGTTAACCCTCAAGGAGAGCTGCTTGATGACAATAGCAACTACTGTCCTGCAGTTCAGAAGTGCAGCCTGCAGTTTTCCTGTCAATTAGCCCAGATATCAAGAGTGGAGTGTGACCAGAGCTGAACATTGAGGACCTAGGAAATGATGCTGAGACACTGAAGCCTGAGGAAGGGGTAAGATGCAGTGAGCCCTTCCCTGCCTCATTCTGCTTGGTGCCGTATTGTGCTAGCTAGGAGAGTATATCCCTCGCGCTCTTGTTAGAAAGCCTGAGTTGCTGTGTATCACTGTCTTATCTGGGGCAAAGGTGCATAATGCTTTGTCCCCAATTCCCTCAAGGCTGCAATGGGGACAGTATGAACTGTGGGTATATTTGTACTGCTGCTACCTGCTGTTTCTAAGGAAAGGCCAGGGAAGCCAGTGGGTCCTTGCTGTGAGGGGCACAGTTGAAGAGTGGAGAGTGGCTCCACAGGGGTGGTACAGGATCTCATAAAGCCAGTTTCCCAGCAGTCACCTGACAAGACAAGGAGGCAGCCAGAACCAGGAGTGACATGCAGTTTCAGAATGTTGCAAGGACATTCATTTTCAGAATGTGGTGGGGACGTGCAATTTTGGAATATGGTGGGGATGCACATTTTCAGGATGTGACAAAAGGCAGTTTTGGAATATGGAGATTTATGAAAAGTTTCAGAATGTGGCAGGAAGGGGGGAGATATCTTCCAATATAAGAGTTGTACAAGAACGAGGGGGCATGATATGAAATTGGAAGGTGGCAGGCTGAGGGGAAATGTGAGGACATTTTTCTTCATGGAGAGGGTGGTGGACACATGGAATAGACTGCCACAGGAGGTGGTAGGGCAAGCACAGTGGAGGGTTTTAAACATGCATGGAGCAGGCATTATGGTACCTTAGAGGTGGGAAGGTGGGATGAAAAGTCATTGACCAGTTAGGGTCAGAGGCCAAAAACTAGTGTAGGGCTTTCGGGCAGAATGGATGGTCCTTATCTGCTGAAAATGTCTATGTTTCTATGTGAGGTAAAATTTTAGAATGTGGTGGAGACATGCAATTTTGGAATGTGGCAGTGATGCATGATTTCAGAAGGTGGCGATGATGCACAAATTTAGAGTGTAGTGATGATGCACACCTTTGGAATATGGCAGTAATGCACAATTTTGGAATGCGGCAGTGACACACAATTTTAGAATGTGACAACACAATTTTGGAATGTGGCAATGACGTACAATTTCAGAATGTGGCAGTGACGCACAATTTTGGAATGCGACAGTAACGCATGGTTTTGGAATGTGGTGGTGATACACAGTTTCTGAATGTGGTGGTAATGCACAATTTCAGAATGTAGCAGTGACGCACAATTTCAGAATGTGGTGGTGACACACAATCTCAGAATGTGGCGGTGGCACAGTTTCAGAATGTGGCAGTGACACACAGTTTCAGAACTGGTTGTGATGCACAGATTCGAAATGCTGGTGTGGTGCATGATTTCAGAATGTGATGGTGACACATACTTCTGGAAAGTGGCAGTGATGCACAATTTTGGAATCTGGCTTTGATGCAAAATTTAGTAGTGGGCTGGTGACACAATTTCAGAATGTGGCATTTTTGAAATGTGGTTGGGATGCATAATTTTAGATTGTGGCTGGTACGCACAATGTCAGAATGTGGTGGGAATGTGATGCACAATTTTGAAAAATGCGGCAGGTACAAGCAACTTCAGAATAAAGTGGTGTGTCCTGTCACATTCTGATCATGTAAATCTCCACTATATTCTGAAATTGCCAGTCCTTGCCAAATTCCTTGATGGGTGTTCCTCACACATTCCATGATTGAGTGTCCCACCACATTTCAAGACAGCACATCCCTGCCACATTCTGAGGTTGCATGTCCCTCGCAGAATTTTACAGTTGTATAACACCTTGACATTCTATACCTTAGTTCAGTGCTACATTCCAAAACCACCTCCTAACACGTTCTGAAGTACAGTACCATGCACCTGAACATTCTGCAATGCAAGCACTTCAGCGAACCCAATGTCATTTTTTTTTTAGTATTACTTCACCTACAGTTTCTTACAATTTTGGAGAAATAGCTCATATAAGGTTGCTGACAGGGAGGATTAGGCTATGAGTTCTGGTTATGACATCATCCGTGGCTCTTCACTGAAACTGGCTTTTTTGAACAGGGAGTGAAATTAGGGTTACAGAATAGTTCATAACTTTAAAAGAAGTAATATCGAAACCTATTTCTTAGTATGAGATTTATTGGGGTATGCCGATTCTAATTCTGCAGTGTAGCACGGTTGGTAGACTACCTCTTTAAGTCCTGAAGGTACAGAGCAGTCAGTATTTATTACTCCTTTTTGCCTGCACAAATTCCTCGTCATGCCATTCAGAATAAAAATGTGCCCGCTATCTGTCAAAGGCTGGTTTATCTTATTTTTATTTTATTTATTTATTCAGCTACAACCTTTGAGCAAGAGCTCATTCACAAAGGTTCCACGTCATGAGACACAGTACAAGCACAGAGACATTAGAAAATTATGCACAAAGTATATTACAACATGCTATATTATGTACAGGGATCTGCAGCCTTAGGTACAGCGTAACAATTGGGTTACACTAGGTTGTTCAGACTAAGGTGAATCACTACAGTAGGTCAAGAAATGGTGCCATGTACCAACCGTGATACCAAGGTGTCAGCATGGCTGGGGGAGGAGAAAAAGAGAGCAGCCTCATAAATCCAGGTCTTGTCCTCAGGGTAGAGGGTGGAGGGGAGACAAGTTTCAGCAGCAGGGCAAGACAGTGGGATTGGGTCAGGGCCATCAGCCCAGATGAATTAGCAGATGGCAGAGGGGAGCACGAAAGGAGGTGGGAGAGGAGAGGAACATAAAGGTGGGGGGAGAGGAGAGGAACATAAAGGTGGGGGAGAGGAGAGGAACATAAAGGTGGGGGAGAGGAGGAGAACATAAAGGTGGGGGAGAGGAGAGGACGTCAGGGAGCAAAGGGATAAAAAGGGGTATTGGTGGGAAGAAGGGGGCAAGGTGGGTGTAGAGAGAGGGGGCACCAGCAAGGGCAATGGAGGAGTGGCAGTGCAGAGTGAAAGAGCAGCAGGTGGAGAAATTCAGGAGCTCAGCAGGCAGGTGGACTCACTGCTTGAGACAAGGTACTGTTTGAATTCGGACTTGAAAGTGAGAGACTTGGGGTATTATGCATCACCAAAGGTAGCTCATTTTTCCAGTTCGGGCTCTGTAACAGAATAAGCATTGCCCAGCTGTGGTTCTGCGAAATGGTACGTGGAGCGTGCCCTATTTACAACCTCTGGTTCCATACTGGGAACCGGCCTGGGTGAAGATTTTGGTGATGTAAGGTAGGGTCTTGCCCAGGAGAGTCTTCTTGCCAAGGAGGCAGGTCTGGTACTTGATTCTATTTCCAAGTGACAGCCAGTTTGTCTGAGCATACAGGGGGCAGGTGTGAGTAAAGTGATCAGCATCTAAGGTGAGTCTACATACCTTATTAAGTGCAGTACCCACATGCTTCAGAGCCATGTCAGTGGCAGCTCCATAGACCACCAGCCCATAGTCAATGGTGGAGAGTATGGAGCTAGTAACGGAGAGTCAGAGGGCAGTGTGAGTTAGGTTTTTTCTATGCCCATAGAGTATTCCAAGTTTGGTGTGCACCGCCTTTACCACCTGATCAATGTGTTGCCCAAAGGAGAGGGTGTCATCGATGGTAACCCCCAGGTACTTGAAGGAGTGCACTTGCTCCAGCGGTGCATTATCATTATTGTAAATGGAGATGGTGGGGAACCTCCTCTTGAGTTGAGGGCTAGATAGGAGCATAGTCTTAGTCTTTTTATAATTGAGCAGGAGTTTGTGAGAGCAGAAACCAGTCCTCTAATTGATAGAAGGAGGACTGTAGCTCATTCTGCAGCAGGTCGATTCGGGAGTTGCTGTGGAGAATGACAGTGTCATCAGCATACAGTATGATTTTGCTGTCACAGGCCTTCAGAAGATCGTTTAGAAAAAGAATGAATAGCAGGGGTCCCAGGATAGACCCTTGGGGAACCCCTAGTGTCACCTTTCTGGATTATAAAAATGATCTGAGAAATAGAGCTTTCTGATTGGTTGTAAACATTCTATCAGCCATATGTTAATATTTGGTTAACATACATGTACAGCCTAATCACATGCTGAACAAGGTTTAACACTATTAAAAAAAATATATATATGTATGTTCGTATGTCTCATTGACTGTAACCCACTTAAAATAGAAATTGGGGTGCTTACTCATGGTAGGTGCGCTGCAGCGGTGTACACTTGTGGGGTTAATATAGTCGGGAGGGAGGACTGAGCTGAGGTCAGTAAAGGCGGCGTTGGAAGACTCGGCTTTAGTGAGGGGATCCGTGGTGGCCGACCCATTTATAGTGAGCAACTGGGGGTGCTTTTTTTCTTCTTCCTTTCCAAGGAGGATATTGATTTTCTTCCAGGACCTCTTTCCATTGCCCCAGCTATGATCCAGCTGTTCTTTATGATAGTTAGCTGTGCCTTGCCTGATGAGATACGTACACCTATTTCTTGAGTCCCTGTAATTCAGATAGTCAGTCTTCGTACCTGTGGACCTGGCCCTTGTCCAGAGGTTGTCCCTTTCCCTCATGAGAGCAAGGAGCTCACTAGTGATCCACCTGTTTTTACAACCACATGTTTTCATTTTTCTTGCTGGAGCAAATTTATCGCAGACACCGTTGAATGTTTCGGCAAAATATTTTAGGGCTAGGTCAAGGTCAGGCAGCGAATCTATGGGTGACCAATCGATTTGAGATAGTGCTTCTTTGAGAGGCCCCAGCTGCCCTTTTCTCAGGACCCTGCACTCAACTATGATGGGGGGAGTTTTTTTAAGTTTGTTGGTCCACTTGAAGGTGATCAGAGAGTGATCACTCAGAGTACCGGGCTGTACGATGACCTCGGTTATCCTGAAGGGTGAGCTTGAGAGGAGCCAGTCAATGAGTATACTGTGCCTGTCCTGTAATTCTTCCTAGTGGGTTCAGTGACCAGCTGAGTTAGGAACATGCTGGCCACAGCATCCATCTGTGAGGTTGACTTCTGGCTAAGCCAGTTGAGATTAAAATCCCCAGTAACGATGAGCTCACAGTCTTTGTTGAGATTGCCCAAGACATCCGTGACTTTGGTAAAGCCTTCACACGACCTTTTAGGTGGTAGATAAACCGAGGCAATAACAAGAACTTGCTATGTTGGCCGACCAGATGTTTAACAGCAAGCAGTTCATAATCTTCGGCTCTGCCAGTAATTGGGAGTACCAAGCCCTGGAGAGAGTCCTTGATGTATATGAGACTGCCTCCTCCTCTCTTGCCTTTTCCTGTCATTCCTGAAAGCTTGATAGTTTGGCAGTGCGATTTCACAGTTTTTTGTCCTGTCAATTAACCAGGTCTCGGTGAGGCAGATGATGTCAGGATTGTGCAGGGCCACCCAGGCTTGGAACTGTTCCAGCTTGGCAAGGAGGCTGCAGATGTTCATTGCAGCTATTCTGAGGCCTCGGTTCTTGCAGTCACCAGACTCAGAGACAATTTGCGGGCCAGGGTTTGGATGCATGTTACCAGACAGGAGGAGCAGTATTAAGATGGCTTTCTTTGTTGAGAAGCAGAAGGAGTAAGTGGACTTCCTTTTGCAGGGCTTAAGTTTGCCAGGGAAATGTGGCATGTTTCTGTGCCAGGTTGGAGGTGGTATGTAGATTGTACTATTGCCAGGGCTATGACCATGACTTGAGGACACTGTGTCGGAGTTAGGCTACACCCTCAGCTGTGACTGATGGACCATTTTTCTATCTCCTTATTTCCCAGCTACCAAAACTTCTGTTGTGCAACAGTCAACGCTTTTATCTTTGCTTTTCTTCTTTTCCCCCTACCCTAGGTTGGCCATCTAGCGTAGCTCTTTACTATCCCTACTAAACTTCCTACTAGTTCTCTCTTTTCATTCTTTTTCCATTTCCATCCATCCATCCAGTACCTGGAATTATGCCAACCACCCGGAGAGGTGTTGTGTAAAGTGCATAAGTGCATTTTGTGTACAAAAAAAGCATGAAGGCTATTTTAGATAGCAGGAATGAATATAGCTAATAAAGCATTTTTAAAGAAAAAATTACTAGAAGCCATATAAAATAATAATAATTTCATGATTAGTACAGTTGTAAGAAATTCTTAAGGTATTTTTATAAATTCACATTATAAACATGTTACTGTATAAGGTTCTATGCATAAAAGTGCTTAGTCACTATGGATCAGAGATACAGAGTCAATATCTGTAGAGATATACATTGTACCTTTAACTGAACCAGGAAGTCCCCTGAAACAACCCCCCTCTTTGATTTTGAAGCAACGTGTTCAGACATAAAACAGCATGTCCAGACATGTAAATAGAAAAGGGCTCAGTCAGGTGACCCCACCAAAAAGATATAAGAACCTCTTCCCTGAGTTCATCTCAGTTCAGTCCAGTGGGGCTCAGCCCTGGGAGAAGAGAAGAGAAGAGGTTCTACTGTTTGTGCAGACAAGCTGTTGAATGCAGATGAGAAGGTTCTTAGGAGCTCTAAGATCCAGGACTGTATTATGGGAGAAACTACTGATGTTAAGTAGTGATTTTCTTTGTAATTTGTTTTGTTTTAATTTATTATTTTTCTAATTTTTGAAAAATAAATATCACACCACGGTGTGTTTTAAACCTGTAAATTTGCCTCTTCTGAAGTTTATTCCCACACACTGTGACAGCCACCAGAAGAGTTTAAGGCATCATAGCCTCAGGGTATGTCTGTACTGAGGAGGTTACTGTTGATATCAAAAAGAAAGCACTTGCAGTGAGGTTGGTGTAAAAGGTTGAGGGTGGGGGGGATCCAAGGTGCTCACCGGGGCCGCCAACTTGAGGAATGCATAGAGAGAGTAATAGTGGCAAAAAGGGAGTTATGCTGCACATTTTCAGAAGTGCAACAGTAGGCGAGTAGGAGCCAAGAGGCAGTGGGGGCATAGAAACAGGGCTCACTGGGCACACTCCAAATAGAGGCAGAGTCAGTGAAGGGGAACAATTTGCTTGTGCGGACCGGTCATCCAGTGGGAACAGAGCAGAGTATATGGTGAGTGTCCGTGAGCTTTTTGGGACCACCTGTGCCTTGTGGGGAGCCAGAGCCCAGGGAGAAAGTAAGTGGGCCACCTCGTGACTCTCTGGCACCTGGGTGGGGTTGGCATGGGTGGGACCCAGACCCATATTTCCCCGACCAATCACCTAAACTTTGGTATAGGGTGCCACGTGAGCAAAGTGATCAGCACTGACTCACCCCCGGGATTGGTTCAGCTCCTCTCCCCAGCTTACTGCTCATGCTACCCCCTAAGGTTCCAGGGCCCTGGGATACTAAAAGTACCCTCAACCCGCACCCTTATGGGTGATAGGGACTATGACGCACATGCTCCTAAGCTTTGGAACTCCTTCCCTGAGCAGGTCCGCACCACCCCTTCCCACAAAAGCCTTCGGACCTCCTTGTGGGAGCATCTTAAGCTGGCCTCACGCTGTGAATGCCTAAAGCCTCCCTAGCTATAAGCCCTGGACACTGGACACTGTAGTCCCTCTGGACTCTGCTCCAGGAGCCATATTTAAATAAACCAAATTGGATGCCGATTTCCCTGACCAGCTCCTCTTCTGCTCCACTTTATGCTTCAGATAGTCAGTGTTGTTCAATGTCAACTCACTATCTTACCCTGTATATTGCCTGCAGCTTTATCGACTTATTGTACCTAACCTCCAAGTGTATATGTAATCATTTCAACTAGTGTGAGACGTAACTGTTCACCTAACTTTTGCTGTATTGTTGTACCCTGTATTACCTGTTTGTACTCTCCCGGGTCATTCCTGAAAATAGTCATACAACTTGTCTAGTGTACTTACCCGGTTAACAAAAGCTAAATAAATAAATAAAATATTTCTCATCCTCGGGAGACAGCAAAGTAGGTTCCTTGCTAGGTCACTGGGGTGGCAGTCCATGTTGCAGGGAAGTGCAGTGGTGGCAACCTGTCTCCCTTTCCAGTGAAGCCTATTCATCCTAACAGCAGAGCATTACATGGGTTTCCGGGGTTGTGAGGGGATAAGCAGAAACTCCCTGGGACACTTGGAGCTGCATGAGTCTTAGGATAGAGGGGATTTGGTAATTCCAGTGGGACTTTGTTTGCTGTTCAGAGACTAACCATTTTGGGAGCTCTGGATTTGAACCACTGGTGCTAGGACTACCGCTTGCAGTTTCAGCTACTCTATTTATCTGTAGCTGTCTATGCGGTTTGGACAGCTTGTGTCCTGTAAAGTGGGTGTGAAAAGTAAGCTTTGTGCAGAAGATGAGTTTTGAGAGAAGAAAATCCGGTTTGTGGCCTTGCTTTTGGGCCTGCTATGTCTGCTGTTGCCAGGATGTAGGAGCCTGTTCGGCCCTAAGGGAGCACTACAGTTTTAAAAGCTTCTAACAACTAAACATTTGCTGCAGACTGTGTTGAACAAGTCACCCTAATGGTTGCCCACCTTGTGAATTGCACCCACCACTCCATGGAGTGAGTTAAAGAGACTTACCAGCCTTGGCCCCTGCACCTGATATATAAGTGCCTTACCTCATGGCACTGCTTGTAATATGGAGCTTGCTGAAAATAATCCATTTGTTAAAAAGTGGCTGGTGCTGCCCACGCATCGCCCCCATGCTCTGCCATGTTATGACGCGATGCTAGGGAGAGCAGGGGACGCACTCCATTATAGTCTATGGGCGGCACCTTTCCGATTGTTTTTTTATATTATAATGGCTATTTGGTGATAAAATGTGGGCACTAGTCGACTAATGACACCCTTGTTAGTCGACCAGTGCCCTCGTTTTATCACCAAATGCGACATTCCCCGGCCAGTGATCAGGATTCTTGATCCTGTGTACCAGTTGCCACAAGTTAGATCAGCTTTTTCTGGTCTAGTTTACGGCAATTTCAGGTACCTTTTTATGGGATTTGCGCTGCCATAAATTGGGAAAATTGTTGCAAAAGTGCCTGATCTTCTTAAATCAGGGGCATTCTGCAGCATAGATTTTGGCACAGCTGAGCTGACCACAGGTTTGACGCAGGACTTGGTGCAAGCCCTGCATTGCCCTTTGTGAATCAGGACCATGACATTTCTATTTTTACAATATTGGTCTCCCAAGCTACCTGTACTGAACGGGGCATGCACTCTCATAGTGTACATTGTACTTTTATTTTATAATTTATATTTTATTAAGGTATTTGAAATACACAGCACAAAGTACAACATATGGAAATAAGTGTAACCCCTAGGTGGCACTATCCCAAGGGCTACTACCCCTGCCTGCTTGGCTAATATCAGGTTAAGGGGCCTAGGTTCTGTAACGGGTGCCTCCACCCGAAGGTCAGGGTTGGTAGTGGTCAAACTAGCCTGGGCACAGCCCTTCGAGACACTGTAACCCCCGCTCCCCACTAGTGGCCAAAACAGTACACAAGAATCACTTTCACAATACCCCTGACACACTTTGCAAGTACTCACACTGGTTGCACTTACTGCCAGGGCTGGCTCCTCTGGTTCGACCCTGGGAACCCCCTGTAAAACAAGGTTAAACTGAGCAGACAGCAACAGTACAGTACTTTTAACACAAACTGGAACCACAGTCAGTTTAAATGCAAAAAAATTAAGATCTGATTTATTCAGGAGACATGAACAAGCAAGGGGCATAATCAGGATGATTGGCTTACAAGCTACATTAATCAACAATTATGCATGCAGTTCAGAACCCCCCACACAGTCACGCACTCTCGGTACCCAGGTAGTAGGCAGATGGGCTAGCCAGGATCGTTGCCTGGGGTAGGCCGGCATCGCAGCTGGTTGGGGCCCTGTGATGGAAAAACAACATGCACAACACACTATTTGTAATCTGGAGCCTGATGGCTCAGTCCGTGAATAAAGAGAAATAACCAAAAAATCAGATGACACACTTAGATTATATTGCAGGTGCAGGGAGCTACCTGATAGTTACTCACGGTACCCAAGACTGGACACAGGATGGACGAAATTCGAGACAGCTGGTGGTTGGTCTGGATTGCCAGGAGAAGCAGGGGCCACACGATTTCACCGAGGTGTCGTTCCCGTTCAAGCGTGGAGCAGGGGGCAGGCGGGTCTCTCGTCGATGACTTTTCTCTGTGCAGTAGGGTAGTCTGGCAGGGCGCTCGTGGCAAGGCCCAGCCACATGGAGTTAACTGCAGATTCAGTCCGTTTGAGCTGGATACAGCTACCAGCAAGTAAGACACAGTTCACACAGTGGGGAAACAAATCACGACCCACTATCAATACACAGCACATTTATATGCAAAGGATTCTACAGTACCAGGCAATTCTTCTTTGGTCCCAATCGCACTGTTCTCTGCACAAGTCAGAAGTTCTGAAGTGAATGGGATTTCTGGCAGGCCGATCGCATTCAGCACAATTTTCGGTCCTCCTCAGGTTGTGCCTGGTCCCACTTCAGTAGCTTACTTTAATCATACACATTCGGATTCAGTCCGAAAATAATTTTTTCTCCCTCTCAGAGCAGTAGGCAGACATGCAGGCCAGGAATCAGGCCTTTCCACAGTTCTCCCATGCGAGTCCACTCAGGATTGCTGCTCAAAAACACTTGAGCTCTTACTCGTTTCACTTTTCAGCTCAGAACTAACTGAAAATTACAAGCAGTCTGGGATTTGACCAAGATCCAAAGGGTTCGGTTGGCTAATCTGTCTGTCAGTCACAAAAAAGGCTCCCCCTTCAGGTGCAAAAAGGCGCCAAAAGCCCAAAACTACAATTCCTACAGATTTTGACTCCAGTCATCTCCTGTAGTCTGGCTCCATTTTAGATTCCACCAGAACCGATTGGTCCAATTTGCAGTCCCGGGCCAAGTGGTGGGGATAAACAAGACAGTCCTTGCTGCAAAGAAGGCAGGTTAGACAAACTACTCAATCATTATCACTCTAAATGATTTTCAGCAAATAGTTACATCTTTCAACAGAGCTCCCTCTCAGATTACTTATGACTGCAATCCAAGCAGCTCTTAAAGAGACAGTGCGCAGATGCTATACAGGCACTCTCTGGCAATCACATTTAAATTGCTAAAACGCGGGACACCAACCTGGCAGTGAGCATTTAGGCAAGTTCAAGGAAGACTTTTCAGGAACCCCCATTTGTAGGGGGGTTACATAAGCATCATAAGTACAATCTTCCATCCTAGCTGGAGCAAACACAAATGCTTCTTGGATTACAGACTAAAACAATGTACGGAGATTAAACATATACTGTACAAGAGAAAGCACGTTACATGTAGAATGCCAAACTATAAGTACCTATGCCACTAGCAGAGACATCAAAAAGGTGCACTCTACCAACGTGAAATGCCTACCCCAATAACGAACTTTACAAATCCCATAACAAAATAAATATTCTAGCAAAAACAGTAACCATATTCAATATGCAAATCTGATGCACATCACACTTGAGAGCTGGTGGCACTGTTCCTCATTCAGCCTCGCATTCTATTACTGGGAGTTGGGACCAGAGAAAGTAATTACTTTGAGGAAGTCTACCGGGCGCAGACTTTAGAAGACTGCATGAAAAGTATGCAGGTTGGGGGCTGCCAATTATGTCAGAGCTTGAAGTTTGGTGTGTACACTATAGCCATTAGCATTGTGGCTCAGTTGGCTGCTAGACATTCATGCTCTCACCAGGTAGTGAGGCATGGACGTCATCAAGATGAACGCAGTTTGTGGTAAGAGTGATCATAATAGCCCAAGATGTCATGGTGCATCGGGGTACTGTTGGACTTGTGCAACAATAAAAAATGTATTTCAGAGTAATATTTCCTCTAGCCTCTTCTGCTATAGGGCTAGATCGGGTGGTAAGGGTCTCAGTTATCTCTTATGGTATTGGGTACAGATTCCCTTTAATTAGTTTACTCAGTCAGCCTGCTTCGACATTTCCACCCTAGTCTTAGTGTGTTTACAGTTTCTAGCCTTCCTATGGAGGCTGGGTTTTACCTCTCATTTTGACTTTAACATATGTTCAAATTTTAGTACCTTTCAGTTGTTGTATTTTCCATCAATATCAGTCATTCCGTTCAGTAGTCATAATTCAGCTGGAATCTTGCCCTTAGGGTTCTCCCTGTGGGTAGACAGCTCTGGTTCCCCTTAAAGAGACACTGTCAACACCTTTATGCCTCAAACTGTTCCTAGTTTAAAAAAAACTATTTTTTTATTTATTTTTATTTATTTAAGTTTCAGATTACAAGTACCTTTGAGCTGAGAGCTCTTTTACAAAGGTTCCACATCAGTGGGGAAAGGTAACCATACGCACAAAGGATAGAGACATGCTTACAGTTGTTGAAAGATAACATGGGTATTGTGCAGTTATACAAAGCAGGCAAAGGCAAATGGACATGTCATAGGAAATAGTTTATACATATGAAATTAAGTGCTGTTGTAAAAACGAGTCAGCCAAAGAAGACATTGTCAATTGTACGGTGGGAGGGAGGAGGAAGGGCAGGAAAGCAAAGTGGGAAAGGTGGGTGAAAAAATAAGGAATGGAAGAAACAGGGATAAAAGAAGATGGGAATGAGGGGGAGACATGGGAGTCATGTGCCAGGCAGTATTGCACAAGAACAGACAGGTCAGGCCCTGATTAGTGTACATGAGAATTCGACTTATGTAGGACAGTCACAAACACAGAGTGCTGAGAGGTGTAGATGAAGCTTCCATTTAAAGGAGCCGATCTTTGTTTCAACGAGTAGGTCACGCTCAAGGGAGTTGAGCCAAATGGGGGCATGGTACTTGAAAGATCTTTGCCCTTGTGATGTGCAGCAGAAAGGGACTTTGAAAGGCTGACTGCTTGTCCCTCTGATGCAGCAGGGGTTAGATGTCAAATGTAGTAGGTTCCGGATGCCTGGGGCGGGGGTCAGGCCCAGTGATGATTTCTTAGCCAGCAGATAAGACTGGTACTGCAGCCTTCCTTTCAAGTGAAGCCACCCCATTGAAGCATATAAGTCACAGGTGTGTGTGAGCGAGTGGGCCCCTGTGATAAGTCTACAGACCTTATTTAAGGGTCTTGAGATCTGTTTAAGGGCGGAATCAGCTGCTACCCCATAAACTATCAGTCCATAATCAATTATGGAGATGACAGAACTGTTTCCTGCAAGCTTGAGAGCATCAACCATCATACAGCATTTGTGCCTGTAGAGTATACCAATTCTTGCATTGACCACTTTGGAGACATGGGCCTGGATATTCAGACTGCGCCAGGCAGTGGCCCAAGCCTGGGCACAGCGCAACAGGGCTGCACCAGGGCATGGACCAGGCGATATTCAATGGTGCTGCACCATGGCCCAGCACCGTTGAATATGACACAGAGGGCACACACACTGCGCCAGCGCAAGACACAGAAAAGGAGCAGGGGGATGCGCCAGTGCAAGTGCAGTTGCACTAGGTCTATCACCCGTGATATTCAACCTGGGGCATGCAAATGAGGACATTATGCATGCAAGGTGCAAATGGAGTCATTTGCATGTCATTATGGCCTCATTTGCATGCGATGCACTGCTCCCAGCGAATTGCACCTGGCACCCTGCCAAGCTGCAGCCGTCGGGGATTGACACCCTGTTGTGCCACTGAAGCCCCCGCGCTCCCATATGCCCGATCGTGGGCATTGGTAATAAAGAGGATCTTGTGGTCTGCAGAACCCTCCCTTAGTGCAGGTTTATGTAGATTAGAACCCTGCCGTGGATCTCACCCTTCTTCACAGGCTTTTGTACAGGTTTTGGTCCAGTGGCCCTCACCCGATCGCGTGTTTTTAATATTATGATCTGGTGGTCCGGGTAAGCCCCTGCCCGATGCTGGCTTATGTAGTATTAGAGAACCTGGCGGTCAGTGGACCCCACCCCACCCACCAACAGGGTCCCTGCCACCCAGCACCCCCTGTCACAAGCCCGATATGAATGAATCATTCATTCATACCAGGCTTGTTAGTACAGTATGGTCTGCATCCATTGTTCCACGTAGTGGACAATGAAACATACAGATACTATGCGCTGTCATTCAACAGGTGGCTGGGTGGCATGCAGGCGAGTGCTGCCACCCGCCCGATGGCGAGAGGATGATGCTGGGTGGTGGGGACCTCTGTGGGTGGGGGGGGGGTACCACTGGACACCAGGTAACTCTTTCTTTGCACAGCAGCCTGCGTCGGGTGAAGAGGGGCTTACCACTGGACCACCAGGGATCCTTACTATTACAGAAGCCCATGATTGGGCGAAGGGGGGCTTACCACTGGACCACCAGGGATCCTTACTATTACAAAAGCCCGTGATTGGGTGAAGGGGGGCTTACCACTGGACCACCAGGGATCCTTAGTATTACAAAATCCCACGATCGGGTGAAGGGAGGCTTACCACTGGACCACCAGGGATCCTTAATTGTACAAATGCCCGTGATCGGGCAATGGGGGGGATGGGGGACCACCAGGGTTCCATTAGTTTTACATGCCCGCGATCGGGCGAGGGGGGGGTCCGCTGGACCACCAGGGGTGTTTGTGTGCCCAGCAATGGTGTTCTGGGTGGGTGGGTGGCCACCCACGGCTCCCGGCTGCTGCATTGTCCCATGCAATTCAGCAGCCCACCTGTGGGTGGCTGGGACTTGTTCCTGCTTTTTTGGGACACAACTCCCTCTGCCTGGGCCACTAGGGGGACAATTGTGTTATGGCAGGAGACTGTCACCCTCCTCAAAGCAAGAGCCTCTTCCTGTGCTACTCATTGTGTGATGACCTCAGCTCAGGACTTAAACCTGGATCATCAGTGTAATAAACCTAACCATTTATCACATGAAACATCCAGAAGCCCATAGGGGAATTTTTAAGTATGTTTTTCAAACGTATGGGGGTGGTGTTTGATGCCAGCCCCATTTTCAGCCATGATCCAGAGTAAGAGGCAAGGGAGCTCCAAGATTACTATATAGCTCCATAAAAATCTCTACAAGTACAGTGAATATATGATATGGCAATACATAGAAATAAAAACATGAACAGAATCTAGCAAGACATTTTTAAAATCACATTTAAGCAGCACTAGAGTTACGGGGGAGCCATCAAGGGCTTGACCTCCACAGCGCACTCAACACTGCCATTTACTTATGATGGGAAGGAGGTGTCTTGTTTAAAGGCAGTGTCCCTACTACCCCCCCTCCCCCCAAGCTACCAAAGCTCAGAAACTGTAACTCCTTCACTAGGCTGAAATTCAGAAAGCCCAAGTGCTTTCAGCTATGTGGGCAAAACATTCCGTAGGATGGGGCCTAGGAAAGGAAAGCATTCTTTCACCAGGTGTAGATTTCATTTTACAAGTTTTTAGCATGCTATTTAGATGATAAAGAACAAGTGGTGCAGTATTAGGCACTGCTAAGCATTTTATTATTACAGAAACTGTAATAACAAAGAAATCCAATGAACTAACTTGGCATACAGCGTGGATCACAGGGGTAAGTAACCAAATTAAGTTATCAGTTTATATAAAGTACATAAAGCATGGAGCGATAACTTCATGTACAATCAATACAAGGAAATACATTCTTAACAAGGAGGTATTTGGACTCTCCCTATAACGTTACTAATGTGGGGGTAACCAGATAACTGCATTCATGTTCTTTTAATGTCAGCTTTAAATTCAAAGACCTCCTGTGAGGTCTATGTAAACTAGTGCAGTAGTTATGGAAAGCCATCAATCCATCAAGGCTATATGGTGACATTAGTTCACCTTGTGACATCAGACATTAGTGAATATTTTGACTGGATAGCCTACTAGAGCTACATAAATTGCAATAAGTTGGCACAGTTCAGACATTTGCAAACACAGTTCAATTAAGAAATCAAACATTAGGATATTGTAACTTATAAACTCAGCAAAACAGAACCAGCACCAAGCCATCCATATCACATAGTAGGTACACCCTAGAACAAATAACAAGTAGTATACTCACCGCAAGTTTTGTAATGGGCAATATCATGCAACAGCAGCTCATTAAGAAGAAGTCCTGGAGTTGTCTTTCGGGTGAAGTAGGTTAAGGTCACAGGGAGAAGCACCATCTCAACTTCCCACCTGCTTACCACACTAACTGTAACAGCCCGGTTCAGGACACAACAAACAAACTCACAGCAACAATCCGGCTCAGTAGGTAGCTTCACAATGATGGGCTAACACAAAAAAAAGGTATTACCCAAACAATGCAAAGTATACACAACGTTTATATGGGGGATGGAGACACTGTCAAGGAAAGGATTGTGGATTTCCTTGAAGACATATTGGCGATGGTTAATGGCTTTAACAGATGGGTGTCACGGATGTCAGCATTGTGAGTCCTGTGGTTGTATTGACATTGCTGGGTCTTTTGCTAATCCAAGCAATGGTGATCTTTTGTGTATAAGAGGGTTTATTAACTGTGACTCCACATGTGTCATGTATTTGCGTAATTGTACATGTGGGGCATACTATGTTGGGAGAACTAAGAGAAAATTGAGAGAGAGACTAGGGGATCATATAAGAGCAATTATGAATTGCAATTTAGATTGTTACATCTTCACATTCCCTTTCCGCTGCCAGTCTGGGTCCACGTGGGAGGAGTTTTGTGGGTGTTGGGGGTGAGGGTGGGGCCACTGGGGGGTGATGTTGATCTATGTTTGGCATGTGGGGAACTGTTTTGGATTTTTGGACTCAAGCAACTGCTCTCCCTGGCCTGGGTAATAGGGTAGAATTGTCACTGTTTTGTGGTGCTCGATTTGTCACTATTGTGGTTGCTTTGGCAGTACAGCCTAGTGGTTAGAGTAACGAGCTATGAATGAGCTTTACATATCCAGCAGACCTGGGTTTGATTCCCACAGCCTCCAGCTGCTTATTATTTGACTATGAGCAAGTCATTGAACCACCCCAGTGCTCCCGGGTCGCCTCTGACAACAGGCACTTGTGCCTAGTGGGCCCTACCCGGTTACCAAAAAATAAAATAAATAAATAAAAAATAAAGACAGGGGGTTGCAAAACCAGGGACAACATGGGTTCACAAGGGGTAGGTCCTGTAAGACCAACCAGGTAGAATTCTTTGATGAGGTGACCAAGGTGATAGACCAGGGGAGGGCGGTGGATGTGGCTTACCTGGACTTCAGGAAAGCCTTTGATATCATCCCTCATGGAACCTAGGGGTGGGAACCAGGATAGAGAAATGGGTGGCAAACTGGCTTAGAGATAGAAAGCAAAGGGTGGTGGTGAATGGGATTTGCTCAGCAGAGGGGAAGGTGACCAGTGGAGTACCTCAAGGGTCTGCGTCGGGGCCAGTACTTTTTAGTATTTATATAAGTGATATTACTGAAGGGGTGGGAAGCAAAGTAGCACTGTTTGCTGACGATACTAAACTAGGTAACAGGGTGGACATTCAGGGAGGGGTGGATAGGATGAGGGCAAACTTGAGGAAATTATAGGAATGGTCCAGTAAGTGGAAACTGGGTTCAATATAAAGAAATGCAGAATCATACACTTGGGACATAACAGCCCAAGGATGGAATACACGCTTGGGGAGATGCTAAAGATCACAGGGGAGGAGAGAGACCTGGGAGTAATTATTACCGATGATCTTAAGGTGACCAAGCAGTGTGGGAAAGCAGTGGGAAAGGCAAATCAGATGCTCGGATATACAGTAAGGGGGATTCCCAGCAGAATGAGGAAGGATATTCTCCCATTGTATGTATCACTGGTACGGCTGCATCTCGAGTACTGCATGCAGTTCCGGAGACCCTATCTCCGGAGGGACTGGGACAGGGTGGTGAAGGAGGTGCAGAGGACAGCACAATGTCTGTGCTGTAAGGTCCAAGTCATACCTGAAAAAGGGACTTATGTCACAATGGAGTTTACCCGGTGGGAGGGAGAAAGGAAAAGGAAATAAAGAAAGAAAGAAGATTCAAGGAATGCAGGGGAAGTCATATGAGGGGAAACTTGAGCCTGTACTGCCTGGAAGACAGGAGAAAGAGGGGGGATATGACTGAGACATTTAAATACTTGAAGAGGATCAACATGGCTCAGGGAGACAGGCTGTTTCAACTGAGAGAAGATACTAACACCAGGGGGCATTGCATGAAACTGTTGGGTGGCAAGGTCAAGGACAATATAAAGAAGTTCTACTTCACTGAGAAGGTGGTGAATGACTGGAATAGCTTGCCGGAAGAAGTGGTGGGTCGACTACAGTCACGCAGTTCAAGTGTGCATGGGACAAGCACATGGGTATCCCTGAGGGGAGAGGGGCAGGGTTGGTGACCCTCCCAGTAGATGGCACACTGAGGGGCTCCCACGGGCAGACTAGGTGGGCCATATGGTCCTTATCTGCCGGCTACTTCTATGAATCTATATTAAGTACAGTTTTCACCACCACCAGGTACTCTAATAACCTCTGTTGTGTTTCTGCTCAATTTCTTAAGATGGAATCTTTTTTTTTTTTAACTTCCTCTTCCCTCACCTCCCCTCCCAATCTCTCCTAGCCCGCAGCTAGGTCCTGCTACTACTTGCCAAAACTCTTCTGCCCACTGTAGGAGTCCTTAGAGATGCCAGACCACTGCTACCCTCAGCTCCACGTCCCTCTTTGAAATTTTCAACCATAACCCACAGCTTATCCCATTTGTGGGACTCCTCAGTTCCCCAAGTCAGAGGAAACATAGTCATTAGCACTGTTGGAATTACAGGGGGCTTACCAGGGCTCAGCCCCCCGGCTGTGAAATGAGCTCCAATAGCTCATGCATCATTTCGATTGACTTATAATGGGAAGGGGGGGCTCAATTTACAGATTGGACCCTTATTGGCTCCCCTAGCTCCCAAGGTTCATACAGTGTAATTCCAACACTGGTTATCAGACAGATGAGGTCCGTAAGGAGAAACTGGTGAGGAGTAGGAGGAGTTAGTGTGGCCCACCTGTGGTATGGGGGTAGGGCAACTTCATCTGCCTGGGGCTGCTGAGTGTTTTTTCCCCCTCAATCTCCCTCCCTTTATTCTACCCCAGAGGAAATTACTCTGAGAAGCAGTCCTACAGATAGCCTACCAATGCTGCCAGAAGGGTGGGAGATTAGCCAACATATGGCTGCTCCAAATGGAACACTACATACATTTTCCCATGGCTTGCCTTCTCGCTGAGCTACCAGAGGTCAGTCACGTGGTTGAAAGAGATGCCCCCTCTTCCCAAGGCATGAGAATTCCAAGATGGATGCCAGAACCCTGCCTTGCCAGTCAGCACAAGACAGCCCAGGCTAGAAATGCAAACCCGGATCTTCTGGATGGCAAGTGGTAACACTACATCTGCACTAGCCAACTAGCTCCCAAGATGGAGTATTAAGCATTGTTCAATAACAACAAAAAGGAGCATAAGCTGTGCACTGCCAGTCTGGTACCACCAAGCAGATACACCCAAAAGGCACAAAAGGAAAAACACATGGAACAGGGTACTCAGAAGCTGCTATCAAAAATATTTCATGGCTGGCTCCATGGCGCCGAGTGATGGGCACACTGGCGACCTGGGTTTATGCTCTGAACCCGGATGTGAGGAGCGGTGGCTGGCAGGGAGCCAGAGCATACCTTGGATCCTTCCCTCCAAGGGAGGACAGGTTCCTGGAGATCAAGAAGCTCCTGGTGGTGGCTTTGTGGGTGTTCTTGGTGGCATGGGTGACCACATGCTGCCAAACATCCTCACCCCAGGACGCTACAAGTGGCTGGACATGGGGAGGTGGGTGGGGCTCTGGCAAGAAAACAGGAAAACATTCACCAACCAGCCAGATGATGGCTGCCCTGTGACCCTCCATGCCACACAGCTACCAACCCACCGCTTTGATCCTCTCTCGCTCTGGCTCTCGGCCAGACTGTGGAGTGCTACTCCCTTCCCATCTACCCCCAGTAGAGGGGGGTCCCCCAGGGATAAGACAGCCCATTGAGGGTGTGGACATAAGCCAGGGATGGACACTTGATGACAGCTGGAGGTAAGTCTGGCAGGGCTTCGGGGGCAGACGCTGTGTGGCCTGAAGGAGGGGCAGGTTGGGGGGGAAAAGGAAGGAGCAAAAACAATTTTTAGTTTGCTTAGTAACCAAAAAGCAAAGTGTATAAAACAGCAATGGTGGTGCAAACAAAAGAAATTACTTAAAGAGTGTAACCCCCAGGTGGCGCTATCCCAAGGGCTACTACCCTTGCCTGCTTGACTACTGAGAGGTTGAGGGGCCTAGGTTCTATGTCGGGTGCCTCCACCCAAAGGTCAGGGTTTGTAATGGTTGGTCTGGTTTGGTCACAGCCCTC
This sequence comes from Neoceratodus forsteri, assembly GCA_016271365.2. NCBI lineage: Eukaryota > Metazoa > Chordata > Ceratodontiformes > Ceratodontidae > Neoceratodus > Neoceratodus forsteri. The sequence goes on from CM028136.1 coordinate 898,737,222, forward strand.
TGGGACACTGAGACCCCCTTCTAATCCCTCTAATGGCCCACACGGTGCACAGAAGTTACAGTACCAATACCCCACATGTACACACTGTTCATTCATAAGGTACCACATACTCTTGAGACTGATTTGCAGGTTCGTCTTTGAGGACCCCCTGAAAAATAAGGTTTAGCAGCATACACAAACCAATACAGTGTTTGACATGAAGGTACTGACACTTCAGACAGTTTAAAGTTTAAAAACAACGACAAATCTGATTTATTTAGGGAACAGTAACCCAGGAGGGGGAAATCAGGTTAATTAGTGGCATTAAATCACAGTACTGTGCACACATACAGCGTCTGAAAAGTCACACTCTAGATACCCAGGTTGGGGGGGGGGCTAGCCAGACCCACGCCCGGGGTTGGCCAGCAGGTGCAGATGGATAGGGCCCTATAGAAGAAAATATATGCACAACACCCAATTGTAATCCGGAGCCGGAGGGCTCAGTCCATGAAACAGTGAAACAACAAGAATTAGGTGACACACTTGTGATTGAAAACAAGATGCAGGGGAATACCCTGATTTGTACTCACAACACCCAAGCTGAGGATCGGAAGGAGAATGTCCCTCTGGATTGCCAGAAGAGCAGGGCATGAGGACAAGGTCCTTGTGACTGGACCCCACTGCAGTTGATACCAAACGGATGTAGTCCAAATTAAGCTGGGGGTTTACTTCCAGCTTCAGCACACAATTCACTGTACAGGGGATTTGAAATAGTGATTCCACACAAGCACTACGCACATTTATATATAAAAGGAAAATACTATACCAGGCAGGCTGCTCCTCGATCCCGATCGCAATTACTGCAAAATACCCAGGAGCACACACACAGCAGCTTCAGTTCCTGACAGACCGAGCACGATTCAGCAATTTCTCCAGTCTTCTACAGGGTGAGCCTGGTTTCCACATTTCTAGTGCTTCTTTCTCCTCACAACTTGGATTCAGTCAAACTGGCACTCCACAAGGCTGCAGACCAAAACTCAGGGCCTCACCGCATTAACTCATGGCAAAACTATACACATGAAGCACACAGTTCCTTCTCTCTTCACTGCCACAACTGATCTGATCTTTTCAGTCACAGAGCAGGGCATTTCCTTTAGTTCCACACTATTCTGTTGGCTGATTCAGCTGTCACTCACTATAAGACTCCCTCTGTTGGTAGAAAAAGGCGCCAAGGTCAAAACTACATTTCTAAGAGTCACTGCCTATACAATCCCCTTGTGGCTGGCTCAAAATTAAGAGTCCAAGTTGTGATTCGTCCACGGGCTCCATTTTAGGGAACCCTTAACCCAAATGACCCAGCACAGCAGTTTAGGTCCAAAATGGAGGGGTAACACACACACAGAGTCCCAGCTGCAAGAAAGGCAGGTTAGACAAACTGCATTTTACTTGACACTCTAACTGGTTTCAGGCAAACAGTTACATCTTTCATTTAGGCTCCCTCTGCGCTCTTAGCGACTGCAGAAACAGAGCAATTTCTCCGCAGCTCAGGCGGGATTCGAGCATTAAATACACAGTCCCCTCATACTAACTAATTAAGTCTGCAAGCAGACAGCTCTTAAAGAGACAGTACACGGAGGCTCAAATAGCACTCACTTGGAACCACATTTAAACAGCTCGGACGCCGAACACCGCCCAGACTTGGAACATTCAGGCAAGCTCCTGGAAGACTTTTTGGAACCCTCATTTGCAGGGGGGTTACAAGAACATCACCTGCCGGTAAAGGTAAGAAAGGGAAGAATGTGGAAATAGTGAGTCTGCAGTCATTAAGATGGGCATATATTTTAAATAAATGCAGACACAATTTGCCTATGCATATTCTGTAGGAACATAAATTCCTTTAGCAGGATTTGAATAGGGAGGAAGGAAGGGAGGGAGGGAGGGAGGAAGGAAGGACGGAAGGAAGGAAGGAAGAGAAGAGGGAGGGAGGGAGCAGCTATGGCCATAAACACCACTGGATGTCCCAGATACACGTAGACTGCCGTATAGCTGTTAAATTTAAAGTTTAGCCCTGGACACTCGATATACTGTATTCTACCAATATGTACAGTACATGATGCAGTCCTCTCACTACTACCAGAAGGTGGAGACACTACGCTTTCGCTGCCACCAGTCTATTGCATCTCCTTTGCTTTTGTCACCCCCCCCAGTGCTTCTGCAAGATTGCTTGCTGCACATGGTACGTTTCATATTTATTGCAGTCACCTGCTTTGAATTTTTATTTATTTTAATTTTCTTCCCACTCTTTTGAGGGGTCATGTTTTGCTGCAGCTTATTGTGCTGTTTGAGTTGTTGCTCTGCTACTGTCAGTAGTAAGCTTTGTTTATTATGTTTGACTGACTGTAGTATCATGCTGCTCCCATGCCAAGTACTGTATTCTCTTTCCCTTCACACCTGGAAATGAGCCTCAGCTCAGTGCACCTTTCCCAGTAACCAATAAATACATTTAGACAAAGAGAATTTATGATCATCCATGACTGGACGCTGACAACACAAAAAGACATCCCAGTTAAAGTAGCTTGCAAGGAAACTGTGACTGGGGCATAGATCTGGGTGTTGTCAGCATGGCTATGCTAGGATAAACCATAAGCTCTTATGACATCTGCCAGAGGTGCCATATATAACACAAATAAGATGGGACCTAGGACAGAGCCTTGTGAGACACCAGGAGCCGATATTCAAAAAGGTGCAAAGCACAGTGCAAACATTAGCGCTGCACCTTGCAGTTGCCCAGGTACCCAAAGACTGGAGGATAGCAGATGTAGTTCCCTTATACAAAAGTGGGAACAAAGAGGAAGCAGGGAACTACAGATCAGTCAGCCTCACCTCGGTAGTGGGGAAGATCATGGAAGCACTACTGAAGGAGAGATTGGTGGAACATCTGGTTGCCAATGGACTGCAGGACCCAAGGCAGCATGGTTTCACCAGGGGGAGGTCATGTCAGACTAACTTTGTTGAATTTTTTGACTGGGTGACTAGAGAAGTGGATCAAGAGAGGGCAGTGGACATGACCTATCTGGACTTCAGCAAGGCCTTTGACACTGTGCCACATAGGAGACTATTACACAAACTGGGAAATATGGGTGTGGGCAGGACAGTAGTGTGGTGGGTAGGTAACTGGCTGGGCGGCAGGACACAGAGGGTGGTGGTAAATGGCTGTCACTCCACAGAGGGAAGAGTGGCCAGTGGGGTACCACAGGGATCAGTGCCGGCACTGGTCCTATTTAACATCTTCATCAGTGACATTGCGCAGGACCTAGAAGGCAGAATTTCACTGTTCGCTGATGACACAAAGCTCTGTAACAGAGTAGACACATCAGAGGGTGTAGACAGAATGAGAAGAGACCTGCAGAAACTTGAAGAATGGTCAGGGTTTGGCAGTTGAAATTCAATGCAAAGAAGTGCAAGATAATGCACATGGGGCACAAAACCCTAGCACAATATATCAGTTGGGGGAGTGAGATATAGCATACACCAGCAGGAAAGGGATCTTGGGGTTATCATCTCTGATGACCTCAAGGTAGGGAAACTGTGTGACAAGGCAGCAGGTAAAGCAAATAGGATGCTGGGATGCATAGGCAGGGGCATCACCAGCAGGAAAAGGGAGGTCATAATTCCACTATTCAATACACTAGTGAGGCCCCACCTGGAGTACAGCGTACAGTTCTGGAGACCTTACCTACATAAGGACATAGACAGGGTAGAGAAGGTTCAGAGGAGGGCAACAAAGATGGTGCATGGATTGCATCACAAGTCCTATGAGGACAGGTTGAAGGAACTGAACATGTACTCCTGGAGGAGAGGAGGAGAGAGGGGATATGATAGAGACATACAAGTATCTTACAGGGAGAAACAGGGTGCAGGAATACACTATTTTTAAGTGAAAAAGATGTTCCAGGACTAGAGGGCATGGGGTGAATTTGTAGGGAGGACGATTCAGAGGAAACGTGAGAAAAAATTTCTTCACAGAACGGGTGATGGACAAGTGGAACACTCTGCCAGAGGAAGTGGTGGGAGCTGAAACAATCACGGGATTTAGGAATGCATGGGATAGACATAAAGGAATTCTGGAGGTCAGGGGTAAGGGGCAACAGACTTCTAGGAAAACAAAAACTGAACTTACAAGCTCAACTGGGCAGACTGGGTGGGCCATAGGCCCTTAGCTGCTGACACTGTCTATGTATCTATGTATCCAAAAATGCTATATTCAGTGGAACAGCGCATTAGCGCTATTCAAATGAATATAGAGCCATGGTGGCCAGGCACTAAGCCACTTAGCACTGGGCAGGCATGGTTCCCAAAATAGGGCTCCACAATGGCTTGTGCCTGCGCTAAATTTCCAATAGTCAAACAGACTCATGCAAATGAGCTCATTGGGCATGCAAGGTGCTAAGGGGCCACGTGCATGCCCATCATAGTCTCATTTGCACAGGTAGCATGGCAATTTAGCGCAGTGCCACCACCCACTTCACCAGTCCCAAAGATCTATCCCTGGTGTTCAGTGGTCCCCCCCCACCAATTACCAGCCCGATGTAAATAAGGTTTCCCTGATGTCTAGTGTTCCCACCAACAATCACTGTCCCAACGTATATAATAAGGTTTCCCTGGTGTCTAGTGGTCCCCTCCACCAATCACCAGCCCGATGTACAAAACAAGGTTCTCTTGGTGTCTAGTGGTTTCCCTCAGCCGATTGACAGCCCAGTGTTAAAGTAAATCATGCCCTGGTGTCCAGTGGTCCCACCCCCGACCCACACCCATGCCCAATGTGGTAACATGTATTCCCTGGTGTAACATTGGGCCGGTGATCAGCGGAGGGGGAGCACTAGACACCAGGGAAACCTTATGTGACCACCCAGTCCCCTGAGGTTACTAGAATCCCATCAGTGTTACACTAGAAAGGTTCCTGGGCAGTCTGTAGGGAGTTGTTAAAAGCTCCTTACAACATGACATCATTGTTTACTCAGCTAGCCTGAGCAGAGAATGGATTATGTCATTTAGAATTCTCTCAGCAGCATAAACCACTTTGGAATCGGCTGTTCTGGGGCAGTTCAGAATTTTCAGACAGGAGTTTTAGTTTGAGTAGTCTAGTAGTGGAGCTCTGAGTGAGCAGCAGTGCTCAGAGTGTAGGAGGTGCCTACCAGTCTGTTCTGAGACTGGGTGAAGGACCTCTGTTCGTTTTCTCACCCTAGTGAGTGAAATCCAGCAGTGCCAAGTGAAGTGGTGGAGACCATTGCCTGCAGGACCCCAGTGGGTCAGTCCACAGAGAAGTGGTAGGGACTTCAGTTTCTGTGGATCCAAGGGGCAATGCCCTGAAGGTACTAAAGAGTGTCAGCTGCCCAGAAAGAAAGAGTGTTCTGAATGAAGCTGTGACAAGCTACCTGAAAGGGAAGAGGTGTTTCTTCCAGCGTCCATGTCTGTATCAAAGGGACAAACAAAACTTTGAGTACAGTTACATGGTAGTGTTTCTTAGGGAGTTGTCTGAGGTGTATGTGCCCAGAGAGAAGGCTAGAATACACCTGTCAGGACCCCTGTATCACCACAAAAATGTGCTGAATGTGAAGTTTAACGTTGGGAGTCCTTTAGCAATTCAAGGGAATTGAAGGCTCATTTAGTGTAACCCAAAGGAATGGCAAATACTGGTTGGGGCCAGGGTGGGCAGACCCACCCATCTGAAATGTCAATCAGGGCTAACTGGCTCATGGAAGGGTATCAGGTTACCCTGGGCATGTTAACAAAGTTCACTGCATCAGGAGGAAAGAATTTGAAATGTTTTTTAAGTGTGTGGCAACCCCCACATTATAGACACTTGGGGACAGAAAAGAGAAATGTTTTAAAGTGTGTGGAACCCCCACAAGATATACACTTATAGAAAGATAAATGTCTAGAGGTCCCTAATTCAGAGGGATGGACAGTTCGATGTTTGTGTGAGAAAAATGTTTTGAATGCCCAACAGTGTCATTCTGAGAAAGAAAAGTACTAGTGTGAAGCCAGTAATGACAGTTTCCAACCTGGGGGACTACCCCATTCTGTCTTTCCAACCTGTGTCAGAATAAAGCTATACTGCACAATCCCAGTTCCAGTGGTGGACAATCGATCTATGCTTCCATTGTAAAATTGTCTTTGGGCTCCCTCAGAAGTTAGACCCAGCGTAGCCCTAGCACCTCTCTCCCAGAACTCGGAGTAAATATTAGTGTTATTTTGTACCCTAACCATCCGGCCTCTGAGACTGCTGAGCCAGGTATTTGCCCCAGCACTAGGGGTGATGCCTATTGTTTATGCCAGCTTGTGGCCTGTTGCTTTGCATGTAGCACCAGTTTGGGGGGGGGTCCCAGTTGCCAGACGCTGCTCTTGTCCGGGGTACGGGTTACACTTATCATGTACAACGGGCCAGGGATTAGCAGGGGAGGGACCACTGGACACAAGAGAAACCTTATTATTGACATAGAACCAGTGATCAATTGGGTGGGTGGGAGAACCACTGGGCACCAGGGGAACCTTATTTATATCAGGCCGGTGGGGGGCACTAGACACTAGGGAAAACTTATTAATTATGTCATGCCAGCGATCGGTGGGGGGAGCACCACTAGACACCAGGGACTACTGTGTTGAGGGATGTGGGAAACGCTGCACTTCCTCTGTCAATTGCTAGGGTTGCATGGGAGGAAGTTCATATTTTGATGGGCGGTATGTGCGCCATACAAGGGGTCTGAGCAAAACAACCTTGCACGGCACAGATACTTTGAATATTGGACTGCACAATATTTAGGTCCCAGCACCTTAATTTGCATTGCATTACCTGATGAATATTGCCCAGGCACAAAGCCTGTTTGCCTGCACTAACTGGGCTTTTGAATATGGAAAATCCACACAAAACCCAGTTTGCATGGGCAAACTAGAATTTGTGCTAAGGCAAAGCTTTGAATATCTGGCCCCAGCTGTCCTAGATTTAGGTGAAGTGTGTAGGCACAGAGAGTAAGTCATTAGAAACCATGGCTATCCTTGGGAATTTCCCCATATAGCCCAAGGAAGTCACAGAAAATATGTGCAAGTACGGTATAGGTGCTACGCTGTTTTCTATGATAAATTCCATTGAAAGAGTTAATGGCAAAAATAACCTAGCCTATTCCCAGTCACACCAGATACCAGATCTCCCTCTAGTTATCACTGAAAGCTGCATTATGCACCTTCTGCTGTGGGATCTTGGGAAGCTCAAGGAATGGTTGAAAACATGGCAGCTGGGGCTAAATGCCAAAAAGAGCAAAATAATGCACTCAGGACATAGAAATCCCTGGTGTAGAGTATATGATGGGAGGGGAAGTACTAACAGTCACTACACAGGAAAGGGACTTCGGGATTATCATATCCGAGGACCTCAAGCTGGCAGGGCAGTGTGACAAGGCAGTGAGTAAGGCTAGTGGAATGTTGGGGTGCATAGGGATGGGTATCTCTAGCAGAAGGAGGGAGGTGGTGTTGCCATTATTTCACTCCCTAGTGCGGCCTCACCTAGAGTACTGTGTTTAGTTTTGGAGACTGCAGTTCAGAAAGGACATAGAGTAGAGACAGTTCAGAGGAGGGCAACTAAAATGGTGTATAGTTTGCACAAGAAGCCTTACGAAGAGAAATTGCAGGATCTCAATATGTACACCCTGGAAGAAAGGGGAGGGATATGATAGAGACCTACAGGTGCCTCATGGGTGAATAGGGTACAGGTGGGGAGTATCTTTCAAATGAGAACAAGCACCAGGACCAGGGGGCATGCAATGAAGCTGGGGGGTAGGATTCAAGAGTGATGTGAGGAAATCTTCCTTCACTGAAATGGTGGTAGATGCCTGGAATAGATTGTTAGAGGAAGTGGTGGAGGCTAAAACAGTGGGGGGTTTCAAGCATGCATGGGCTCAACATGAGGGCATAGTAGACAGGATGCAGGGACATGGGAGGGTCGGTGTAGACCAGATAGGGTCTGCGGAGGCAGAATAGGTAGGGAACATCTGGACAGACTAGGTGGGCTTTTCTGCTGTCAAATTCTAGGTTTCTGTTTAGAAAGGCAGACATTGCCATGAGGAAGGACCTGGTGTACAAGGGTCTGGAGTGGCTGCATGAGGATGATAACACAGAGCATATGTGGTGCTCATTGAAGAAAGTGCCCAACGCAGCCGCAGAGGTCTGCATTCTTGTTCACAATAAGGGACAATGGGCGAAAAAGTGATCCCCTGACTCAACAAGGACATAAGATAACCAATTCTGAACAAAAGGAGCTGTATGACTGCTGGAAACAGACAGGCTGCTTCCTGCCCAGAAAGGAGCACAGAGCAGTACTGAGCAAAAAAGTCTGGAGGCCACAGTAGCAGCAGACGTTGCAAACCATATCAAAGCCTTCCTCCAGTACATGAATGGAAGGAGAAAGATGACGGAGAGGATTTTGCCCTTGAAAATATGGGTGGGGAGAAATGAACCAGTGAAAGAGCCAGAGGCAATAGCTGACATGCTTAATGAATGCTTTGCTTCAGGGTTCATCAAATGGCCTCTGGTGGGGGAGGGGGCTCATTGGGAGGCCCACAACATCACAGGTCAACATACTGCAGCCAGTGGACATTACGCCAGCCCTGGAAGCTGACTACTTGGCAAAGATCAAGTCAGGTAAGTCCCAAGGGGGTGGACAGGATGCACCCCAATATCATAGCAGAGCTAAAGGAACAATTGCCCATGCCAGCTGCAGTAATCTTTCAGCAGTCTGTCTGGCAGGTGTGGTGCCGCAGGACTGTTATTATGTCACTGTGGCAAATACAGCACCAAAATAGAATAAAACAGTATAACATCAATGCAATCAGAAGAAGCACTTCAACAGGGAGAGTAAGCTGACTGTAGATAGGCCCAAATATCCAGTTGTAACAAAAGAAAGTCAGGGGTTGGTTCAGTGGCCTAGTGCAGTGACCCAGGTTAAAAAGTGTGCCTGGATTTCTGGCAAGCAGGTGGATGAGACCAGGGAAGGCTGCTGGTGGCAGCAGCAAATCCTTGATCAGAGAAGAAAGCGCTTTGTTTCTGTGGCACCAGCAACCACTGAAACTTTCAAGTACCTCAAGGGAATCAACAAAGTCCAAGAGGGTAGCATCTTTCAAAAAAGAGGTGTGCAAGAATAAGGGGGCACAATTTGAAGATAAAGGGGCTGTGGCTCAGAGGTAATTAAGGAAGTATTTCTTCACAGATAGGGTTGTGGATGCATGGGACGGCCTTCTGGAGGAGGCTGTGGAGTCAAAAACAGTGACTGAATTCAAGCATGCATGGGACAGTCATAAGGCAATTCTAAGTGGGGGTAGAAAAAGTAGGCTGCTGGTTAACTAGGATCTGCAGCTTATCCATCAGGTAGGGAAATGGGTAGACTGGGTGGGCCAAGCGGTCCTTACCTGCCGTCAAATTCTATGTTTCTATGTTTCACTGTGGTTGGGCCCTGGAGAGTTTGACCTCCAGTCACTCCCAAGCGGTGGTAAGGCGCCACAGGGAAGTGGGAGACTTTGGGAGAAAACCAGGGTACAAACCACCCTACTATTTTGATGATAACTATCGGCACTCCCGAGCTCCACCACCATCTTGAATCTGCAGAGACAAGACAGTCAGGAAAGTGGTGAACAGGCTTGGAACTTGCTAGCCAAAGAAAGTCCTGAGGATGGGACAGACTCGCAGGGATGAAATAAAATCTGGGTGAAAAAGAAAGCCAGGTTTAGGTGCCTTTTAAAAGAGTTCTGTGCTACAAACAGAGTGACCAAAGACTAGGGTACTAACCCCACCCCACCACACACACACACACACACACAGTTAAATCAGCAAGATACCTTGGCATCAAGCAAGTTTGTTTTTTTCAGAGAATGATGGGTGATTTGATTGTACTTGGAGTTCTAAAAGTGAAAAGTGACTCTTGTCCAAAGGTAATAATAATAATAAGGCAAAAAAAAGAAGCACATTACCTAACACAGAAATGTTTTCCTTTTAAATGAGCCTCTCAGATCCCCAGATAGTTCGTGGGGAAGGAATATGCTGTGGGAATTCTTGAATGGAATCCTGTTGCTTGACTTCTAACCAAATTATGAACCCTGTTAGAGCTCGACTTTATTCTATTAACTGGGACGGAGCCTGGAGTGTCCACAGTGCTCAGCAGTCAGGAAAGGAGGTGACACAGTGATCTCTCATGCGATGACCTGTAGTTTGCTACTGTTCCATGGTGGATGTAAGTGTGGTGTTTTGGTGCTGGTCTGTCACTAGGAACCTTACCTTCTCTTCAGGTCTGCCATGACCATGTCTCGCTGCTCCAGTGGACACCATCTTGCCGGACCGTGCTAATGACTGAGTCAGACGAATATCATAAAAATAGAAGACTGTTCACTCAGCAACAGGAGCTTCAGCACACTGTGAGAGTATGCTTCAGATGGAGAGATTTCCCAAACTGTCCCCAGAATAACATGGCACTGCCAGACAGCAACATTTTATATCAACAACCAGTGTTCTTAGAGCTGTTAAAAGGGTGGCTGCCTAAACATTAAGCCCTATGCTTAACTGTGTACTTCGCATAAGCCATATGGCTGATCCAAGGAACCTGTAGGTACACCAGGACAGTACCAGGGTTCTTTACTGTTCTCTCCCTGGTGATGGTGGTGCTGTACTTCACATAAGCCACGTGGCTGATCCAAGGAAACTGTAGGTAGACCAGGACAGTACCAGAGTTCTTTACTGTTCTCTCCCTGGTGGTGCCAGACTTCACATAAGCCATGTGGCTGATCCAAGGAACCAGTACACCAGGACAGTACCAGGGTTCTTTACTGTTCTCTCCCTGGTGGTGCCGGACTTCACATAAGCCATGTGGCTGATCCAAGGAACCAGTACACCAGGACAGTACCAGGGTTCTTTACAGTTCTCTCCCTGGTGGTACTGGAATTCATATAAACCATGTGACTGATCCAAGGAACCTGTAGGTACACCAGGACAGTACCAGGGTTCTTTACTGTTCTCTCCCTAGTGGTGGTGTACTTCACATAAGCCACGTGGCTGATCCAAGGAACCTGTAGGTACACCAGGACAGTACCAGAGCTCTATACTGTTCTCTCCCTGGTGGTGCCGGATTTCACATAAGGAACCGGTACACCAGGACAGTACCAGGGTTATTTACAGTTCTCTTCCTGGTGGTACTGGACTTCGTGTACGCCATGTGGCTGATCCAAGGAACCTGTAGATACACCAGGACAGTACCATTGTTCTTTACTGTTCTCTCCCTAGTGGTGCTGTACTTCACATAAGCCATATGGCTGATCCAAGGAACCTGTAGGTACACCAGGACAGTACCAGGGTTCTTTACAGTTCTCTCCCTGGTGGTACTGGACTTCATGTAAGCCATGTGGCTGATCCAAGGAACCTGTAGGTACACCAGGACAGTACCAGGGTTCTTTACTGTTCTCTCCCTCGTGGTGCTGGCAAGCAGTTGCCATCTCAGTCCTGCTGGAGTTACCCCCGTTACCTTGTATGACAAAAGAATGTTATTGTGTTCAACTGTGCCAGTCTACTGGTCTCCCACTGCCGATCATTCATGCCAGGGGGACATCTGTTCAAAGTAAGAAAAACAGTACTTTCCAATCAAGATTTGAACTGGGGATGGAGGAGCTTGTTATTCCACCAGTTCACAGTAAGCAGCTTGTTGCTCAGGGATGCGCGATGCCTTGCTGACATACCTGAGTCAGCTACAAAACTTCACAAACTAGCAGCAGTTGCCAGTTCATGGGATGGAACGGGGGATGGAACGGGGGGTCAGGGATGGGCACTGGTTCACTCCACGGTCTCTTTGATGCCCCTGCCAGCTGATGCTTTGCTGATGGCAACCAGGGTCTCCCCACTGAAGCTTCTTTAAAATAACGGTTTGCCTGCATCCTGATGGGAAACTAGCAATTTAATTAATTTCACACAGAAATAGATTTTACACACACACACACACACACACACACACACACACACACCCATTCCTGAAGATGCTAGTACCTATGTAACTTGCTGCTGGGGTGATATTTCCTGCTGATGTCTACATAGTGAAACACAAAAGAATTCTGCCAGAGTGTCCCCAGTTCCTAAAACAGTAGTCCCTGTCAAACAGGGCTTAAGTTGATTCCATTTAGGAGGTATTTGACTTTTAAAAATAAGGGGCAAACTTTACAAATACAGGAGAAAGAAGTAGTTAGCTCCCAAAGGGGGAAAAGGAAGACTCAGTGACTTTGATTTTTGATGGCATGGGAGTGAAAAAAAAAAAAACAAGGTAGCTTTATTGTACTCAAAGAGAATTTACTAGTAATAATTTGTATAAATATACTAAAGTTTGTTTCTTTTAGCATACTGACTTCCAAATGGAAAGTATTACTGGGAAGCATTTAAACATCCAAAGTACTGAACCAGCCTGCACTGTTAAATTATGTTTAGCCAATCCACTAGTTTCGAACACTAACCTGCCACTCACAGGGCTTCCCTTGTGTGACTTCAATCCTCTTTCTTTGATTTCCTTTTCTTTTCTGTCCCAGCATTGCACTGAATTCCTTGGAGATTTTTGGTCCCCCATTTCAGTTCCACGTCTCCCCTCGCTGCTGTGTGACAATAACTGATTTGCTCCAGGCTCTCGCTGTTCCTGCTTGGCCCTTCTTTAATCTGCACAAGGATTAGCAGCAATTTCATTCTGCTGTGCTGCCACTGGCATCAGAGCAGGAACGGCTCCAATCTGTTTAATCTGTGATGGTTTCTCTGCTTTTGGAGCTGCAGGTTGATTTATAACAACATTTGTGAGATCCACCCTCATTTTTAAAAGGAAAAATGGGCAGGAAAAAAACAACAAACTGGTACAAAAGTGGTTTGGGCCCTTTTGTTGACTTAGACTTTATTATGAATGAAAAAGTGAGAGGGAGAGAGAGGATGGGTGGAGTTCTAATACAAAACAACATTTTTCTCTTTTTTTTTATAAATGCTGCAAGCTTAGAATTCAGAACAAGGCAGTGTGGTCTAGTGGTTAGAGCAACTGTTGGGGAACCAGGAGCTCTCTTTGTGACCTTGGGCAAGTCACTTAACCTCCCAGTGCTCCAGTCCACCCAGCTGCAGAAATGGGTAAAAACAGCACCACAGTGGACATAATCTAATCTCAGCTGGGCTAGCCCGGGTTAATAAGCTGTAACAAGAACAGTGGACCAATTTTTCAAAGGATTTGCAGCCACAAAATGAGGTTTTCATTTTCACCCCGATCAGCAAAAGCAAACCTTTAGTGCTCACTAATACCATCATGGATGGCTTTAGGGAGCTACACAGTTGCAGAGATGTATTGTGAGTGCGAGGCTGTCCAGAGGTGTGGGGGGGGGGGGGCTGGAAATTGCATAAGGCACATACAGACATTGGTATGACCCTGCACTTTGAAACAGCATCTTAAGGCCAGCAACCATATTGGTACAAAGGACATGCCTTATCCCCTTTCCCTTCTCCAGTAGACACCAGGGACTAAGGAGAGAATGGCCATAGCAGCAAGTGTGTGTGTGTGTGTCAGGAGGAGGCAGAAGTGTATATTTTTATACCATGCTACTGTCATTATGTCTCTCCTGCTTTTGTGAATGTTTTTAATTTTTCTGTTCACTGTAATGTATCACTGTGAGCATAGCAGTGATTTGCTGCCAATTTTCTTTTTTACAACCACTCACCTCTGGCCTTTGCTCCTCCACCCCCCCTCCACCACATTAGGCCCCTCCACAGCTCAGCTCCCTACCCACCTCTATGTGTCCCACTCCCTCCAACATTCGAGCATTGTGGCCTTCTCAGTCCTCCACTGCACCCAAATAAAACACTACATAATTAAAACATTGAGTTACAAAACCCAGCTACTCACCACCTATTACTGTACACATTGCATTAAATCAGTTAAGCAACAAAAAAATAATCCTCTAAATTTTGATGGGTAGGGCGCAGAGAGGTTAAACAAACCCATTGAATGTAAGATAAATAAAGGGAAGCTGGGACTGAGACTTTCAAATACCTTAAAGAGCAGCTGACACCTTCAGGAGAACTTTAACAAACATAACATTTAGACACAGCGCAGCTTGTATTCTTCTTCTCCATTATTTATTAGTGAGGTCATTTGCATGGAAACAGGATCTTTGCTCCTGAAGAGTTCATCTATTCCTGTTGCTGTCTCCCTACCTGATGGCATAATGTCCTGCTTGTGACATCACAGTTATTCTCATGGCAACAGAGTGTGATGTCACAACAGAGCATTATGACTTGAAATAGTGAGTAAGCTATAGAGGCAAATAAACTCTAAATGAAATCTAATGGATAAAAATCATGTACTTGTGCAGATTTACTCAGTAATAAATAAGGAAGAGAAATAAACAGAATACATATGGAATGCAAACTAGATTGTACCCAATTATTATGTTTTTCGAAGTTTTCTCTTTGGCGTCAGTAGCTCTTTAAAGGTATTACTAATGTGAATAGAGCAGACCTCTTCAGTCTTAATAGAAACAAGTCCACTAGGGGGTATATAACCTAAAGCTGATAGAGGGAAATTTCAAGAAAGAGATGAGGAGGCACTTTTTCACAGAGAGTGGTGGCTAAATGGAGCAAGTTGCTAGAGGAGGTGGTTTCCCTGAAAACAGTAGATAGCTTCAAAAAAGAATGGGACAGAATGAAGAGAAAAGTTGCTGGGGGGAGGAAGGAGGGAGGGAGGGGAACAGAGGGGGTCGGGGGATTTGGGAAGGGGGTAGGTCCCACTGTAGACACAGGAGGGACTTGCACACTCAAGCAAACAAGACAGACCATAAGGCCTTTATCTGCTGGCATGTTTGTATGTTCATATGACCCAGAGTGCACATGCAGGCTTAGACTGAGTGGTCACTTTTCACTGTGCGGGTCCTGTGCGATAAATTCTCAGTAACCATACCTCTCACACTTTTGTTGCGAATGATCCACAAGGGCATCAGTGCAAAAGACCTTAGGGGTGGGTGAAGAAATCAGATGCTCCACATGGTGGTAGCTTTTCCAAATAAACACCACAAGTCAAATCCTCCATTGTCTCCCTTGTTGGTACCTACCAAAATGGCCACAGCTTCTGATAGGAACCTTCTCACAATGGCCTAAATGTTTATCCAGAGTGCATGCTTTCTTCTTTGAAGCCGATTACATCATATATCTCTTTTTTAACTCACCACTGTGGTTTGCAAGTATAGTTTCACCTTTCTTTATTCAGATTCTGTCACTGGGAGTGAGCGCCCTTCTGTGCTTTCCGGGTCCCCCCCAAGTTTGAGTGGAACTGGGGTTGGGGTTGGAGCATCGCATCAACTTCCCACGTTCCCTTTTGTATATCTATTTGGGGATTCTTTCCCAATAGCATTATTTAGACAGGGGTTTACCTAGGTCTTCACCCAGCCTGACAATTTTCCTTTCAGCTCCTCATCTTGTCTGGTCTCTGCTGCCCTAAAGGGAGGGAGAGAGGCGAGAGGGAGAAGAGAGAGAGAGAGGAGGAGAAAGAAATATGCATACTATGTTTTCGTTGATCAATGACAATCATACCATGGCATGCGCTTCATGAATATTGTCCTGCTAAGTGTCAGGTAAAGTCTTTTTTATGTAACAAACAGCGCCATCATGGCAAATGGTTTGATCAGTGACCAGTCCAGCTGACAGGTAAAAATGAGTCCAGTAAGCAAGTGTCTCTGGTCCAAGTGTCACCCGATTTATGGTATGGGGACCAGTAATGGCTAGGATGTGGCTTTACCACAAAGTCTCTTTCCTTTAAATGCACATCCTGCTTCTAGCTCATCATGCTGAACAGAGTATGGTGCACAGTGTTGTGCATGCAGATACTGTGCCCCTTGTGCTAGCAGTTGATAAAGTTTTGGATTTTCTCAACATACCCCACAATTAAACAGGAATGCACTTCATGCACTCCTCAGTTGCTTAATACAGCCATCCTCCTGTGTGCAGTTTACTGTCCTCCATAACCACTACTCCTATCTGTCATATACCCTGCAGGCAGTCTTGCTGTCCACCTGGCAGAGTTTGACCAGAGTGGACAGACCTCTCCCTGGCTCCCACCAATAGTCCAGGTCACTCTCATTTTGTGGCTCAAGGGTACTGGGCAGTGCAGTTTTCAGTGCCAAGTTCATGCTGTGACCATGCCTAGCTAGTCATATGTGGGTTGAGCCCTGCTCACTGCTTGAGTCATCTGGTGGGCTGGGACAGTCTTCCCCAGAGCTTGGAAAATAGATTGGTCACTTCCGACTCCTCTTGCAGCTCACAGTCTGAGTCTTTGGGCACCAGGGGGATCCCTCATGCTATGCAGATGATGGTATGTTTCATATACAACATGCTGTATATTTCTGCAATTTTCCCAGATTGTAGGGCTCAAGCAAGTGCTGGCAAGATTGAACACATCCAAGTCCCTACACTGAAGTTGATGACTGATCAGCCTTGGTGTCAATGTCCATTTTTTTCTCTGGTATTGTGTCTCCTCTGGCCTCTGTTGTCAGTTCAGTACTCAATGGGGATCCAAAAGCACGGTATCATCATTCTCCTCGGGATCATGCTCCGCATCAAGCTGTTTCACGGCCTCATACTATCGGGCTTTCTCAATTTCAGGGGAATCATCGGCATCCTCACTGATCATGGCATTCTGCTCTCTGGTGTTTGAGTGCACACCACTTGTCTGTTGGAAATTTGATCCATGACTTCCGCTTTGCACAACGGACAGTCTTGGTGGCTGGATGTCCTGGCTGCAGGCATTACAACACTCACATCACAACACCACGTGCATGTGGGATGTTGTCACTGCTCCTGTATAGTTTGGATCAGTCTCAGTGATGTCATTATGATGACCAGTCTTGCAACTACTACTGGAATGTACAAAGTGCCTACAGACATTGTGGCAAAAACTGGAATGTTACTATTTGCACAGTGCACATGGGACCTGCCACTATGTCGAAGCCTCTGCCCTAGTCACAGCAACTGGGGACCAACATACCACCACACATGTCTCCTATCGATATGCTGATACTGATGCTGCTCCCATACTGTGCTGCTTCTGTTACCACCATTTTCATAAGTGCTCTAAACTTCGCAGTAAAAGGCTTTTTAAGTGCAATTTTCATGCAGTTGAGCATTACAAACATTTATGTGGGGGCACCCTTGCAGAGTTGGCTACTCCCCCTGAGACCTTCAAGTGCTGATTGAGCCACATGCAGTGTCAGATCCAGGATTTAAAAAAGGGTCCTGCAGCAATAATGAATGGGGACAGACTAAAAGGGGATGGGCCATCAGCAAGCAGATAGAAAACTTCAGTTTTTATTATCTTGTACTGAAAGTGATAACTATTGGTAGTGGGTCGTGATACAATTACTTTTCGTTGTGTTAGAAGTATACTACTGTATATTATGTTCTCTTGGATTGATTCTATTCCATGCAAAGGTCAAAGAAGGGTCCTGCTACCCCAGGATTTTTATTAATGCTAGATTCGCCACAGACTATATGTAAATCTTCCACGGACCTGAACTCAGTCATGTACTGTCTCTTCATCTTCCTACACTTTTCTTGGCATCGTACTCCAGTCACTTCTCACAGTTGAAACATGTTCTTGCAGGCACAGGCTTTTGTGCAAGAGATCTGAGGTGCCCATACACTGTGAGTCTTCAACAAATCCTCAATAGATCAGAAATCCTGAGTGGGACCCCACAGGGCAACCCTCTTTCAGGTGGTGCAGACACCATCCTGCATTACTGCCCTGGAATGGTGTCGGGCATGAGCCAGGGAACCTTATGTATCATTCCTATTCTTTTACTCGCTGAGAGTTCCCCTGCACTCATTGCAGTCTTTTGTTTTTTCAGGCCTGGAAAAGTTCTTTGGCACCCTAGACCCTGCCTGGTGTAAACAATAAAACAAGTGCACTCCTTGAATGAATCGCTGTCAGAATTCATTTGCACGATTGATCATAGATCCAAGGATTCTATTTCAATTTTTTTAAACAAATAGTGTACTGTATGATCCCATACTCATCGTCTGCGGTCCTGAGTAGTCCCTTGACCCCATCACCAGGCTGATTCCCTTCATAGGCTTTCACTGGAATGTATGGTAACCCTGTCTCATCCCCAGTGGCTCACAGTTCTTCTGTCTGTTTAGATAACTGACACTCTCCATCCTTTCTTTAAGTGCATTTTGTGCTATGTGGGTCTTGTGTCTGACACAGCATGACTCTGGCAGGGGATCCCTATTTGTTTACTTAGTTTTTGTTGACCAGATAAGTGCACTAGGCAAACAAATGCCTATTTTCAGGCATGACTCAGGAGGTTACATGCAAAAATGCATTGCAGAGAATGATACAAGTTAATGACAATTAGTGTAATAGGGGCAAGAACAAGTCAGCATACAAAAACAGTAGAAAACAGTATATCATACATTCACCATAAACATTGGGAACTAGTGCAAAAGCAACAGTACATCCACAGGGGACATGGAGAGTTCAATATGAATCAATAGTCATGGTCATACAATGCACGTATGAGGATAACATGATTATATGCATAACAATTCAAGTAACAATACATAACCAAGCCGTATAACTCAAGGGCAGGAGTACTTGGACATGCTGAGTAGGTGTTCACTGTACCTACTGCAAAATGAGGCTGCCAAACAAAATAGTTGAATCTCAAATGGAATAGAATGCCATGATGCAGGAGTAACAAAGGCAAAAGAGGATTTCCCAGCTCTTGCTTTAAGTTTGGGGATATTTGTTTTCACCAGACCTTAAGGGGGATACACTCTGCACTGGATTGAGGAGGGTGGCAGGGGACAGAGGTATGCAATCCCGCTGACTTTTCTTGCAGATAATTACAGTTATGACTTTAAAAGTCATGACTTTCCAAGACATACTTCACCTCAGATACCATCACTGTTCCCTTTTTAATTACCTAGTTTCTTGTTCTTAAAGCAAGGATTCTGGCCTGCCTTAAAGTTATTTTGGTGCCCTGTGTCACATCAAGTAGGTATTAATCCTATTGAATGAGTTCAGTACCTCCCAGGGGAGACCAGGGGAGACCAGCGGGGGTTGGTGTCTTCTCTTGCAAGCAAACCACTGACTCACTTCTTGCACCCGATCCGTGCAAGGGCTTGCTGGATCATGTCCACACACAGCCATGTGTACTGCCTGGTGACTGTTGATCTACCTGCTTGGATTCCTTCACTGGTGGGTCAAACCGTGGGTGCTGTTATTGAGGTACTTGGCATCCTCCATCCCTACTGCTCTGGAGATGGGTCTCCTACCTTATCTTGCTGGTTTAAATCTGCTGTAAATCTTGCCTGCTGTCTTCAGGGGCAGTGACTCTGCACGGACCAGTATCCACAGTTGTTCTCCACCAGGATCTCCCTCGGCATCTTTAGCAGGGATGCTGCCAGTAGCCTGGCAGTGCTCCAAGTCAAGAGTTGAAACTAATCAAACAACAAAATCAGCAGTTTCTCACAATTTAAGTTACTCTGGTAGTAGAGAGAGTCATTCTGCCTTGCAGTTTGTGACTTTGTTAGTACTATTTGATGAAAATGGACAGAAGAGGAACTGGAATGAAGGCTGATGCTTCTGGCCCAAGTAAATCATTGGAGCCGGACCCTACATTGTTAGACTTCAACCTGCACCTTTGAACTCCTTACAAAGCTCAGTTAATGTCCTCATTCAGTCTGTCCAAAGACTGGATAAAAAAAAAAAATAGATACTTACAGCGACAGACTTGTAGCAGTTGAAACAAGGGTTGATGGCATGGTGACGACAGTTGCAGATTCAGAGAAGATGGCAGGGAAAGCTATGGTGGCTGTACATCTTGCTGTTAAGGAACAAACCTATTCTGTACCAGAATGGAGCAGGTGAGGAATACTTTAAGGGTCCTGAGCATCCATATTCTTGGTGTGCCGGAGGGATGGGAAGGTACCAACCTCATCACCTTCCTAGAATGTTGGCTCACAAAAGCACTGGGGCTTTGTTTTGCTGTGCAAATCATGAAGGCCTACCAGATAATCCACAATGGGCTAGACTGGACAAAGAGGTACCTAGGGCCATCCTGATGATAACAACTTCATCTGCAATAAAGGGCAATATAATGGGCACAGCAGGGGACCAAAATACCGTAGAAGTGGACAATAATAAAATCATTTTTCCCCAACTATCCTTATAGTACAAGATCTAAAAGATAGTCATTTGATATCATAAAAAGAAAGTTGTGGGATATAGACATCGCACACAACCTGTGGTTCACAGCCAGGCTTCAATTTACTGTGAATAATAAAAACCTTTTCTTTTGCAGATCCAAATGAGGCTGGGCTGCAGGTGGCAAAACTAGAGAATGAGAGGAAATCCACTGGAGATGAACTCGACCTGTCTGAGGAAGATGGATGAGCACTTGCAGTATTGGTAATTGGCAGGTCAGAAATTAGAGGGACATGCTACTGAAACTATGGAATTGTAGACATCTGTAGACTTTTTACTTGGTGAGTAGCCTCAGTGTTATCCTTCTGTTTAGTGTCTGTTATTTTGTAGGAGAAGGTTTACGCCACATGTTTTAGGTGTAGCTCGTAATGTTTCAAAATGAGGGTGGAACTCAGAATTTTCCATTTAGTAAGGAATGTGTAGTTTAGAATTCTGCCTTACAGCTCCATGTTTTTGTGACCTGCACCACTTGTCTTTGGCCTTAGGGGTGTTGTACTCACAGACCGCATGGCCAAAATGGCATATCTCAGTTTGCGGATGTGACTGTCAGGCCTGCTCCATGGGGAAGGTAGATTGCTTGCTGAGGACGTTTTGATGTTCTGATGTTCTAAAGGTGGTGTGAATACTCCCTGACCAGGTGGTATATGTCACTCCCATAAACCTCTTCA
Source organism: Neoceratodus forsteri (assembly GCA_016271365.2). NCBI lineage: Eukaryota > Metazoa > Chordata > Ceratodontiformes > Ceratodontidae > Neoceratodus > Neoceratodus forsteri. The sequence goes on from CM028136.1 coordinate 898,758,165, forward strand.
GTATTACTACACAGTAATAAATGATTGCTTTTTTTTTTTCAGTTCTCTTTCCCTCCAGTCACCAGCCTCTGAGAACTCCCTCGGACATAGCCTCTCACAGGCAGCTGTCTCCCACCCAGCCTGAGACCCCCCTAGATCAGGTCCCCCTCTGGAGCTCCTTTCCTACACTCACACCTGCTATCAACCCCCCCCCCGGCTTGTATCCCCCAAGCTGGGGTCATCACCACCTACCTTGGCACTCCGTAAATCCAGTTGGCAGGCAGGGTGAGGTGGAGGATATTGGAAACCTGATGGGGCCAGGTCCAGCACTGAGTGTGGGGCCACTGGAGGGCTCGTCATCATCCTCCCAAGCCTCAGGGTTTTTCCTTGTTCCATGGCCCCTTCAGAGGTGCGGACGTCCAATGATTTTCAGCGAGTAATGGGTGTCCTCTCGCACCCGCCACAGGATGTCCGCTGTTGCCGCCTCCTTCCAATGTGTCCTCAGCTGTTGCCTCCCCCAGTCTCCACTGGGGGTTTCTGGATGCCGATGGTCCACAACCCACCATCCCCAGGAGAGGAGAGCAGTCCTCTGGATGCTCAGTTCTCTCCTCCTCCCCGTCTGACCCCCAACAAGTCAAACTCGCCCCCTAACCTGGGTCACCAGTGTGGCACAAGGTAAGGCATCCAGCACCTCAGCCCTCAGCGCCACTGGGCTGGTAATAAATGACTGCTTAATTGCAGAAATGCAGGTTGCTCTGTTTCCCTAACAAGTTTTTAAATACCTACTGTTTGTTTGTTAAATGTTTTGATCACATTGGATCAAGTTCTTTATAATCATAGCTTGAATTCCAACCATAGAGGCTACTGGAGGAGCCTTTTATTAAATATTCCCTTGGGATCACATGTATAACTGAGTAGGTCCATTATAAGTTATTTTCTTGCCCAGCACACTGTGTTTTTATAGCTAAGAGAAACATAGAAACATAGACTTTGATGGCAGATAAGGACCACTTGGCCCATCTAGTATGCCCATTTCGCTACCTACAGGATAGGCCGCAGATCCTAGTTAACCAACAGCCTATTTCTTCCTACCCCCCCAACAAGAATTGCCTTATGTCTGTCCCATGCATTCTTGAACTCTGCCAAAGTTTTAGTCCCCACAGCCTCCTCAGAAAGGCTGTTCCATGCATCCACTACCCTCTCTGTGAAATAATACTTCCTCACATTGACCCTGAATCGCCCCCCCCCCATCTTTAAATTGTGTCCCCTTATTCTTGCACGTCTCTTTTTCTGAAAGATGCTACCCTCTTGGACTTTGTTGATTCCACTGAGGTACTTAAAAGTTTCTATCATGTCCCCCCTCTCCCTTCTTTCTTCAAGGGCATACATATTAAGCTCCTTTAGTCTCTCCTCATACGGCTTCTCTTGCAGACCCTGCACCATTTTAGTTGCCCTCTTCTGGACTGCCTCTATCCTGTCTATGTCCTTGCGGAGATGGGGTCTCCAGAACTAGACGCAGTACTCAGATGGGGTCTCACCAACTGTCTGTACAGAGGGATAACAACTTCCTGTTTTCTGCTGCTGATGCCTCTCCCTATGCATCCCAGTATACCCCCAGCCCTCCCTACTGCCTTCTCACATTGCTTGCTAACCTTAAGGTCATCTGATATGATTACCTCCAGGTCCCTTTCCTTTTTGTTGTTGTTACTACCCCCCATTGTGTATTCTTCCCCTGGGTTCTTGTTTCCCAGGTGCATTATTTTGCACTTCTTTGCATTGAATCCTAGCTGCCATACTTCTGACCGTTCCTCCAACCTTGCCAAGTCCCTTCTCATCCTTTCCACGCCTCCTTGTATCAACCCTGTTGCAGATCTTTGTGTCATCTGCAAAAGGCATACTTTTCCTTCAGTCTCTCTGCAATGTCACTTATGAAGACATTAAAAGGACTGGACCCAATACTGAACCTCCGGTACCCTACTAGTAACCCCTCTTTCTTCAGAGTGGACTCCATTTACAATTACCTTTGTGTCCTGTTGTCCAGCCAATGTTTTACCAGGCTACCACCTGGGACCCTCCCAGGCTGGTTAATTTGACTATTAATCTTTTGTGTGGGACTGTGTCAAATGCCCTTAGGTAGGCCATGTCCACAGCCCCTCCTGAGTCTATTACTTTGGTCACCCAGTCAAAGAAATCTATTAGATTCATCTGGCATGACCTTCCGCTGTGAACCCATGCTGCCTTGGGTCCTGTGCCCCACTGGCCTCTAGGTACTCAACTATTCTTTCCTTCAGAAGTGATTCCATCACTTTCCCTACCACAGAGGTCAGACTGACAGGTTTGTAGTTTCCTGCCTCTGTCTTGGTCCCACTTTTGTGAAGGGGAATCACATCCGCCTTCCTCCAGTCCTCGGGTACCACACCATCCTCCCATGATTTATTAAAAAGAGTAGCCAGTGGTTTCACTAGCTCCCCCTTAATTCTTTTAGAATTCTGGGGTGAATTCCATCAGGCCACCTTGCTTTGTCCACCTTCAGTTTTAGGAGTTCTTGCAGAACCCTTTCTTCTGTGAAAGGACTGGGATCAACCCCTATCAAGAGTGTTTCTGTTAATTGGATTAGGCACTTCCCCCTCCTCTTTAGTGAATACTGAGCAGAAATATTCATTCAGTATCCCTGCTTTTTCACTGTCCCCCTTTGCCCACCCACCATTCATTCTATTCAGCCTCACTATCCCTCCCTTTGTCTTTCTACACTCGCTGATGTACCTATAAAAGTTTATCCCCCTTCTTAACAGAGTAGGCTATCTTTTCCTCAGTTTGGGCCTTTGCTATTCTGACTTCCCTCCCTGCTTCCTTCTGCCTTAACCTTATAGCTCTCTGTCCTGCTCCTTCTGTGTTTCCTTATACTTCTGGAATGCTATCTTTTCTTCCTGACTTTCACAGCCACCTCTTTTGAGAACCATAGTGGCTTTTCTTTTGTTTGATTTGTTTTTTGCTTCACACAAAAGGCTTGTTGCCTCTGTGATGGCAGTTTGATGATTCCCATTGTTGCTCCACACCTCCTTCTAGCCTGTTTGCTAGTGCTTTTCTGAGGCACTCTCCCATCTTGCCAAAGTCAGCCCTCCTAAAGTCCAGTACCCTCACTTTTGTATGGCTTGACTCTGTAGCTGAGTTTAAAGTGAACCACACTGTTTGATGGTCGCTTGTTCCCAGAGGGCAACCCACTTCTAGATCTGAGATCCTCTCATTGCCCCTGTTTGAGAATATGAGGTCTAAGATTGCTCCCTCACGAGTGGGTTCCGAAACGAGCTGCCTGAGGCCTGCCACCTGTAGGGCATCAAGAATGGCCCTGCTCTTGGATGTGGCTGCAGCAAATGTGCTTCAGTTAACATCTGGCATATTCAGGTCTCCCATCAACAGTATCTCCCCTTTCTCTGCCATTCTAAGAATGCCTTCTATCATATCCTTGTCCATTCCCTCCCCCTGACATGGGGGTCTGTACACAACCCCTCTGTGGATTGTGGTGCCCTTTCCAGTCTCCAAGGTGACCCACAGTGCCTCCTCTCCTCCCTGTTTACTCTTTTGTTCAGTTGCTTTATCCCTTCCTTTACATAGAGCTACTCCTCCCCCTCTTCTCCCCTGCCTGTCTCTCCTGTAGGTTATGTACCCTGGTATGTTAACATCCCAGTCATGGTTCTCTGTGTACTATGTTTCTGTGACTGCTACGATATCCAGGCATCCCTCTTCCATCAAGGCCACCAGCTCAGGGAGCTTGTTGCCCAGCCTATGGGCATTGGTACTCATTACCCTCCATTTCCTGATGGCCTAACTCCTTTTTACCCCATCCCTGTCCTTCTTGCCTTTGTCACTTTCTCCATTTACTCCTGCCCTTCTTCCTATCGACACCTCTATGTTGGTGTTTCCTACTACCGTGATTTTTGGGGGCTAGGATTTCCTGCTCCTTTCCAGTGCCTTCCCCTTGGCTAGTTTAAATGCTTGCCAATGAAGCATTTAAACCTATCACCTAGGATCCTGGTTCCCCTCCTGGACAGATGCAGCCCATCAAGCCATATGAGGCTTGCATCACTCCAGATGGACCCCCAGTCCCCAATGAAGCCAATTCCCTGAGCTCTGCACCAGTTTTTCAACCAGTGATTGAATCCCATGGTGCAGAACACCCTAGCCTCTCCTACACCATAGATGGGCCGCACCTCCGAGAAGGTTACCATGCGTGCTACTTGTCTAAGGCCCTTCCCCAATTCCACAAACTCTTCCTGCATGTCTCTAATCCCTTTCTTAGCCAGGCCATCTGTCCCTAGGTGGACAATGACATCCAGCTCCCTCCACTGTGCAGCTGCTCTGGCAATCCTGAAGATTCGCTCCCTGTCCCTCCAAGCCATGGCTCCAGACAGGCACCAGGAGTTGTTTCCTTCCCCTGCGGGGTCCCCTGCCACCCTCCTGTGGGTCTCCTTTGTGGTAGTTCCCAGCATCCTCCTTGGTCTCCAATGCGGATGCCTCCATAGAGGAACCACACTTTGCCAGAATGGCATAGGAATTGTGGAGAAGCACAACTGGAGGGATGCACCTCTGTTCCACCACCCTCACCCTCCCTGAGCCCATTGTGGTCCAACCGCTCCTCTTTCTTGGCAACCTCTGAGGCAACGGCAGTGGCACTGGTGGTCCCTGGATGGAAGAGGAGGTCCCGCAAATCCTGGCCAACTCAGCCTGAGATGAGCAACCTCCTCCCTCAGCCCAGAGAGGTGCCTGCAGATGGGACAACTTCCGCATCCTCCAGAATGTTTCCTGGAAGACTGCTGCTCCACAGCCACTGCACTGCACCACTCCCATCATGTCTTATTTCTGGCCCTTAACTGTTTGCAATCCTAACTCTTTACTCTGTTTTTTTTTTCTCTCTCTCCTTACTTTCTGCCTGTGTGCCCTTTAAGCTCCTGATTGTCCTGTTCTGAGACAAGAATATCCTATATTTCTCAGTAGACCCCTTATTTGCTCAGAGGCAGACTTCCAGCAGTTAGAGGGGGCCGGAGAACTACTCTTGCCCTTCTAGGATGGTGGGTCTTTGGTGGCTCTGTGATTACTCACTTCCTTCTCCCAAACAGGAAGTTCCTGTTGTCAGTCAAATTCTGTGCCTATAAAAGTAGAACTAGCTTTAGGTGGCAGGGTGGAGGGGAGGAAAGAAGGGCAATATAGTCCCAGCAGAGAAGTCCAGTCACACAGCAGTCCTTTCTCCTGGTGTCTTCTGCCAAGCTACTAGCAGGATTTTTCTAAGGCAGTCTTTAAATGTAGCTTCCTTCTAGCTAAGCCACTCCCCCTACTTACTAGATATTTCTACAAGTAATTTAAACCTCACAGCTATCAAGTCCTTTCAATCACCTGAGATTTACACATAGATAACTGTTCAGATAACCATTCAGTTCAGTTAACTCAGACAAACACACACTCTTTTTTTTGTTTTGTTAGTTGTTTTTTTACCCTAAATTAAAGGTCCAAGTACAAGAGTTCTACTTCTTTAGTCCCAATAGAGAAGTCCAGTCACACAGCAGTCCTTTCTCTTGGTGTCTTCTGCCAAGCTACATTTATGGCTGCTGGAAAATCTCCATACTTCTTTTATTTAGGAATATTTTATACCTATGTAACTCTCTAAATCATGTATTAATGTGGGGAGTGACTCATCAGTTCCTGATTTATTTCAGCATGATGTATACATTTGTGCATGTCTTTTCTGTTTCAAATGTATATTGTTTCATGTTAAAGCAATAAACAAAAAGTTAAAAAGAAATGACTTTGGGGATCCCTCCATAGGCTAGCCAGGCACTGGATTTTTTTCCCTTGAGGGGAAACTGTTCTGGGGATCCCGCTCCCTTCTGATGATCTCCTATTACTCCCTTTCTATGAGCAGCACCCCAAACTGCCCCCAGATAATCATTTTCTTGGTATCTCTCCCCCTGAGGTGCCTCCCCGGTTGCTACCATGGTCTGTCTTAATATTACCCATGACGCCCTTGGATACTTAAGGCATTCTAGACTGTGTCCACTCTTGTAACCCTGAGAATGACTGGCACCAGTTCCTCCCCAATCTGACTAGCAGGAGCCTCCTCCTGGTACCACCATGCCCCTGGCCTACAACCTGTATCCAGCTGCCTCCCTGGCTGAACTCTAGGTGTCAACCCTCCCTGCTGCTGTATGGTAAAATTGACATGGTGAGCACTAGCAAGAGTCAACTTTCCTAGGTAGTCCAAATGGCAGCTGAGTGTTCAAGGGCACCCTAGCAGTACTAGCCTTCCTGCTAACAGTGTCATTCATTTCAGGGCTGGAACCCCAGGCAAGAAAGCCCCAGTCCATGCTCCCTTGGCACCAAGAGTCCCAAAAATTCAACTCACCCCCTTGCATGCTGTACACATCATTAGCACCACTAGGGCACGCTATTTTTGCATTCATCAGTGTCAGTGGCTCAGTAGGTTGCACACGTTTCTGAGGCCAGAATGTTGGAAGGTTGTGGATTCTCGCCCCACACCAGGAACTTGGGTAAAATCCCAGTACTGACACTATAGTGCAGCATGGGGGGGGGTACTGCACTCTCGAAGTGCCATCTTTTGGATGAGATGTTAAACCAAGGTTCTGTCTTTCTGTTCTGGTGGTTGCTTAGGTGAATGATAAAGATCCCATAGAACTGATTGAAAAGAACAGAAGCATTTTATTAACACACTGCAACAAACCAAATCAAAGAAAATCAAAGCAATCCACACAGAATAAATACAATTACACACAGTTACCCATAGAATCTCTTCCCCAATGAAAAATAAAAAAATGAAAATATACGTCTCATATATGACTTAAATTCTTACATCCTTCTTAAACATTTTCTACTATACAACCGCATCTGCTATTTAGAAAATTAAAAAAACAAAAACTATCCAGAAAAGATAAGAGCAGGGGAGTTTATTGAGGATAAGAAATTCAAACAAGCCATACATCACCATTTACAATACAGCATTTCTGTGGTGTAAAACAAAGCAAAACATGATAACAAATCAGTTCTATGTTCTTCTGTAAAACTGAGGTCACAATCATAATTATTCAAAAGAGAGGGGAGAAAAAAATGAGAAGGTAAATCCATGTTGGTAATCACAGTGGATGTTAAAAAACAAAAACTATATAGGAGAAAAAAGAGGGGGGTAGCAATACTATATATTCAGATACAAATTAAAGCAGTAAGCCCATAATAACCCAGTGGTAGCAAGTAATGTTCAAGTGACTGGAGCATCTGTGTCCATTATCCATGTTTCTCCATATGGCTCTTGAGTGATTTATTTGCATTACCTTCTATTCTACTAAATATATGTCTTGCAGTTCTAATGTTATTTTTTGAACCAATTCAATATGCGTAATTTGCTTCTGTTGAAGGGTAAAGAGATTCCTGGCATTCCAGATGTACCACTTAATCACCAGTAGTATTACACTCAGTGTGCTTGTGATCCCACATGAAAGCCTCATATGTAATGGTTTCAAACCACGATTCTTGCCATTGTGCAGATAAAAAAGCCCAGAAAGTAGTGATGTAAGAGCACATAAAGATTAAATGATCCATAGTCTCTAACTGCTGAAAGCACAAACTTCCACTGCACATCCTTTCTTCTATGTGCGTGTGCTTCTGGTTAGCTTTTATATCAATCCTACTGTGACAGCTTAACCAGTGCAAGTCCCACATTTTACAGGGGATTCTCTCCTTTTTTAAAAGCCTTAATAAGGATGAAGTATATGCTGGTGGGCATGAAGGGAAGACATTAACTTCATGAAAATTCTGATTTAGTATCCAGTTATAAACTTCTTTTCTGGTTTTAGTAAGGATTATGTTACTGGAAATTTGCCACTGTTTAATTTTGAGAAAAAGTTCTCTGATGTAGCCAGGGGCATTGATGGCTTTTCTCAGGGGCCCCAGTGTTCCTGTATCCCATTGTTGGAACCAAATTTTGCAAGTCATGTAACAGTGGGATCCAACTCTGGCCATCATTAGCTAACAAGGGTCTGAGGTTTGTTCATAAAAAATACTATAAAAGAATATCGGGGGTTGACCATCCCCAGCCCACCGTCAGTGATGGGTAAGTACAAGATATTTCTTTTAATGGGGTTGAGCCTGCTACCCCATATTGCTTGATAAAATGCACTGAACAATGTGGTTTCTAATGCTTGAGGTGGATGAAAAACATGGCTGAGATACAAAAAGAGTGGTAGGGGTAGGAAGTAAAAGTTTATCATGCATATTTGCTTTTGCTTACTAAGCAGCCACTTGTTCCATTGTATTACCCGACTTTTCCCTTGCTGCAATTTCGGTTCCCAGTTCTAAATATCAGAATTAACCTGCCCCAAGATGATACCCAAGACTTTTATTGGCTCGGTGGTGAGACGAACTCCTGCTGCCTTCTCCTGTTGTGGGTTGACTTGACCTAACTGACTCCAGATACACTTATCTACATTTAGTGTGGCTCCTGCATATGTGCCATATATTTTGCATTTCTTAATTGCTTCTTCAGCTGATCTAGTGTCCTGGACTAAAATACACAGATCATCTGCATATGCAATTGCCCTTTGGATTTGTATTTTTTGTGGGGTTACCATGGATTGTAGTAAGAGGTCTGAGTTCAGTAGCCTTAATAGCAGGTCTATGCAGAAAGCATAGAGAAGAGGCCTTAAAGGGCAGCCTTGACAGACTCCTTTTAATTCCAGTATCATTGGGCCTTTCCATCATCTAATGACTGGAGTAACTGTTGCCATTTTATATAGGGTCTGAATCCAGGAAACAAATTTCACTGGAACACCATATTCATTTAGTGTGGCCCATAGGAAATAATGGCTAACAGAGTTAAATGTTTTTTGCTGGTCTAAGGATAAAAGAAATCCAGATATTTTATTTTTTTGACTACGTTCAAAAAGCTCTCTTATTAAAATTAAGTGTTCTGTAATGTTTCTACCTGGTATAGAACAAGTCTGTGCTGATGTAATTAGATGCTTAGCAATCATTAACAGTCTGAAGTTCAGTATTTTAGATAGAATTTTAAAGTCCGTATTAAACAGGCTAATGGGCCTCCAATGATTAATGTCATGCCCGTCTCCTTTCTTATACAGATAAATCAGTAGTCCATTCTCAAGGATGGTTATTGTGTTAACAGAAGATGATTAAATACCATCCCCAATTCTGTACTTATTGCGGTGCCGATAACTTTATATAATTCATTGGTCAGTCCATCACTTCCTGGGGCTTTATCTGGTGCCAGGGATGCAATGGCCACTTCTAATTCTGCTGCAGTGATTTCTTGTGTTACTGCAGGTTCCAATTCTTTTGGGAACTGCAGCTTTTGAAAAGTACTAAAAAAAATCCTCTAACATCTCTATATTTGTAGGCACCAACTTAAAAAGATCATAAGTGTGTTGGGTAATAATGCTTATTAAAAATCTTGTATCTGTACCTAATGCACTAGTGGGATCTAAGGGTCCATATGTTTTTGTTTAGTCCTATTACTACATCCCTCAAATGGACAGATTATTCCCTTTTTCCCTTGTATACCAAATTTCATTTGCTGTTGTAACGCTTGTGCTTGTATGTGAAAAGACGCCATCTGTTTTTTAGTAATCTGTATCTGGGGGTTGTAGATTTTGATTTGTTGTATATGAAAGGGTTAACAATTTCTGTAACTTGTTTTGATCCTGTAAATATTAAAAATTGTTATTTTTTTGTTTTAGTCTTTTGGTAACTGGGTAAGGCCCACTAGGCACAAGTGCCTGTTTTCAGGGGTGACCTGGGAACACTGGGCGGTTAAGTGACTTGCTCAGAGTCACACAGTATGCAAGTGTAGGTTGTGAGAATCAAGCTCAGGTCTGGTCTGCTGGATGTATCAAGCTCATTCACACCTCGTTCCTCTATAGGCTATACTGCCAGCCCAACGTAATAAATGCAATGCAAAATAAATAGTGTTATGGTCTGATTTACTTTTATTTTGCAGTAAAGTTTTTAAATCTAAAATTGTGTCCTCCCACCACTCAATTGGAGTTTCGTACATTTCAATTATTGATTTTCTGGCTTCTAGGAAGTAATGCAGAGTCTGTTGCATTTTGGGAGTTTTCAATAACGAGGAATTCAATTTCCAGGTACCAGGATCATGAAGGGCTGTGGCTACGTTCCCCCAAAAGAATGTGAAGAATGTCATGATCTGAAAATTCTGTAATTACTGTCTGGGCTTTTCGTATGTGAAGGGCTGTGGTTATAAAAAAGAAATCTGCTCTCATGGCTAGTGGGCCTTTATGAAATGTAGGGTCTGGTGTCCCTATTGCTGACAAGTATGCATCCTTTAAACCTGCCTTCTGTATCATGTTCTGTAAAAAGGTCATATCGCAAAACATTTTTCAGTAGATCTGTTTGCCCCTCTATCTTTCAAGGATAAGCCACAGTTGAAATCGTCCCCTTATATTACATTTTGAGCTGAATGCAGATATGGTTGATGGCTTGAAACAAAGCTATTCTTTCAGCTTTTGACTGGGCCGCATATACATTAATTTGTCTAAATAAAACATTTTTTTTATTTTTATATCCAGTATAAGGACTCTACCTGGAAAAAGGTCTACAATCTTGATGAGCTGAAACTGCACATTATTAAACAATATAGCTACCCCAGTACATCTCTCTTGTCCTGGAGACCAGTAAGAGGGCCCCACATGCCAGTGGCGTATAGCCTGTCGCAATTCCGAAGTTGTGTAGAGTCGTGTATCCTGCAAAAAAAAGATGCCTGACACCAAAGATTGTAGTTTAAAAAATACAGCCATGCTGTTAACGTTATTGGAAAAGAGAGGCATATTAGGCTCCATTCCATGTTAAGGTGTATGGAGATGTACATAAGACTATTGCACTAGAGGTCATGGAGGTTTCTTATAGGAACTCCTGACGATATTCGACTTCTTTTTCTTCACCTGTTTCCTCCCTTTAATGTCTCCAGTAGTATCTTCTGGGAATGGAGTGTGTTTCTGGGGTTCTACATCAGAGGTCACCTCTGTGTGTGAGGAGCCCCGGGAGGAGGTATCAAACTCATCTCCAGAGAGTTAGGCCATCCTGTAAAGCTTCAGATTTGTTCTGTGTCTGGATTGCCATGGTTTTTGGAGACCTTAGGGGGAGGGGGTTTTCTATCCTGTCTCTTGTGGGATCTCACCCATCTGCTTCCTTCTGCTGGGGGGGGGAGGCAGGGGAGGCATGACATTATCAGTACCCATCGCCTGGGGCTGTATGCTTACAGGGACCTCAAGAGGGTCTGGGGGCTCTACTTGATCAACCCATTCAGGGGTATCAGGCTCTGCACAAGCAGGCTGGCTAAGTTCAGTTACAGGAACTTGACTGAAGCAACAGGTGGTCCATACACAGTAGTAGGCGCTACATCTGGATGGTCAGTCCAAATAATAGAGAAGGGCGGTCTAGAGACATGGGTTGCTACTGGACCTTTGGGGTTGGAGAACACTGCACCATGGCTACAATTAGCAGTTGCTCTTCGCGGTCTGTCTGATGTTCCTGATTATGTGCTGCCCATGGGCAGTTAGTATATGTATGCCCCCTTGAATCTTACAGATTACATTGTGGGTCATTAGCACAGCATGCATTTGTGTGCCCAAGCTCATTACAGTGCGTACACCTGAGTTTATCACATAAACTACTTAAGTGTGTGGTAGAGCCACATCGATAGTAGGCCTTAGGCTGACCCACATAGAAGAGCACCCCTCTGTCTCTTCCAAGAAAAATACAATTTGGCAAATGTGCTAAACCAGTGTTTGTGGTATGCAAGACTACTTTAATCCTCCATCCCACTGTCCATATACGTTGAGTCAGTGACAGCTTCAGGTGCTCCCAGAACTGTGCATTGTTGATTCATTTGGAAGGCTTCGCCTTTGGTTCGATGGACAAGAAGCCAGCCACTCCCATTTTATTTATTTATTTAGATTTTGTTTACCAAGTAAGCTCTCTGAGACCAAAGATCCCTTTTTCAGGGGCGACCCAGGGTTGAGTAAACCAACCACTTTACGTTAGGATACAATAAGACAGCTTCAAAATACATACACAGTTTGTACAGGAGGCAAGGAAACAGTAAAACAGTGTCGGAGAACTTACAGTAAGAAACAGAGGCAGTGTACATACATTGCCAGTGGGGTACATTTGCCTACAGAGATAAAGCAGTTCCCCTCAGCCTCCTTCTGAAGCACTTTTTCTTTGCTGGCTGGAGGCTCTGTCCATTTGCTCTGTGGAAGGCTGGGGCCTACCCCGACCCCACACACACCTTGCTGTTTCTTTCTGCTGGGCTGTGTTTTGTTCTTCTACTTCTGGTTTGTATTTTGCCTCTGTGTGTGCTTCCTTTATTTCTTCCATGTTTCTTCTATGTTTGTGTCTTAGTTTTGTTTTCTTTTGGGGGGGATTTGGTTTCTCAGCTCTTACCATTTGCTTGCTCCTACCATTTGGCTCTTTTGCAGCTCCTGCTGCTTGCTTTTAGTTACTCCCATTGCTGCTGTCACCAGTACCTGTGTTTTTACACAAACCAAAGCTGTTTTCCATGCTACAGTCAAACAGTCCTAATTGTTCCCCATGCTATCAAGCCTAATTGTTTTCACCTGATTCAAGCTCCTTCTGAACCCTTGCTATGCAGCTCAATCATGTTTTCCCTGCTTAATCTACTTCCCTTGTTGTCATAGCTGCTTTCCTCCTTCCATGGTTATTGACTACTGCCATTCATAGCTCATGCTATTCCCTGTTGTACACTACTGTTCTGCTCTGAGGTCAGCTAAGCTACTGCGATATGTAAACTAGTTTTAATATCTGCTTGTGGTTCCTGACCCTTCCATCACTTTCTTGTTTTCCTTACGTGGGCACTTGGAAGTGTTTGGGGAGTCGTGACCCCATGTGGCTACTTACTTCTGTTCTAACTCCTGCCTCTACCGCCGAAAATCCTCAGTCTTTGTCACCTTAATTTGGCTTTTGCATGCCTGTCTGGCTTGCCTCACTATTGCACTGTTGCCCCCACTTACATTCATGTCCCATCATTGTTACCATGTTTTGCAGACCTACGTGCCGGTCTGACTATTCCTACTGCTTACTGACCTACGTGCTGGTCAAACTATTGTTACCCTGCCCCTGTCTGTTACTGCCATGGGGCTTACTGTGCCATTGTGATTACTGTCCCTATTGTGGCTGTTGGAACCAGAGAGGAAACAGCAAGGCTGCAAGTGGAGTGAGCAGGGTGAGAGACTGTCCATTATGCCTGCATCTGCACTCCATGTGTCCACATCATTTGTTTAACGAGTAGAGGGACTGGGAAATTAGGTATTGCCCATTGACATCAGCTCTCGGGGAGAGGCTAATTCTGTTTAAATCCCTGCACCACTCGCTAGCGGTATCTGTCTGTTACTGCCATTGGACTTGCTGTGCTGTTGTGATTACTGCTACCTTCTGTGGCTGTTGGGACCGGAGAAGAAACAGCAAGGCTGCAAGTGGAGTGAGCAGGGTGAGAGACTGTCCATTACGCCTGCATCTGCACTCCATGTGTCTGCATCATTTGTTTAGTGAGTAGAGGGACTGGAAAATTAGCTATTGGCCATTGACATCAGCTCTCAGGGAGGGGCACATTTTGTTTAAATCCCCACGCTGCTCACTAGCGCGAGCGTAGCGCAAGTGGTAGTGAGTGGGAAAAGAAATAAACAGTTTACAGCTTTAATTGTTGTCTCGAATAAGGTATTCATTTGTATTGATTTATATATTTAGTTATGACTGTGAGTAGCTTAAAGGGTTTAGGGATCTGCTATTTATAGTTTTTGGAAATGTCATACATTTAAGAAAGGGGATAGTTAAATTGCTGTTTCATATTTAATGGCATTTTGCCGGTGTTTATATCATCTCCATTTTGGCTGTGTGCTGCATTGTTAAGATTGCTTTCCTTGAAAAGTCTGTATTCTGATTTTATAACAAATTAAATAGCTGTATGTTAAAGTTAGGAGTTTGTTCAGTCCATGTAATAGCATTTAGTAGCTAAAATCTTAGATATTTGTGATGTGCAGGGGTTGTTTGGGGGGGGTCCACAATAGTGTATGGGGCATCCCTTTTACGTGATTTGCAGCCCTTCACCTGCCTCTTGGTTTTGGACACTACGGTAAGACATTGCCAGGAGGTGGGGATTTGGAGAAGATGGAGAGAGGCCCCATGCACAGCAGAGGGTGGTAGGATTGAGATTGTTAAATCCAGAAGGTACACTGGATTACGACGGGCACAAGAGAAAGGCCAGATGTGCTTGGTGCCTGTCTCCAGGGAATCCACCAGACAGAGTGGTCAGGTAACCCAGGGGCTGCCTTGCCCACAAATCCCCTGAGGGCAGTGCTAAGCAATGCTAGACCGATCAGGAACAAGACCGCAATTATTGCGGATCTGGTTTCCTCAGTCGATCTGGCTTGCATTACGGAGACCTGGGTTGGGGATGATACAGGCCTGGTTCTTGAGGCTGCCATTCCCCCAGGTATACTGTAGTGCACTGCCCCAGAAAGGAATGTAGAGGTGGTGGTGTAGCCATCTGTTTTAGATCTGATCTGGGTTTCACCGTGCACCCAGTGGGAACCCCGGGTTCTTTTGAATGTGTGGCTGTTCGTGGGAGTCCAGGCACAGTTGCAGGATTTTCCTTGTTTGTTGCCCTTCTGGGACAGCGGGGAACTTCCTGCAGGAGGTTGCCAAATTCATCGCCGGTGAAACATTGGAAGCCACCAGATGTATTATTCTGGGGGATTTCAATGTTTGGGCCGATGACTAATCCTCTCAGCTTGGTCATAACCTCCTCCAAACTATGTCATCTTTGGACCTGTCACAAGTTGTTAATGCTGTGACTCATCAGAGCGGCCATACATCGTATCTAGTGTTCTCGCTGGGGCATGAGATAAATAATCTCAGGATTGATCGGGTGGCTTGGTCCGATCATTGCACAGTACAGTTCATATTCGGGGCTCCCACCGGATGCCCTCCCCCTACAGAGATGATGAGCTGTCACCTTTTATGGGGATTGACCTCGGAGGGTTTTCTGGTGGCAGCCGATCTATCTGATGTGGGAAATGTATGCATTGGAGGCGTTGGTCTTATGGTGAACTCCTACAATAGAGTTTTATCTGATGCCACTGACTCCCTTGCACCTGTCCATGTATGACCCAAATCTTTCTACCTGAGGTCCCCCTGGTTTGATGGGGACCTCAGGGAGATGAAGAGAAAGGGTCAGAGGTTAGAGCACTGTTGAAGGAGGTCCGGCCTGGATGAGGACAAACTGGCCCTGCGTGTGCATTATAATGCATACCAGGGGGCAATCAACCATAAGAAGACAGTGTTCCTGTCCAGGGAAATTGCCACCAGGAAGAACCAACCAACTATATTTTTTTGGACTGTGGACAGGCTACTTCATCCTGCCTGTCTACAGCTGAAGAAGTTTTTTTCAAATACTGAATGTGAAGAGTTTGCTCGGTTCTTCTCGGACAGAGTGTCCGGTATCCAGCAGGGAGTTTCTCCAGTCAGCAATGCCATAGCTGGCAGTGGTCACCAGAGGTGTACTAAGTGCGCTCCGCCTGGTTGGGGGGATTTTAAACCAGTGGATGTAAGTGAGGTTATCGGGGTGGTGACCAATCTGAAGCACACTTTTTGTGAACTGGATCTGGTGTTGACGCATTTCTTGATGAGATGCGTCAACACCATTGGCCCGGTGTTTGCTCTGATTGTCCAGTGTTCCTATTCTGAGGGGGGGTCTTTCCTGATGCCTTGAAGGAGGCACTGGTGAGACCAATCCTAAAGAAACCATCTGTGGACCCGGAGGTCAGGGCAAATTACCGACCTATCTCCAATCTTCCCTTTTTGGCAAAGGTTGTGAAGAAGGTAGTGGCGCTTCAGTTGGAGGAGCATCTCGTGACCCATGAGCTGTTAGAACAGTTCCAGCCAGAGTTTCGGGCAAGGCATAGCACAGAAACCACGCTTGTTCGGGTGCAGAATGATCTCCTCAGGGCTAGAGATCAAGGAGAAAGGACAATTCTTGTTCTCCTTGATCTCTCTTCAGCTTTTGACACTGTGGGCCACTGTGTGTTGCTTGACCATCTCAGGGAACTCTGTGGACTCACCGCGACTGTCATCTGTTGGTTTGAGTCCTGTTTAACCAACAGGAGGCAATGGGTTGTGATGGGGAATTTCTACTCCACCTCTGGGGGGGTCATTAGGAAGTATGGCTTGGGTTTTCATTGCTATGCTGTTGATACCCAGCTATACTTATCCTTTGCCTCAGGAACATCTAACGCAGTGGATGTGCCAAACAGCTGCCTTGTTGAGATCAATGTCTGGATGGCATCTATCTGGTTGCGACTGGACCCCGATAAGATGGAGGTATTGGTGGTGAAGTCAAACAGAATGCGTGATAGGTTGGCCTCTGATTCAGAGACTGGACTTGTTCTGGGTTCTGTCTCACTGAAGGCCTCCTCAAAAGTGTGAAATCTTGGCGTTATTCTTGATAAGAGTTTGACTATGGAGGTGCAGATTTCATCCATTGTCCGCTCCTGTTTTTTCCATCTTAGAAATATCACCAGGATAAAGCCCCTTGTTCCGCCTCTGGACCACCCCACTTTGTTGCATGCCTTAGTTACATCGAGGCTTGACTACTGTAATGCGCTCTGTCTCGGGCTCATGGGGGGATCTATTCACAGACTGCAGCTAGTGCAGAATGCAGCTGCCTGGTTACTTACAGGGCAGTTGAAGTTTTACCATATCACACTGGTGTTGCGTGAGCTGCATTGGCTGCCGGTCAGATGGAGGATCCTCTTTAAGGTGGGGCTTCTCACCTATATGGCCCTACACGGTCAGGGCCCTGGCTGCCTGTTAGACCTTCTGGTACCTGCTGTCTCAGCTCACCCCCTCCATTCCTCTTGTGTAGGCCCCCTAGCAGTTCCCAGGTTGAGGCTGAAATTGGCTGGTGATAGGGCATTTAGTATCACTGCTCCCATCCTGTGGAACTCGCTTCCCTCTGGGGTTGGGGGGGCTCCCACTTTGAAGGTATTCAAGGCCCACCTTAAGGCCCTCCTATTCACCCAGGCATTTTTAGATTAAGCTATTGATTCATGAGATTTGACTTGAGTAGAGTAGTTGATGATCTGTCAAGTTACCTAATGTTTACATGAAGCATACATATTTATTTATTGAATTTTGATGACTGGGTTGGCCCACTGGGCCCACAAAGATCCCTTTTTCAGGGGCGACCCAGAGAACAGAAGCAATACAATACATACAATCAGGTGATCCAGAAGCAATACAATACATACAGTCAGGTGATACAGGGTTACGAGAAGTAGACAAGATAATGAGGATACCAGTACAGGCAATTATTCAAATCATAGACCATAAGTGCAACACTTGAAATATTTAAGGATTTAAGGCATGATTTAATGTAGGTTAAGGTGAGAAGAGAGGGGAGATGAGTGTTGTGATTAGGATCGGGGTGATTATCCTATACCCTCACAGTGGCATGAGCTTGTCCTGTGCAAATGGGACTTACGTCTAGTGTGAAAGATTGGTAGCGAGGGGCTTCCTGTACTAGAGGTGGGAGAGTGTTCCACAGTTTAGGGGCTGTGACAGCGAAGGAACTGCCTCTCTTCTGAGTCTTGATTCTGGAGACTGCCAGTAGGGACTGACCCCGAGGTCCTGAGCATTCGAGAATTAGGCTCAGCCATGATTATTCCTGTTAGGCTTGGTGGGGCCGCCGGGCTCTGCAATTTGTATGCATGGCAGAGCAGGGGATACTGTAGACGAGCCTCGAAAGAAGGCCATTGCAGCTGGGCTAGTGAGATGCAGGGGGTGGCTTCTTGGTTGACACATTGTCGCAAACCTCACGACCTTGTTGTACAGGACCTGAAGCCCGCTAACCTCGCCCTTTGCCATGCCCTAGATTACCGGGGCAGCATAGGTTAAAGTAGGTAGGAGGACACTAGAGGCGATTGCTCATCTAGCCTCTGGGATAAGTTGTTTTTTTTAGCCTGCACATAATGCCAAGTTTGACGTTGATAGACCTTGTTACCTGGTCAATGTGGGGCTTAAAGGTGAGACCCTGGTCAATAGTTAGCCCTAGGTATTTTGTGTTGTCAACTACGTCTATTCGCTTATCCCCAAGGGTAGTAAGTTTTAAGGAACTGGTCCAATCCTGGCCAAGGGATCTAGGACCAAACAGCATGGTTTTCATTTTTGCTGCATTGAGGATCATTCTGTTTGATGTGAGCCAGGCCTCAAGTGTGTTTAGGTTCCCTTGTAGGAGAGGGCCCAGATCATGTGGTGTGGACCTGGCTCGGAAGATGACAGTATCATCTGCATATTGAACTACTGAGCTATCCCCACACTGCTGATTTAGGTCATTTGTGAAGAGACAGAACAAGAGGGGGCCAAGAACTGAGCCCTGAGGCATACCCTCCTTGATGGGTAAAGGGTCGGAAAGCTCTGCCTTCCAAATGACCCTCTGGACGCAGCCTAAGAGGTAGCTCTTGAACCAGTTTAGGGCCTGGGCATCAAGCCAATGCCTTGAAGCTTAGGAAGAAGAAGGTTGTGGTCCACAAGGTCAAATGCCTTGGACAGGTCTATGAAGATAGCAGCAGTCGACATGCCCTCATTCATTGCCCTGAATAGGTCCACTGTGAGTTTGATGAGTGCCGTGTCTGTTCCATGGTTTGCCCGAAAGCCATGCAGTGAAGGGGCTAGGATTTGGTGGAGCTCCAGGTAGTCTCTCAGTTGCCCATAAACTAGTCTTTCTTGCAGTTTGGCCAGGGTACACAGCAGGAAGAAGGGCTTGTAATTGCCAATTTGTTCACAAGAGCCACCCTTGTAAATGGGAACCACGCTGGCAGCTTTCCACTGGTATGGAATGTACCTTTCAAGTAAAGACCTGTTGATGATCCAGGTCAGAGGTCTGGCCAGGGACAGTGGACCTTCCTGGAGTAGCCTTGGGCTGATTCCATCTGGGCCACCAGAGCCTTTGTGTTTGAGGGCTATCAGAAGTTTACGGACCTCGCTCATCTTGACCATTCTCAGGTGAAATTGGGGTCTGTTCAGACAGGGGGATTCATCAAAGGTCTGTACAGGCATGGGTGCTGGTAGCCCTACCTTGTATGCATCAAGGTTGGTGAAGTGGTGGTTGATTTCTGAGGCTATAAGCTAGCAATCACTGATGCACTATCCTTGTACCTCAATTTGACCTTGTGCCTCCTTGGAGTTGCCCTTAAGCAGTTTGTTGATTTGTGCCCAGAAAAGCTTAGAGTGCCCCAGTGTGGACCGTTGGAGGCAGGTTACATACTCCTTTTTGGCAAGTTTGATGTCTAGCTTACATTTATTTCTTAGGGTTTTGTAAGTAACCAGGTCTGCAGGAAGGTGGGAGAGCTGGAATTTTGTCCAAGCCTTGTCCCTTCTTTTCATCTGAGATTTCACAGAGTGGGAGATCCATTTATGGCAGCCTCCTTTTGTACGAAGTTTTTTGAAAGGGACAAATAGAGATGCCGCATTGAGGAATGAATTTTGGAAGTAGGCAAGGGCCTCGTCCAATGTCGAGAGGAGTCTAATTGGGCTCCAGTCCAGGCTACTTAGGTAGTCATTAAATTTTGCTGGCATGAAATTGGAGAAGTCACGTACTGTGAGTATCCTGGGGAGAATCTTTGGTGCTCTGTTCTTCCAAATATAGAATAGAGCCCTGGCTACCTGTTTATAATTATTTTTTATGTTTTTTATTGCTGTATTTCTGAACATGTGCTTATTTATTTGTACGGTGCCAAGAGCCTCTGGGAATGGGCATCTTTTTTTTTTTTTAATTTTACCTTACCTTTTTTTTACCTTACCTTTTTATCTGTATTACCCTACCTTACTGAAATACGTCCAGATCCACTCTTGCTCATGCCATCTTTGTTCAATGCTCCCTGACATTTGCCCTACGAGTTCACAGTGCTTACACCCATTCATCCCTCATGCGTCCCTGGGGCATGCCAGTCATTCCATTTGGTGCAGATTCCCCTGATGCCGACGGTCTCGCTCTGCACCTAGTCCACAGCTTACGCATGTGAAGCTTGGGGCGGGGTCCTTCTCACCTGGTCCGTACCTGGGAACGTTATCACTCCAGGTGGACCTTCAGCTGTCAACCATACTGATGGCACCTCAAGTTGTAGAATTTATGACTCAGCCATGAAGGGAGGTTACAGCAATTTCCTTTAGCTCTAGTGTTGCCAGTATAATGGTTGTCCATTGGCTTTAGTGGTTCCCTAGCAAGGCACCTTCACCGCATTCTCCCGATGACCACCTCTGGTTCACCTAGTTTGTTTTATAGATCGGTAGGCTGGGTGAGTGCCTCAGTGGTCATTACTCTCCTCCTCCTCCTCCTCCCACCTTGGAGCGGCGGCTGCAGAGCTACCATCGCGCAACCCTCCACGGCATTCCTGTTAGAAGGATAGAGTGAGAGTTTCCTTCCAAATTGGAATATTTTCCATTTCTTATTCTTTGGGGCTTCCAAATTGCAGTGGCAGAGCCATCATTAATGAAATTATCCCACACCTGGAGGGAAGGCAACCTAGGCCTTGGATCCCCAGAGATTTCCTCCTCAAAGGGTTTTTTTTTTGTCTCCTCCGTGCCAAAGGTCATAATATCTAGTTAGTATTTCCTAGTTCCATTAGATAGAATCTGCTGTTGGTTGGAGGTGGATGGTGTCCCTTATTTGCCGTTCCCTGTCTCCTGCTATTCCCTCTCTCCTTAGGAGGTCCCCTTATTCTCTTGCAATCCATCTAACCCATGCCATTGCTGACCTGTGCATCCCATTATGTTATCAAGCTGTCTGATGCTTATCTATTACTACGTTTCACAGCTACTGATTGCCCATATGCTTCATACTATTACTTTCTTTTTGGGGATCCTTCCTAATGTACCTTAGCCAAGGAAATCATCCTGTGGCACCTCTAGGGGTGGAACCCTTTAGAGTGTTCCTTGCCTTTGGTACCCCTACAGGGTGGTAATTCCTCCGGAACAGAGAGTGCAAATAGCCAAAAACCTAAGTAACACAGTTGCACAAGCATAACATTATACTGGCTGTGTAAGCCATTGAATTGGAAGGATCCGCCTTTGGTTCAATGGACAAGCAGCCAGCCACTCCCACTTCCTGAGATAGATATATATATATATATATATATATATATAGCAGTTCCCCTCAGCCTCCTTCTGAAGCACTTTTTCTTTGCCTCACCATCCTCTCTTCCTCCTCCTCCAGCGGCAGCGCCTCTCTCTGGGGGTTCCTACCTAAGGTACCTTTAGCCAAGGGAATCGTCCTGCGGCACCTCTGGGGTGGAACCCTCTAGAGGGTTTCTTGCCTTTGGTACCCCTACAGGGTGGTAATTCCTCTGGAACAGAGAGTAAGAATAGCCAAAAACCTAAGTAACACAGTTGCACAAGCATAACATTATACTGGCTGCGTAGGCCATTGAACCAATATATTAAATCTATGACACTGACCCTCTCATTCCTAAAAAGGACAGTCACAGCTTTAAAGGTTGGCTTCATAAATGGGATGGCCTCGAAGGAGGTCCACAGTGATGATTGTTTCAACATCTGGTATTTAGCCCAAACTTTCTCCAGGCCACTATTCAGCTTGAAGCTGACGTCAAAAGTTGTCTCTCCAGAGACGTGAATCAGCCGCATGAAACCCCATAGAGTCAATCTGGAGATTTTTTGCAATGAATACCCAGTCTGGAAATAAGTCAAGGCCACCTTTATAAAGGAGGTGAACTGCATTGTGAAGCTTAGCAGGATGTAGTGGGGTATGAAAAAAGGAAGCATATGGCCTGGAGGTAGATCCGTCCAAATTCTGATGGACAGAGCCGTCTTTGTGTTGGTCAGGACCAGAGTTGGACTCCAAACCCGAGTGTTCAGTCAGGTCAGAATTAGCCTGACAAGGTGGTTTTGTCATTCTGGTATTATTGTCTGAGCCAGAAGTTAAAGGAAACTGCAAAGGTTCCCTCTGTGGCGTCTGTGTGGCAAGTTGCAAGACAGGGTTCTGGGTGAGTGCCAAACCTTCTGGCAAATAAAAGGGAGAATAACTTCTCTGACTGACTGACTCCATTTCTGTGTCAGACACCTCACCCAGGTCAGCTCTGGGAGGTGCTATAGTAGGGAGGAAAGGCACAGTAACCAGGGGCGGAGGAATAGCCAGTGCAGCCGGTGCAGTGGCACAGGGGCCCAACACACATAGGGGCCCATAATAAAAATCAAGGATTTCATTTATTTAATTTGTTCAGCAATCGTGGATCGCGTATTTGCGTTCACGTTGTCTTTTTTGACACTAGTGTGACTGACTGCAACCTGCTGTGCTTGCTGCCACCACCCCCTGACTGCAGATGGCAGCACTGACCACAGAGTTGTGAGAGTTAACAGGAGCCTAGGGATGTGACGTGTTGCCGTCATGCACTGTGCACACAGGCAGCAGCAGCAGCATCCCCCGCCGCCGTTCCCCGGTAACAAATAATAGCAAGTAAAGCTAAAGGTTAAAGTGTAAAAAAAAAAAAAAAAGGTGGACTGACTGACCAAGGCAGCGATCGTGAATTGATGCTGTTGGTGTGTGGAGGGCAAGCTGGACTGGAGCCTGGGACTGGGAGCTGGCTGGAGCCAGAAGCAAGGAGAAGGATCAGGTCAGACGCTAACCGCTAGCTAACTTCACATTGCTTGCAAGCATTGCAGCAGCAGGCGCCGCAAATTTAAATTGCCCGCCCGTATTACTTGTTGTTGGTTGTTCTTTTTAACGTGTCTTAGATTAATCCAGTCTTTCTCCAGAGACTGAGTGAGTGTGTGAGTCACTACTTCTATGTTCTGGCCACCTGGCTGTGAGATGACCTGGTCCCTCTCGACTCCCCCCAGCAGCTGAGCACTTACAACTTGTGACTTGTCTTTCGCAGGCTAGCTACAGCATTAGTCGAGTTGGGATTTGGAGGACCCTCACCCTACGTGATTTATTTTTTAATTTATTTATGTTCTGCAGTTCCGCTGCATGGCTGGGGGGGATGGGATCGATTCATGTTTATGTTATATTCTGTTGCAATACAATCGTGTTCCCTAGATTTCAAGCTTGGCCATACTAAATATGTCAAAGTGTAATCCTGGCATGCTTTGAGGTACAACCTTTGACTCGCATCCACTCAAAGTAAAAGAAACCACTTACCAGTCAGCAAATCTAATTTTCCCCTTCAACTATGCTGCGCATACTGCTTATTCAGAACTGGTAAAATGCAGCTCCTACGAGCACTTTGTGCAAAGACAGACTACAGTAGCGGGATTCTTCTCAGTCCCCACATTACCGCTTCTTCATGCCAGTTTAACTCTTTTCTCCCCCGCCCTTCATTTCAGACCTCTCTGCAGAAGATCAGTGGGTGCAAGCCTTACTGGTTGAGGTTTTTAGCTTGCTGCCAAGTTGAGGATTTATGTCCCCAGTTTTGCTGAATCCCCTTCATCCCTGCCTGAACTCTCTCCACTAAGTGTCCTCCATATGCACTCACACACATACAGCAGTTGAAAATCCTCATTTGGCCCTGTCGTATAGTTGGAATAAAGTTACCCCCTTCCCCTTTCCCGTCTGCCCCGTTTTTTATTTTCAAAAGAAAGCGAGGATTGTCCGCTCACTCCCCCTACCTGTCCCTGGGGTCGATCCAGCTTGTCTGCTTGGTGTTGTGGTCGATGTAACTTTGATATGTGAAGGAGGTGGGTGAAGGGTGCGTAACCATAAACAGGTAAAAAAAAAAATCGGGGAGGAGGTTGAGGTGCTGGACTGGGGGTGGGGGCCCAAAATTACAACCTGCACTGGGGCCCATTTTTCTCTTCCTCTGCCACTGACAGGAACAGTGCTGCTTCCCCTCTGGTCAGTCATAACTGGGAGTTCTGTTAAATGTAGTCCTTTCTGTTTAATGTTTGCAGAAGGAGTCGTTATCCCCAGTGGGAAAAACCCAGAGATCCATTTTCCTGAATCTTTTAATTGGGCCCAGCCAGCCCCTTTCAGGGCGTATTCCACTGACCGCTCTTCGGTTGGATCAGGAGCAATATGTCTAGTAGACCGGGGTGGATCGTCTTAGGCCTAGCACCTCCGTGCTAGTATGAACCATTCCTGATAATTTCCCCCATTAGTTTGTCCTGCAAAAACAAGCAAAGGAGCATCCTTGTTCCGTTCAGAAAAAAATAATCAGTAGGTAAAGTACATGGCATTTGTGGCTATTCCTTCGTACAGTCTGGAGACTGGATCTGAACCTCCGGCATTGTGAGTTGCAGTGGTGCAGCAGCTTCACTCATTTCCATCGTAACCTGGTCCACCCATGACTTCTGCATCAGCTGCACTGTAGGTTCCGGAAGACAGAATCCATTCGTTTTTGCAACTCAGATTTTCTTTTAAAAAATTTAGCTTCTTCAAGGGCGAGCTCTGTAAGTAATTGTTCCTTCTGTCTCACTTCTGGCTGTACATCCACATTGTGCCGTCGTAGATCTCCTTCCTTCGGTGACTCATCCCTGGCTATCAAAACTTCTGCTTGGGCTTGTATTAGCTCCTATGAAGGAATTATTTCCATAGGAGGTATCGCATCAAAAAACTGCTCTGTCTCAAGCACTGCCGAGGTCGGGGGGGGGTGGGAGATGCACTCCCCAGCCTCCCGGGCATCCATCCTCTCAGCGAGAGGATCCACAAGTGACTCCTCTGCTGGCCAGCAGTTCCCCCCCTACTGACAGAGCAGGGGAATTTCCACAGTGTCCTGGTCAAATTTACCACATTTACTAAAACACCACCAACAGCTTAATCTGGTTGACTTTCAGTTGGCTTCCATTTGTATCTCCCCGATGAGGCGGAAAACAGACAGAATAGTCCTCCCTTCCCACTCATAGAAACAATGAAACGTAGAAGTTGATGGCAGATAAGAATCACAAGGCCCATCAAGTCTGCCCATTTCTTTTTCTACCTTATCAGTGTCAGTGGCTCAGTAGGTAGCACACTCGCCTCTGAGGCCGGGAGATCAGAGGGCTGTGG
This sequence comes from Neoceratodus forsteri, assembly GCA_016271365.2. NCBI lineage: Eukaryota > Metazoa > Chordata > Ceratodontiformes > Ceratodontidae > Neoceratodus > Neoceratodus forsteri. The sequence continues at coordinate 898,783,246 of CM028136.1, forward strand.
GTTCAGTTCCCACATCTGGCACTTGGGTTAATATCCCAGTACTGACATTGTAGTGCAGCATGAGAGGGGTGCTGCACTTCTGAGGTGCCGTCTTTCAGATGAGACATTAAACCAAAGTCCCATCTGCCTGGATTGGTGGTAGTTCAGGTGGCTATTAAAGATCCCATGGCACTTATGTAAAAGAGTAAGGGAATCGTTAATTTACAGAAAACCAAAAACATCCATACAAAGTCTCAAAGAAAATTAAGATAGCACGTTATACACATAAAAAAAATAACTAAACAATCTGTACAATCATGGAAAGGAAAGGGGACTATCCCCATCAAATCCAATAAACATGCTTCCAATATTCATGAAACAAATGAACCATTAAATGTCGTACTTCAAAATCCATCACCTTCCCTACCACAGAGGTCAAACTGACAGGTCTGTAGTTTCCTGCCTCTGTCTTGGTCCCACTTTTGTGAAGGGGAATCACATCCGCCTTCCTCCAGTCCTCGGGTACCACACCATCCTCCCATGATTTGTTAAAAAGGGTAGTCAGTGGTTTCACTAGTTCTCCCCTTAATTCTTTTAGAATTCTGGGGTGAATTCCATCAGGCCCCATTGCTTTGTCCACCTTCAGTTTTAGGAGTTCTTTCAGAACCCTTTCTTCTGTGAAAAGACTGGGATCGACCCTATCCAGAGTGCTTCTGTTAATTGGATTAGGCACCTCCTCCTCCTCGTCTGTGAATACTGAGCAGGAATATTCATTCAGTATCCCTGCTTTTTCACTATCCCCCTCTGCCCACCCACCGTTCATTCTATTCAGCCTCACTATCTCTCCCTTTGTCTTTCTACGCTCCCTGATGTACCTATAAAAGGTTTTATCCCTCTTCTTAACTGAGTTGGCTATCCTTTCCTCAGTTTGGGCCTTTGCTATTCTTACTTCCCTCCCTGCTTCCTTTTGCCTTCACTGGTACAGTTCTCTGTCCTGCTCCTTCTGTATTTCCTTATACTTCCTGAATGCTATCTTTTTCTCCCTGACTTTCCCAGCCACCTCTTTTGAGAACCATAATGGCTTTTTCTTTCATTTTGATTTGTTTATTTGCTTCACACAAAGGCTTGTTGCCTCTGTGATGGCAGTTTTGATGATTCTCCATTGTTGCTCCACCCCTCCTTCTTGCCTGTTTGTTAATGCTTTTCTGAGGCACTCTTCCATCTTGCCAAAGTCAACACTTCTGAAGTCCAGTACCCTCACTTTTGTATGGTTTGACTCTGTAGCTGAGTTTAACGTGAACCACACTGTTTGATGGTCACTTGTTCCCAGATGGCAACCCACTTCTAGATCTGAGATCCTCTCACTGTCCCCATTTGAGAATACGAGGTCTAAGATTGCTCCCTCATGAGTGGGTTCTGAAACTAGCTGTCTGAGGCATGCCACCTGTAGGGCATCAGAATGGCCCTGCTCTTGGATGTGGCTGCAGCAAGTGTGCTCCAGTTAACATCTGGCATATTCAGGTCTCCCATCAACAGTATCTCCCCTTTCTCTGCCATCCTAAGAATGCCTTCTATCATAATCTTGTCCATTCCCTCCCCCTGACCTGGGGGTCTGTATACAACCCCTGTGCGGATTGTGGTGCCACTTCCAGTCTCCAAGGTGACCCACAGTGCCTCCTCTCCTCCCTGTTTACTCTTTTGTTCGGTTGCTTTTATCCCTTCCTTTACATAGAGAGCTACTCCTCCCCCTCTTCTCCCTTCCCTGTCTCTTCTGTAGGTTACGTACCCTGGTATTTTAACATCCCAGTCATGGGTATCTGTGTACCATGTTTCTGTGACTGCTACGATATCCAGGCATCCCTCTTCCATCAAGGTCACCAGTTCAGGGAGCTTGTTGCCCAGACTACAGGCATTGGTACTCATTATCCTCCACTTCCTGATGGCCCTACTCCTTTTTGCCCCATCCCTGTCCTTCTTGCCTTTGTCACTTTCTCCATTTACCCTTGCCCTTCTCCCTATCGACATCTCTATGTTGGCGTTTACTGCCCTTACTCCCGTAGATTTTTTTGGGGGGCTAGGATTTCCCTGCTCCTTTCCAGTGCCTTCCCCCCCTTGGCTAGTTTAAATACTTGCCAATGAAGCATTTAAACCTATTACCTAGGATCCTGGTTCCCCTCCTGGACAGATGCAGCCCATCAGCCAATATAGGCTTGCATCACTCCAGGTGGACCCCCACTCCCCAGTGAAGCCAAATCCCTGAGCTCTGCACCAGTTTTTCAACCACTGATTGAATCCCATGGTGTGGAGCACCCTAGCCTCTCATATGCCATAGACAGGCAGCACCTCCGAGGAAGGTTACCGTGTGTGCTACTTGTCTAAAGCCCTTCCCCAATTTCACAAACTCTTCCTGCACTGCTCAGACACTGCCCCTACCATGACTGAAGGGCTAGCCTCATTCCGCTAGCCTTGCCACCCTAGATAGGATCACCCATCTGCAAGGCTTTCAACTTACGAAGTTCCAGAAATGCTGAGCCCCCTACTTACAGTACACAAACCCACCCACTAGTGTAGGGTGATTTAATAGGTAGGCCAGACAGCTTCACCTGGAGGGCAGTGGGAGGAAAAGGAGTACTGTTGGAAGTACCTCTGGGCCTCTGTTCAGAAAAGGTCTTTTAGTAACCAAGGCCTGCTGAGGCTATACATACTGGGTGGTGGGTGGGGTGGGGCTAATGTGATTCATACTGCTGGTTTTACCCTTACTCAGTCAAGATGGTTTAGTACTGATAGAATCCTATATCAGTTAGTACAAAGTTCCTTTATGTGTATGTCTTTCTGTTTTAGAAGATGGTGTAAGTCTGGACCAAGCGGATTGAAGTCACTCCTACCTGGGTTGCACCTGAAGCTATGTTAACTGGTGATTTACACTCAGTAGAAAGTGAACCTTGGAACCGCTGAACCACTGATCCTCACTGCACTGGGGGGGGGTAAGTAACTTTTAATTAACTCTTATGTATGGTGAACCTTATACTTGACCTCCCTCAGACCCTTACTAGGACCGCATCCTATTAGGCTGCATGTAGGAGGGTGGAGGGCCCCCTTACAGCTCACAAACTCTTAATGAACCTTAGATACTTTAAATTTACAAGTATGATTGCACCCTGTAACCCTGTGCAGAATGTTGATTATGTTAAGCCTTTCCCTGTGATCCTTTTCAATGTCCCTTCCTCTCCCACCCCATCTCCCGTTTTTAAAAGTAGACATGGTTAACAAGGCAAATGTTGATTCCTTGCATGCACTGTCTCTATGCTGGAAACAATAAAAATTTACTATAAAAAAAAAAGTTTCCAGTGGTACAAATAAATATTCTATAAACATTACATGCACAGTTATTAATACATACATACAGGCTCATACCTTTTGTAGAAGTAATATAAGCTAAAGGGAGTCTACATCAGGAAGGGCGGAGGTCTATATCAATAGAAAATTTCCCAGGGTAGGTGCAGAGATCCAGAGGCATCTGGGAATCTTATCTATCTATATGTGTGGTCCGACCGGACCAATTTACGACTGTCCCCAACTCTCCCCCAGTCTAAAGGATAATTTTAGGTCTGATGTGGCTATATAGAGGAGCCAGGTTGTTGTCCACCTGTTCATAAGCATAGGAGTTCGATTTTGTAGTTGAGCCATCATGATCTCCATTCGGTATGTGTCATAAATGGTGTCTTCCCATTGCTAAATTGTTGGGGGTGTGGGTTGTAGCCAGAGCCTAGTAAGCACCTTTTTGGCTGCTATCAGGAGTATATTTGCAAGGTAGGTTTGGCGTCTCTGTTAAACTGAGGGGGGAAATGTGATAATATAGCAAGTTCTGGTGTTACTGTTACTAGTGCAGGAAATAGCTCCCCCACGGTTTGTCCTACCTCTCGCCAGCTTTGTTTTACTTTTGCCATTGTTTTAACGCAGTTGACCAGGAAAGGGGTTTAACATTTTCAAGACATCGGGAGCAGAACGGAGCATGAGCGGTGAAGTGATGCCGGTGATTAGCGTCGACTTTTCAGGTATCCCCCCCATTCTTTTTTTAAAATGAACCATTTCAATGTAGTGGATATTTTGGAGCAGCATGACTGATGTGGGGGACGAAACGGAGTCAAAATACTGCCTGGGCGAGCCGGGAAAACTTATTCCAATAGCACTGTTACCATTTTAAAAATGATGATATCGGGAGTATCTGGCCAAGGAGTGGTGAGGGGTAATGCAACAAAGCAGCTGATTAACTTCAGAGTGCTGCTGATTAAACTTAAAAAATAATAATGATAATAATTTAGAGCGCCATGCCGTTTGCACTCAGTTCTTCACTTCATGGTTTAAGGAAGCACGGCCATGCAGCTAACAGCTGCATCTACCCACCGGAGGGAAAAAAAATGATTGCGGGAAGGGCAGAGAATAGTGCATAAAAATGACGACAGCAAACTTCTGGGGTGAAACTTTATCTCTTCTTCCACATGAAAAGGGGGAGATAAGTAGAAGGGAATGGTTCTGTGTGGGGGGGGGCGGCAACACACACAGAAATGCAGGAACTATTTTATTCCAAAAAGTGTTTTTCTATTGTTTATATTTGTTTTAAACTCATTTCCTCTTTTATTTTATTAGTAAACTTAAATTTACACAGAAGCCCATTTTCTAAGTCTAATAATACCCTCCAGAGTGGGTTGTATGGGCAATACTGGACCTTCAAGGGGCTATAAGGCCTTCCGCCTGTGGCATCAAGCCTCATTACACCCCTGGGTGGTCCAGTATTGCCCAATACCACCCACCCATCAGGTATTATTGCTTACTTAATACATATTGCACTATTGCCAAAAATGCCATACTCAAGCACTGGAAGGGTGTGGAATCACAAAAATGAATGACTGGGTGCATACATGTCTCTCAGAGCCAATTATTATGCAAATTTAGGCAAGTCATGATGGTTTCAGAAGAGGCAGGGTCCCTTTCTAAACTTTCACAGGTGCCGAGTCCCACACAGGTGGCTTACCAATGCAACTGGCTCCATGGAGCCAGCATATGAATTATAGTTCTGATCTCCTAATGGTGCGTAGGAACCTCCCCTTCCCCTGCTATAAGTTTGATGCATAAGGATAGATTAACTGATCTGTTCAAGACAGCAGCCATGTACTGTAAATGGGTTTGCTTGGGTAAAATGAATAAGGGATCCTGTGTGAACCGACCCTGCACTAAGAGAAGAGTCTGAACATCTGCCTGCAGAAGTGCAGGGTCCTCAAGGCCCTGCATGTTTGTGCAGCTACTGATACAAAGAGTTTGTGGGGCTGTCGGGGGGGGCTGTGGAAGTGCAGGACCCATTGGGCACTGTGCATCCACATGGCTACAGATGCAGATATGCAAGGCCATGAGTCCATCTGGTAGAAGATGAGCAGGGCCTTTGAGCCCTGTGCATCCATGCAGCTATGGGTGCAGAAGTGCAGGGCCCTCTGGGCCCTATGCCATTAGAAGATTTCTCTTCACTATGTGGTTACTTATTACCCATGCTGCCAAAACTGCATCATCCCATTCCAAGCTGGGGTGGTGCTGCACAGCAGCACTGTCCTCCAGCCTCAACCCATCTAGTTGGCTCACTAAGCTCGTCTGAACTCAGCTCACTTGCACAGAATCACAACACATTATCCACTGGGTCAAAGTCCGGCCCTCCACACAATGTTTCTTCCTATCTTTTTTTTTTGATGTTTTGACCCCAAGTCATGAACTTGGTCACACGAATGTGTTAAATCCCACCCAAAAGGGACTGCAAAATCACCTTTTAACCAGTATCTAAAAATTCCCTCTTCTTTGTTCATGAGGCACAGTCATGCCAACAATCTATGCAAAATTTGAGACTAAAATATTGTAAAGTGGCCAAGTTATGAGTAAAAGTATATAAGACAGAGACACAAAAAAAAAAACAAATTTTTATGTCATGAGTTGGTATTGCACTACTGTACTTAATGTGTGACCAATAATTCTTAGATTGCACGTAATAATCTTCAACCATTCAAAACACAAGAATTTTAAGTTTGCAGGAAAAAAATATTGGGCCACACTTAATGTATGGCCAAAGATTTCTTCATCCTCATAAAAAAATTCTCATTTTCACCAGCCCAATGGCACTGAGGGTTGAGGTGCTGGATGCCACACGTTGTGCCATGCCAGTGACCAGGGTTCAGGAAGGAGCCCGGGTTGTCGGGGCAAGGAGGATTGTGTGTCCCAATGGATGCTCTCCTCCTCTGGGGGGAGGGACACTCCAGGCAGTGATAGCACCCATAGCACTAATGCTGGTAGAAGCACGGCCGGTAGGGCACACGGCTGTCATGAGTCGGGGAGGGTTCTAGACTATGACATCTGTCTACACGTTGTCAGTCTGGATACAAGTCCTTCATGCTGGCACCCTCAGGGGTAGGGACCACACAAGAAAAAGGGAGAAAACCAAAAAAACTCCCAGGCATTGAGCACTATGACACCAGGATCCTGGTCCGCCAGGACCCAGCCAAAAGAACTGGGGAAGTAAAAGGTACCCCCAGGGGCCAAAGCCCAGGACAAGTAAAAAAAAAAATATATCTCCCTCCAACCCCCAAAAATGTTTTTTTCATGGAGAATTTTTTAAATGTATGACCAAAGAAGTAATCCAGCAAAAAACAAGCATTTTTCATGTACCACCAAAAATTTGCGTGCCTACAGGTGACAGTAACACTGTGGGATGCAGCTCCCCCCCCCAGAGGAGGAGAGCTTTCACTGGGAAGCTCAGTCCTATTCCCCCATCCAGCCCCCAAAGACCCAGGTTTGCTTCCAAACCCAGGGTGCCAGAATCACAAGCAGTAGCCTACCGTTGGGCCAGTTAACTCAGTCTCACTTGTGATGTGATCACCAAGTCTGCTGCCCCTTCCTCTCATGAGGTAATCCTCTGTTGATTCTCTCTCCCCTTCTTGCTACCTGTTTTTGTAGATGGCATGTATGCTTATCCTAAATTTAAACCTGGTTGTACCTTATCTTTCTGTTCTCTCATTTTCCTCCCTTGCCTCTTCTGGTGAGCTTTTGCTTCTTGGTGATTTTAATCTGTACTGATTGTCACCCTTCTTTTCCTTTACAGTTCACAACATTGAGGCACTAAATTTTACTCCGGTTATCACTGATCTCACCCACCCCAATCATCGTAATCTCCAATAACTTGCTATTAGACTGAATTCTCTCTTCCCATCCCTGTCGCTGTGTCTCTGCTAACATTTTGCCAGATATCTTCAGTGATCATTGGATGACCTACTCTGTGTCTGGAAAATCCACTGCCCTAAAGTTCCCACAAACCTCATCTAGGCTAGGGCAACCAGAGCTCTTACCCTAACTGCAATTCTTGCTGATCTTCACAGTACTGACTGGTCTGCACTGTCCATGTTTGTGGACATAGATGAGGCTCTCACTTATTTTCAAACCTGATTTACAGTGGTCTGGGATAACTGGCTTTAAAAAAAGCATCAATGGTAGCCTCCTGGCCTGTGCCAGACTCACTTGTGTACAACTTAGTATAAAAAATCCATAAATCTTTCCTGTATTTGTTTAACGTCTGAGGTCAGCCTGCCCACCCTATCCCTAACCACTGAGATCCAGTAGGATTTGCTCCCGCCCTTCACTAATCATGCCAATAATGGGCTGGGCTTATTGCCCCATTCCAAGACTGGTTGGTTGGCATAAATGAGGGCCCGATTCGCACTACCAATTAATTCCTTGTTAATGGCCTCTCTGACTATTTTAAGCTCCCTCCACGTGGTCTCTTGGGGATCCTGAAAAGCCATTAGCTTGAGTCTTTTGACACTTTCCTCAAACTGTTTCAACTTCTCCAGTTTTTGTTTGCTAAGGGCAGCCATATACACTACCACTGCACCCCTCATGTATGCTTTCCCCGCCTCTCACAAGACCGTTTTGGATGGTGCAGTAGGGCAATTAGTGTCTAAGTAGTATTTCCAGCTGTTAACCAAGTATTCCTTAAATTTTTGGTTAGTTAACATGTACGTGGGAAGACTCCATCCCCAAGAATCAGCCTTCAAGTATCCCAGGTCAAGTGTCATTATCACCTGAGGATGGTCGGAAACCGAGATTGGGATGATGGACCTAGTACATAGCCTCAGATACCACACCCTCAAGACCATAATATAGGACCAAGTGCGATAGCGGGTTAGCGGAAAAAGGTGATTTTCCTAGCCCCCAGATTGGCCTTCCACCATATCCAACTCAGCGAGGCCCAGCCCCTATGTCTACATGGTGTGGTCCCACCTAAGGTCAGAGGTCGAGTGATCCAGACGTGCATCAAATGCACCGTTGAAATCCCCCCCAAAAAATTAACCCCGGAAACTGCTCCTTCTGCAGTAAAACAAGTAGTGATCATAAAATGCAAAATCCCTTTCTGCTGGAGTGTAAATGTTGCCGAAAGTAATGGCCTCTCCCTGCAGGGTCCCACTTACTTGGTAGTGCCTGCCAGTACTCATTCCTTAACAAATCCCCTGTGAAGAATGATCGCCACCCCCTCTCCTGTGCCCATTAAAAGAGGCAGCATAGCATTGGCTCACCCATTGCCTTACCAATTTACTATACTCGGGCAGGCTTGAGATGAGTTTCTTGAAGCATGGCAACTCTCACATCATGTCTTTTTAACACCATGTATATTTTCTTATGCTTGATAGGGGAAGAGATACCCTGGACATTCTGGGACAGTCTATTCATATTCAGACAAATGAGTATAAGCACGGCCCCGGAGGTGGGAATCGCCTAACCTAAAACAGACCCAGGCCTTCTACAATGTAACCATCCCATCTGTAAAGTAAACTCCCATTTCCCATACCAGACTCCAGGGAGACGTGTATCTCCTGTGTGTTGGGTAACAAGATAATAAGCGAAAAAACATGAGAATGCACAGAATCGACCAGCTCAGCACTTCCGAACAGTTGACAGGCTGTGCAATCCAGCTTGTCTTCAGTTGTGGAGAGCATTGTCACAAAAGAAATGTGAAGAGTTTGCTCAATTCTTTGTGGATAAAGTTGCTGACATCAGGTCTGAAACCTATGCAGCGTGTTCTGTTGGGAGCGGCAGTAGTCAGTGGGAGGTTGCTGCCCCTTGATTTGTCTGGTCAGACTTCAACCGGTTGGCGATCAAGGATGTTGTGTGGCTTGTCCAAGAGTTGTGGCCAACCTGCTGTAGCTTGGACCCAAGCCCAACTCACCTCCTAGTGGGATGTGTTGAGGTTACTGGCCTGGTCCTAGCCTTGATAATTCGGTGCTCATTAGAGACAGGTGTGTTTCCAGACACTCTGAAGGAGGCTTTGGTAATGACCCTCCTTAAGAATTCTTCTCTTGACCCAGACTGTCTGGCTAACTACAGGCCAGTCTCTAGCCTTCCCTTTACAGGGAAGGTTATTGAGAAGGTGGTTGTGCTGCAGCTGGAGGTCCATTTTACTATCCATGACATCTACGATCCTCTCCAGTCAGGATTTCGGAAGCAGCACAGCACCAAGACGTCCCTTGCTCGGGTATTCAATGATCTTCTGATAGCAAGAGGTCAGAGGACTCGTTCCATCTTGGTCCTTCTTGATCTCTCTGTGGCTTTTGATACTGTGAACCATGGTGTGTTGCTAGAGTGCCTGCAGTTCTTCAGTGGATTATCTGGTATGGTCCTCAGATGGTTCCATTCTTTCCTCTCTGGCAGGTCTCAGAGAGTGGTATCCAGGATTTTTTCCTTGGACCTGGTCTCCCTGCCTTATGGGGTACTGCAGGGCTCTGTGCTTTTATCCATGTTGTTTGCAGTGTACATGCTGCCATTGGGAGACATTGTTAGGTGGTATAGGCTGAGTTTTCACTGCTATGCAGATGATACCTAACTCTACATGTCCTTTATGCCCGAGCAGGATGATCCTGTCTCGGTGTTTAACAGCTGCCTGGCCGAGATCCAGGACTGGATGAATGCCAATTGGTTGAGGTTGAACCCTGACAAGACCAACATTTTGGTTGTGGACCCAGGTCATCAGGCAGAGGGTGGCACGAGCAGGGCAGCTCATTGGGCTTTGGATTGGTGGCAGCCAACTAGTGACCTCTGATCAGGTGCGAAAAATGGGCGTTATTCTTGATGACAGAATGACACTTAAGTCTTAGGTGTTGTCCATCGTCAAGTCCTCATTTTACCATCTGAGGAATATCACCCGGATCAAGCACGTGATCCCACCTGATGACTGTCCGACATTGGTCCACGCCTTTGTGACCTCTCGCCATGACTGCTGTACCTCCCTATACTTAGGGCTACCCGGGGGTTGATATTTGCCGCTTGCAGCTAGTGCAGAATGCGGCTGTCAGGCTATTGACTGGTTTACCTTGATCTTTCCATGTCATGCCTGTGCTCCGTGGCCTGCACTGGCTGCCTATTCAGTGGCATATCACCTTCAAGGTTGGGTTACTGACCTATAAAGCCCTACATGGACAGGGGCCAGGTTACCTGCAAGATCTTCTGTGCCCCTACCATCCCCACTGCCCACTCTGCTTCACTGATGAGGGATTGCTAGAAATTCCCAGGGTCAATTTAAAGACCTCAGGTGCTCGGTCATTTATGTTTGTGGCCCCGACCCTGTGGAATTCTCTACCTCACCGGATAAGGGAGTGCCTGACTGTGGGGAGTTTTAAATCTCCATTGAAAGCATACCTTTTTAGCCTTGCATTTTCAGACTATGAATGAATTACTAGCTTGATGTTGATTGATTATTGTATTTTAATCATTGTCTTATTTATTGTCTTAATTTTTGTACATGCGCTTGGATACATGGTGACTTGCACTTTTTAAAAATAAAATAAGTTGAAGTTAAAGAATTCAACTATGTCAACAGTGAACATAAAACATATAACATATAGAGAAACATATCCCCCCAGCTCATCTGAGGATAGGTCATCAGAAAACTCATTATATCAACAAGACTCATATCAACAAGAGCAGTGGTCCAAGGTGTGGTGACTGGGGTTCAACGAGGGGAAGTATAAAATTATGCACTTGGAGTATAGGAACTCTAGGGCTAAATATGTCCTCGGAGGGAAGAAGTAGCAGTCACAGAGCAGTATCAGTGTCATCACAGTTGACCACAAGTTATCAAGTCAATTCTAAAGGCAGTAGGAAAGGTTAACAGGATGCAGAGGGTGGGGAACTGCTAGGAGGGAGGTCATTATGCCATTGTACAAGACGTTGGTCAGGCCTCAACTTGAGTATTGTGTCCAGTTCTGGAGGTCACATCTGAAAAAGGACATTGAGAGGGTGGAGGCTGTCCAGAAGAGAATCACCAGAATGATTCATGGGCTGCACAACAGGGCATATGAGGACAGACTGAGGGATCTGAATATGTACTCCCTGGAGGAAAGGAGGGAGAAGGGGACATGATCAAGACTTTTAAATATATGAAGAGGTTAAACAGGGTACAGGAGGGAAACTTATTTCAGAGGAAGAAGGGTTCAAAAACTAGGGGTCATGGCATGAAGCTGGAGGGAGGAAAATCTGGGGAAAATATAAGGAAGTACTTTTTCACTGAGCGGGTGGTGTGTGCCTGGAATGGGCTGCCGGATGAGATAGTAAGGACTGAAATTATCACTCATTTTAAGTATGCATGGGACAGATATGAGAGGATCCTGAGAGTGCGGAGGTGGGGTGGGGTTAACTGGGAAGGGGGTCAAGGAGAAATCGGGCAACAGTCAGAGGGGGGCAAGGAGATACTCAATAGATAAGAGTATCATGGGGCAGACAAGGTGAGCCATATTGGTTTATAGCTGCTGGCAATTGTATGCATGTATGTATGCAAGACAGTCCCACAATCTTAACCCTAAAATGAGCATCCCTCTCCCCTCTTTCCATGCGCTTTCCCTCCCCACACCCCTTCCCTCTTATAATAGCTCAACCCCTAATGATATGTAGGGTAACTCACAGTAATCATGGACAAATGCAATAAATAACTCCCACAAGTAATTTATGGAGCCAACTAGGGCACCGTAACGCAGTCCTGACCATCGTGCCTAATAATACTCAATAGGCGGCGTAGCGGGATATCACCCCCCCTAAAAGGGAAGGAAGGGCAACCCACTCTAGTCCCACATCCTGGAGCCCCCCAACCAAGCAAGCCCTCCTCAACCTTTTTTCATGCAGGTCTGATTAGCCCTACCCCACCCTCCAGCTGGATCAGGGGCATCACAGAGACACCTCTAAGCCCCACCCCCACATTGCTTCCACCCAGCAGCCGCAGAAACTCACCTACCGGGGACTGCTTGAGAGGATGTGTCAGTGTCCTATATGTAGAAGACTGGGTGACATGAGATCTCAGCTGGAGGTGGTGAATTCCATCAGGCCCCATTACTTTGTCCACCTTCAGTTTTAGGAGTTCTTGCAGAACCCTTTCTTCTGTGAAAGGACTGGGATCGACCCCCCCCCCCATCAAAAGTGCTTCTGTTAATTGGATTAGCCACTTCTCTCTTTGTGAATACTGAGCAGAAGCACTGCTCGTAACCCTGCTTTTTCGCTGTCCTCTGCTCACCCACCGCTCAGTCTATTCAGCCTCACTATCCCCTCCTTTGTCTTTCTATGCTCTCTGATGTACCTATAAAGGTTTTATACCTTCTTAAACGTGTTGGCTATCTTTTCCTCAGTTTTGGCCTTTGCTATTCTGACTTCCCTCCCTGCTTCCTTCTGCCTTAACTGGTACAACTCTCTGTCCTGCTCCTTCTGTGTTTCCTTATACTTCTGGAATGCTATCTTTTTCTACCTGACTTTCAAAGCCACCTCTTTTGAGAACCATAGTGATTTTTTCTTTCATTTTGATTTGTTTATTTGCTTCACACAAAGGCTTGTTGCCTTTGTGATGGCAGTTTTGATGATTCCCCATTGTTGCTCCACCCCTCCTTCTAGCCTGTTTGCTAGTGCTTTTCTGAGGCACTCTCCCATCTTGCCAAAGTCAGCCCTCCTGAAGTCCAGTGCCCTCACTTTGTATGGCTTGACTCTGTAGCTGAGTTTAACGTGAACCACACTGTTTGATGGTCACTTGTTCCCAGATGGCAACCCACTTCTAGATCTGAGATCCTCCTCACTGCCCCCATTTGAGAGTATGGGGTCTAAGATTGCTCCCTTATGAGTGGGTTCCGAAACTAGCTGTCTGAGGCCTGCCACCTGTAGAGCATCAAAAATGGCCCTGCTCTTGGATGTGGCTGCAGCAAATGTACTCCAGTTAACATCTGGCATATTCAGGTCTCCCATCAACAGTATCTCCCCTTTCTCTGCCATCCTAAGAATGCCTTCTATCATATCCTTGTCCATTTCCTCCCCCTGACATGGGGGTCTGTACACAAACCCTGTGCGGATTGTGATGCCCTTTCCAGTCTCCAAGGTGTCCCACAGTGCCTCCTCTCCTCCCAGTTTACTCTTTTGTTCAGTTGCTTTTATCCCTTCCTTTACATAGAGAGCTACTCCTCCACCTCTTCTCCCCTGCCTGTCTCTCTTATAGGTTATGTACCCTGGTATGTTAACATCCCAGTCATGGTTCTCTGTGTACTGTGTTTCTGTGACTGCTACGATATCCAGGCATCCTTCTTCCATCAAGGCCACCAGTTCAGGGAGCTTGTTGCCCAGACTACAGGCATTGGTACTCACTATCCTCCATTTCCTGATGGCCTTAGTCCTTTTTGCCCCATCCCTGTCCTTCTTGCCTTTGTCACGTTCCCCATTTACCCCTGTCCTTCTCCCTATCGACACCTCTGTGTTGGTGTTTACTGCACTTACTACCATGATTTTTTTGGGGGGGCTAGGATTTCCCTGCTGCTTTCCAGTGTCTCCCCCCTTGGCTAGTTTAAATGCTTGCCAATGAAGCATTTAAACCTATCACCTAGGATCCTAGTTCCCCTTCTGGACAGATGCAGCCCATCATGCCAGTATAGGCTTGCATCAAGCCACGTGGACCCCCAGTCCCCAATGAAACCAAACCCCTGAGCTCTGCACCAGTTTTTCAACCACTGATTGAATCCCATGGTGCAGAACACCCTACCCCTGCTGTGCCATAGATGGGCAGCATCTCAGAGAAGGTTACCGTGCATGCTACTTGTCCAAGACCCTTCCCCAATTCCATAAACTCTTCCTGCACTGCTCTAATCCCTTTCTTAACCAGGTCATTTGTCCCTAGGTGGATAATGACATCCAGCTCCCTTCCCTGTGCAGCTGCTCCAGCAATCCTGAGGATTTGCTCCCTGTCCCTCCAAGCCATGGTGCCAGGCAGGCACCTTACCTCCCTATCCCTTTCCTCCCCCAGTTGTACCTTCCTAACAATGGAGTCCCCCACCAGGAGTTGTTTCCTTCCCCTGTGGGGTCCCATGCCACCCTCCAGTGGGTCTCCTTTGTGGAGGTTCCTAGCATCCTCCTTGGTCTCCACTGTGGGTGCCTCCATAGAGGAACCACACTTTGCCAGAATGGCATAGGAATTGTGGAGAGGTACAACTGGAGGATGCGCCTCTGTTCCACCTCCCTCACCCTCCCGGAGCCCAGTGTGGTCCAACCACTCCTCTTTCTTGGCAACCTCTGAGGCAACAGCAGTGGCACTGGTGGTCTCTGGATGGAAGAGGCGGTCCCACAAAATCTGGCCAACTCAGCCTGGAGATGAGCAACCTCCTACGTCAGCCTAGAGAGGTGCCTGCAGATGGGACAACACCACATCCTCCAGTACGTCTCCTGGAAGACTACTGCTCCACAGCCACTTCACTGCACCACTTCCATCATGTCTTATTTCTGGCCCCTTAATGGTTGTTTGGAATCCTTACTCTTTCCTCTGTTTTTTTTTTTCCTCCTCTCTCTCTACTTACTTTCTGCCTCTGTGCCCTTCAAGCTCCTGATTGTCCTGTTCTGAGACAAGAAGATCCTACATTTCTCAGTAGACCCCTTACTTGCTCAGAAGACGACCTCCAGCAGCTAGAGGGGGCCGGAGAGCTACTCTTGCCCTTCTAGGATGGTGGGTCTTTGGTGGCTCTGTGATCACTCACTTCCTGCTCCCAAACAGGAAGTTCCTGTTGTCAGTCAAATCCTGTGCCTATAAAAGTAGAACTAGCTTTGGGAGGGAAGCAGGGCAATATAGTCCCAGTAGAGAAGTCCAGTCACACAGCACTCCTTCCTCCTGGTGTCTTCTGCCATCAGATGGAATATTGTGCAGTTCTCAGGCAGGGAATACAAAAGCTGGTTTGAGCTTTAGAAGTAGCAATATAATTTCTCCTGTCCTCTGGAAGGATGACCCTTGCTCTGGAGGTGTCCAGGAGAGCTCCTATGAAGAGGAGCTATTGGGAGGGCTGTAGCTGCGATTTTCCCAGATTCAACTGGACTCCCATGGATGTGAGGAATGTGGAAACTGTGGCCACAGCATCCTTTATGCCTTGTCTGGATGAGCTTGCTAGGAACCAGTCATCCAGATATGGGAACACTTGAATTCCAAGTTTCCTGAGGTGCACTGAGCACTGCAAAGCACTTTGTAAAGACTCGAGAAGCTAAGGGTAGCCCAAAGGGCAGGACTCTGAATTGGTAGTGTTGACCCAGATCCACAAATCAGAGATACTTGTGGTGGTTTGGGTGCATGGGAACATGTTGGTAGGTGTCTTGCATGTCCAGGGAGACCAGCCAATCATTTTGATGAATCAGTTGTAGAAGCGTACCGACTGATATAATCTTTAACTTCTCCTTGTAAAGGGATTTGTTTAACTTCCGTAGGTCTAGAATAGGGCACATACCACCTGTTTTCTTTGGAACTAGGAAGTAATGGGAGTAGAAACTTATGTTCCTTTGATCCGGCAGAACTATTTCTACTACCCTGTTGTTCAGTAGGCCTTGAATCTCGGAAGCGATGAGGTCTGACTGAGTGAGTGATAGACAGCCTGGGCTGTAGTTTGGGTGGATTATCTGGAGGGATTTCTGACAAATTTAGAGAGTAACCCTCGCAAATTATTCTGAGAACCCATTTGTCCAATGTGACTGACTTCCACTGGCTGTAAAACTGAGTCAGATGCCCCCCTACTGCCGAAGAAAAGTCCCCATGGGACAGCTGAGGTGAGACTTGGGCTGGAATCTCAGAGGGTGGCACTAGGCGCCTTTGGGCCCTGTGTCTTCTGCTGCATTTTCTTTTGTGGCTGGGGGGGTTTGACTCTTGTTGAATCCCCCTCTGCCTTTGCCATGAAAGGACTGGTGGTTATGAAACTGAGGGGCAACTGGGGCTGATCTGGCAGTCTTAATGGCAGTCCTAGTTTTCTGTGTGTCCTCCAGTGTCTGCTCCACCTGTGGGCCAAACAGATAAACTCTGTCAAATGGTAAATTCATGACTCCTTGTTGAGTATTATTTGTAAACCCCGAGGTCTGTAACCATGAGTGATGTTGGGTGCAAATCCCTGCTGCTGCTGCCCTAGAGGCAGTGTCAAAGGCATCCATAGCAGCCTTAAGCTGCTGATTATTGGACTCAATACCTCTAGTAATGGTCTGAACAAGCTATGAAGTATCACCCGACTCTGGAAGAGCTTTGACCAAGGCTTTCAGTGAATGCCAGAGGGTATACTCATACTGTGAGAAGCAGCCCTGGTAGCTAGCAATACACATTCCTAGGGTAGTAGCGGTGAAGACTTGCTTTCCTAAAGTGTCAGTCTTATGGGATTCTTTATTTACTGGATGAGCTGTAGATTCCTGAGGGAGTATGGCTTTGTCATTTTCTGCCAAGACCAAAGTGGCATCCACAAAGGCTTGAGAGGCTAGGATTGGTCAATCCTTAGGGGAATCGTACTTCCTATCTTTGGACTCAGCCACTGAAGGGACGAGCACTGGAATATCCCACACCATAGAGAGAGTCTTGAAAGAGGGCTGTACCGGAGGGGTCAGTTCCACAGGGATTTCTGGAACATGCAGATATTGAAGGTGCAATAGCTTCCCTGGATTAACCTCCGAAGTCTGGAGAAAGAGGGTGGAATTCATGTTCTTCAGTAGAGATTTAAAGGACAGGTCCTCGACTAAGGGCTCTGCTGAAGTAGAGGGTTTGCTTTCCACGCTGAAGGAAGAATGCTCATCAAAGTCGTCTGCTAATCGTAGATCAGGATCAGGCTCAATATCATCTTCTACTAGCCCAGGAGGGATAGTATATAAAGGAAAGGGAGGAAAGGGAGCAGGAGGAGGTGCTCCTTGAATCGGAGTTGAGAAACCCTGCACCCGAGGTGGTGTTTGGAATGGCTCTGAGTGCAGCACTGGACATGGCGCCAGACGTTGTACCAGTCGCGGCACCGCCACAAAGACCAGGGTCAAAGGTAGCACCGCAGCCGGCACCACACAGACACCCCAAACCAAACTCCAGGGCACCTGAGGATGAAGATCTGAAAATCTGAGAAGGAAGTATCTGTGCTGGCCCCTGCACCACAACCACAAGAAGGGGAAAGTACAAGAGCACGGCACCAACAGTGTCGTGTGAAAAGGCTGACCCAACCGCCTCACCCATGGGTTCGAAGCCCCTAGGCCAGAAGGCCCTGGGACCGAATCTGCCGGCTCAGGAAGTTGTGACTACTGCCGAACCCACTGCTCCATAAGAGTAGCCCAATGATTAAACTGCTCAACGGAGGACCCCCCAGGGGTTGGGGAGGGACTACAGAGTCAAGGATGCTGGCCACCAGGAACAGAAGATGCAGGTGACCCCAATGGAGTGGAAGACGGTCTCCTGTCCCCTGTAACAGATGACTGACATGCTGACATACCAGAGGGCAACGTCGAGTGCTACTGTTTCTTCTTCGACTGGTGGGACGAAGAAGAACTTGAGGCCGAGCGGTGCTGGGTTTCCGACGAAGATCAGGACAGGGTCTGCTTCTTTTTGTGCTTTCAGGAAGACCACCCTTCCCCTCAAGCACTGGACAGCCCGCATTCAGACCCCTCTCCGTAAAGGGCTGCGGACTGGGTCTAGTCCTGCTGGAAATACAGTTTTCATGCAAAGTCTCCCTACTGTCACCGGCCCCATTCATGGTCGACTCTGTCGAAGGTGGGCTGAAGAAGACTTCTCTGTTCTTTCTTGATGAAAAGAAAACCTTTTTTTTTAAATAAATAATAAAACAAGGATATACTAAAACTTAATCAAATACTGAAAAACTAAGCTGCTGTCGATAGACGTGAAGATTTGACTCCCAGCGGGCAAGCGATGTCATCACTGAAGTGCACTCGACGGTGGGGAAAAAAAAAACTGAGGCAGTTGGAGGGTCGATGTGGTAGGGTGTGGGTGTAAGATAACTCATTTGAAGGCACAGCAGAGACAGGACACAGGTTTGTCAGGTATGGCACACAATAACTTATAGTAATCCTTTTACTAAGTAACCAAATTAAACTTCAGACTTTACTTTTAAACTGAGGAAAACAATAAAACAAAGAATTAAAATTTTCTTTTAGCTCTAAATAGCCATCTAAATCACTAGAACATAGCGTAGAAGAAATCAGAGGCAACTCTCCACTATCTTCTATGTTCCACAGAGAAGAGATAGATCCACTCTCTCCTACCTCTCTACTTCAGCTGAGCACTGCATGTTCTTATATATTCTTAGAACCATGATGCAATAGTCATGTGAGCTAGTTTGATCCACCCCTATTTCTAATAACATTCAGTTTCTACACTAATACAGGCTTGTAGGGGATCAGACAGCCTTATGCTCAAAATAAATGTTATTTAACATGAGTCTAGCTTTAAAACAACATGTTTTATTATGAACACACCAAGATATTCTGTCTGAATAACTAACAATCTCATTATCAAAAAGAAGCTCCTATCCTTTATGTGAGGTCACTCTTCTCTCCCTATAAATAAGCCTCTTTCTGGGCTGCCTGCCTCCCAATAGGAACCAGAATCCCAGCCTAGCAACAGGGTACAGGTAAGGCCTTATCTAAACAGCTTTAAAAATGAACTCTTTTTGTAGCTCTTTAAACATTCTCTTACTGGGACAGCTGTAACTTTGTGTTAAAAACATTTTGGGGCATTTGAATCCAATCAACCAGGATCCCTCTCAATAATCTCACTTAACATATGCAGTCTTCTTCACAAAATTGACGCCCTCAGACTTTTGCTTGCCAGCATAACCCAGACATACTAGCAGTCGTAGAAACCTGGTTCTCACCTTCGGTTCCCAACCATACTATCACCCTTCCTGGGTATAATGTCTACCAGTTTGATCGAACATCAAAAAGAGATGGTGGCTGTACTTACCAGCACATAGGACACAATCCGAGGGCACCTCATCAACCAACCCCCAAACCACCACTGCACAGATTCTTCCTGTCAAGATCCTTCTCGGTGCACACACAGCCATCATCACAGTTACAGCTCCGCTACATTCACCTGAAAAGCAAGATAACGGCTTAACGCAGTCCTGAGTTTCACTAAATCTCTCCACCTGATTCAGAAACCATCCTCCTCGGTGACTTTAATTGACTGGCCTGCTGTAGAGGCAGGGGCATACAGGGACTTGATAGTGGCAGCAAACCTTTCTCAGATGGTTATCTCCCCAACCAGGACAAACTATAAAATGGGTACCAGCACCTTTCTGGATTGGATCATAACAAGCCATCCTGCCAGGATCACAAACACCACTGTCCTCCCTGACACACTTAGTGACCACTCCCCGTCATCTGCTACTGGTCCAATAAATTAATCAAGAGCCCCAAAACCATTACTAGCCGGGTCTACCTAGAGGCAGCCACCTCGCCTCAAACCTTCCAACAGGATTGGTCCCTCAATTCTCACTGCAACCAATGTGAACACCGGTGACTGGAACACTTCATCAGGATCTTCAACCAAGATGCAACATATTTGCACCCTTCAAGATGTGCAAGGCCAAAGCCCTATGTAACCCCTGGCTCACCGGAGACCTACTTAGATGACTAACAGCTCAAGACCACCTTTGGGAGATTGCCAGAAACACCGGGAGACAAGTTGATATTGTGAACTATAAACGTGCACGAAATGACTGCACTAAATATATTTGGGATATGAAGACCACCTATTTCCATAATGCTCTCACTAACTCATGGGGCAACGGTAGATACTTCTGGAATAACATTAAAGAAGTCACTGGGAAGCAATCTAAATCACCCCTGACGGTACTCAGCATAAATGGTGAAACTACACTTGACCAGAAACTCATTGCTGATACATTCAATGACACCTTCACGGACCTCAGTGCTGTACTCCCACAGGGTTTTTTCAATGAGATGGTTCCCCTTGCCCCCCCAGCCACCTCCAGTCACCCTCCCTTCTACTTTAAAGCAGCAAAAATGCATCAAGTCTGCAGCTACGTTACCAAAGCCATTTGCAACTCCAGAGCCAGCAGTGACTCCCTTGACCTCAAACTGCTGTCACTCACACTTGGAGAAGTACTCCGACCACTGACCAGGATTTTCAACCTCTCCCTCAGCCTCAGCCAGTTCCCTGACTTATGGAAATTTGCCACGGTAACCCCAATTCATAAAAGTGGTGACAAAACAGCTACTGAGAATTACCGTCCAATTTCCATCCTACCTCCACTCTCCAAGGCACTAGAACGGATTGTGTCAGACCAGCTCACCGACTTCCTAGACAATCACAACAACCTGTGCAAGGAGCAACATGGCTTTAGAAAAGGTCATAACACCTCCACGGCGCTACTTGAATTCACTGGTGCAATCCATCACTCACTCGATGACAGTCATCTTACTGGGTCCACCTTCATCGACTTAACTAAAGCCTTTAATACTGTCAACCACAATCTCCTACTTGCCCAGCTTGGACTAGCAGGGCTCTTACCTAACTTGGTGAACTGGTTCAAAAGCTACTTAGACAACTGCTCCCAAAGAGTGAGAATTGCTGGCACATTCTCAGACCAAAGACCAGTCCAGTCCGGTATTCCACAGGGCTCAATCTTGGGCCCCCTCATTTTCAGCCTTTTTCTGAACTCACTGCCAGAATCCTGCCCTGAACAGATCCTACTCTACATGGATGATGCTGTCATCCTGGCATCCCACCATGATCCAGTCCATCTACAAGGTAACCTCCAACAGGCCTTCTCTGCAGTCGAAAACTGGTTCACAAAACACAGACTTATCCTTAACCAGAAAAAAACAAAGACCATGATCTTCTGCAGCTCCCAAAACAAACACAAACAATATCAGCTCTCCATTAAAACCAAGCAAGGAATCATCCTCGAACAAGTTCATACCTTCAAATACCTCTGCCTCACCCTCGACTGTAATCTCTCCTATGTCCCACACCTCAATAATGTGGCAAAAGTAGCCAACACCAGGATGGGCCTATTATTCCGACATAGGAAACATCTAACCCCAGAAGCTCTGTCCATAGCTGTCCAGAGCTCCATCATCAGCATCATTGACTACGGTCTTATTCTCTATGGATCTGCCACAACCTCATCTCTCAGGCATGTTTTGACTTCCCTCAATCAAGCCTGCTGACTCATTACTGGTTCCCACCGTCTCATCCACTCCTGCGACCTCTACTCCAAAACAGGCTGGCTGCAACTGAACAACCGAATCAAATACCAAACCTGCATCACTGCTAAGAAAATCATGATGGGAAAGGCATCACCAGGAGTCAACAACCTCCTCAAACCCAAAATCACCAACCGCAACACCAGGAGCTCTAAGCCCCAAATCCTTCAAATCCCCCACTGCCGCACATCCCAAGGCCAAAGATCATTTGCATACAGGGCTCCGAGTTGGCTGAATGAGCTCTCTAGTGACACTTCATCCACAGCAACACTTGGAGCGTTCAAAAAAAAGCTCTGCCACTCCATAACTGGCATCTCCACCTGTGCTTGCACCCTATAACATCTTCATTCCCTACGCTGCTTCTGACCTTATAGGTGTCCGTTTCTGCCCTCTCTTTTTGCGCTTACCTAACCAATGCAACTTCTAATGCACTTGCCCTGTGTCTGTCCTAACAAGGCCCCTTGACTGCCTCACTCTGACCCTCTAAACCTATGCCTTCCCCTACCCTCAGCCCTCTCCCCTTCTTGCCGTCTTCCTCCTACTGTTTCTTGAGTTACTCATCGCTCAGTCTGATTTTGTCAAGCAATGTTACTGTTTAAAACCATGTACCTGTAACTGTTTTATGTTTTAGTGTCTGTTATCCTGTAACCAGCATGACGTGGAACCTTTGTAAAAGAGCCTTGGCTCAAAGGTACTTTGTAATCCTAGACACAAATAAATAAACAACAGCATTGCTGCCCCGCTGCTGTATATTACAAAAGCTGGTTGGAAATGAACAAGCAAGTCCCATTTTATTTTCATTAGAAAATGCTACAGAAAAAGACAGAGTTTTCACTCCCTAGTGCTTTTTAAACAATCCTGCGAAAGAACTAGCTGTGCAAAGCAACTTTGTTTTAATTTTCTGGGTCTTTCTTACTTTCTTTTCAGGTTCCTGCTTTTTGGCTCAGCACACTCGGTGCTCAGGCTGTGTTTTTCACCGCACCCTTTCAGTTACTGCATGTTTCAGCTGCTAAAGCCATTCTAAGGCTACAGGGAACATTTTGACACAGAAAAGAGGGGTTTTGTTTTAAACTGTGCTGGTAGCTACGCTGATACAACAGCAAACCAATTAGCTAACCAGTGCACAGAAAAACAGAAGGTCTGCAATAATGAATTAGTGCTAGAAGCGCTTTACATTTACTTTTGCCTACTTACCAAGCATCTAGCAGGCTTTTGGGCTTTTTTAACCCACAGTGTTTCTTACAGACACAAAGGGGTTGGGGGGAGAGGGTTTCCAGGCACATATTGCCAAATGAAACACAAGAGCAAAGAGGAATTTAAAAGAGGGGCAGGGATAGAAATGAGATACCACAGTAGGAGGCCACCCTACTGCAGTAGAGATATGAAATTAAAGAAAAGGAAAGATTTATAGCTGCAGCAGCAGACTTTGGAAAAGGGGACAGATAAGAATTAGAATATAGAATAAGACCAATTATCTGAATATCTTGCCTCCCTCAGTCTCCTATGCAGAGAGCAGCATGTCTTCCGTCCTGGTCATAGTACAACCACTGCTCTCGTGGAGTTCTCAAACTTCCTTCATGAAACCCTTGACAAAGGCCACTTTGCAGGGGCTGTCTACATCGACCTCTCCAAGGCTTTTGATACGGTCCGTCACCCACTCCTACTGGACACTCTCCTTCAACTTGGCTTTTCTGAAGGCCCGCTGAATTGGTTCTCTAGCTACTTTTCTTCAAGGTCCCAGTGTGTCAAAATAAACAGCACCCTCTCTAGCACCCACCCCCATCCACTCCGGGGTCCTACAGGGCTCCATCCTGGGCCCTCTTCTTTTTAGTCTCTATGTAAATGCCCATCCCAACTCCTGCTCCAGCAAGGTCCTGCTATATGCAGATGATGCAGTTCTCCTCTCCTTCCACCCTGATCCCTCCTCTCTTCAGACCTTCCTCCAGCACTCTTTCAGTCAAACTGGAAACTGGCTCAACGACTGCAGGCTGATCATTAACATTAAAAAGACAAAAGCCATGTTGTTTGTCCATCATCAAAATAAGGCAAAAAACTCACCCCTCCATATACTATCCAGCTCACTCCACCCACTAGAACAAGTTAGCAGCTACAAATACCTGGGCATTACCTTCGACTATGCCCTCTCCTTTCACTCGCATGTCGACCTGCTCACCTCAACAATTAACATGTGCATAGGCCTTCTCTACCGTCATATGGACTGCCTCCCACCAGATGCCCTCAGATTGGTTGTCTCCTCCTCTGTCCTGTCTCTTGTAGACTAGGTTCTCCCTGTCTACGCTGCTGCTGATGCCACCGCCCTCAGGAAAATCCAACTGTCCCTAAATAAGGCTTGTAGGCTCCTCACTGGTTCAGACTAATGGATTCATGTATGCACTCTATACTCGCTTTCCAACATACTCAATTTAGAAGAGCGGTTACAAAATCAGACCTGCCTCCTGGTTAAAAAAATACTTCTAGGTCTCTTCCCCCCCAGGGGTGTCCACCTCCCTCCACCCTTCTTCCCCCTCTGCCTCTAGCCATGGCTTCACTAAGGTCACTCTCAGAGTCCTGAGGGTGTGGACCTCACTTACCCAGAGATCCTTTTGTTACAGGGCGCCACACTGGCTCAACGCCCTCCCCTCCTCAATCTCCTCACTCACTAAAATAGGTCCTTTTAAGGCAGCTCTCAAGAGCCTCATTTTCTCCACCCGCAGCTACAAATGTGCTCCACAAGTGGGATCCTAGCCCATAGGTGCCCCGTTCCCTCCCCGGTCCCTTTCCTAGACTCTTGACGACAATCACCTTATCTCAGGCTGCAATTCTGAATTTACTGTATTTGTCCTTGGAGCCTAGCTTTGGCACTGTATAGATCTCTGTACTGCTATTGTAAACTGTAACTCTTATCTGGGCACTGGATGGCTCAGGATTCTATGCTGTTTGTTCAGACACCTGCAAATATATGAATACTGTTTGCTATTCGCTGTTTGGTATGTATTTCTGTAACCTCCTGTCTATCATATTGCATTTGTGTTGCTGTCTATGTGTTGAATCCACTGGAACTGATGTGGAGCCTATGGAAACGAGTTCTTGACTCAAAGGGCTATAATTCCGATATGTATAATAAATAAATAAAATAAAAAGAAGGAAGCCTCGAGTTACCTTTATTTGAAAAATGGGGGGGTAACTAAACCTATTACATGCCCCCATGCTTAAGCAGAAACTAGTTTTCCAAGACAACCTACCCCTTACCATCTGGGGTAAGATGGAGCTCCGGCCCTCCCACACCATAGAGCTCCACCCCAGGGTCCCTTTTGTTTCTAAACAAAGTACTATACAGCATCTTTCTGAAAGTACATTATATCATTACCCTGGGGTATCTAAATTACAGGAACTGTTGGATTGGATTTTACCAATGTAATTTCCTTATCCCCTTGTCAGGATAGAAAATCTGCATTTGCATGCATGGTGCCATCTCTGTGTTTCACTGTAAAGGTATAAGGCTGTAATGCCAAATACCACCTCATAATCCTATTGTGCTTGTCTTTCATTTGGGACAAGAAACAAAGAGGATTGTGATCAGTCACTAAAGTAAAGGGGGCACCCTGTAAATAAAAACGGAAAGATTCAATAGCCCACTCAGCTGCCAAACATTCTAACTCTACCCTACTGTGTTTTTGCTCTCTGTCATGAAGTTTGCGAGATATATATATAACCAGATGCGCTTACCCTTGTAGAGTTTGGCTGAGGACAGCCCCTATACCTGTTCCAGAGGCATCGGTGTGTACCTCAAAAGGGTAGTTAAAATCCAGGCTCTTCAGTACAGGAGAAGAACACAGTGCAGTTTTAATGGTGAGGAATGCTTGCTCACACTCATCAGACCACAGTATTTTATTTCCCCATTTCTTTTTAGTAAGATCTGTTAGTGGTGTAGCTACTGTGGAGAATTAGGGATAAAGCATCTATAATATCCCGCTAGTCCTAAGAATGACCGGAGTTGTTTCTTTGTAACAGTCCTTGGGCTATTGGTAACAGCTTCCACTCTGTCTGTTTTAGGTTTAATAAGCCCATTACCCAAAATAAATCCCAAGTATTTTGTTTCATTCATGGCTAGTGTACATTTTGTGGGGTTGATGGTCATCCCAGCTGTTTGTATAGCTTTAATTACATCTTGTAAATGTGCCATATGGGAGTCCCACTCCTGACTAAACATTACTACATCATCATCCAAATATGCTGCACAGAATGTAGTGAAAGGTGTTAGTATTTGGTCCATGCAACGTTGGAACGTAGCCGTGGGTCTGTGGAGTTCAAATGGCATGGCACAAAATTGGTACAATCTCATTGGCGCACTTGAATGCAGTCTTTTCTTTATCAGTGTCTGCCAAAGGAATTTGCCAATACCCCTTTGGGAGATCTAGTGTAGAGATCAATTTAGCTTTACCAATTCTATCTAAAATGTCATCTACCCGGGGCATAGGGTACGCATCAAATTGTGCCACTTGATTGAGTTTTCTGAAGTCAAGACACAACCTGATACTCCCTTCTTTCTTTGGTACCACGACTATTGGTGATCCCCGTGCACTCTTTGAGGGTTTGATAATCTTAAGGGCTAGAAGTTTTGTGATCTGCTCTTGAACTTCCTTTTGAACTCTCTCAGGGAGTCTATATGGTCTCTTCCTAACAGGTCCTGTGTGAGTATTAATCTGATGTTCTACATTACAGGCCATACCAGGGGTACTAGTAAATGTGGCTACAAAGGACTGTATCAGATTATGTAACTCTTCCTGCTGTTTAAGATCTAAGTTAGGATTAATATACACATCTTGTGGTCCCTTTCTATCTTCGAGTTGTCCATAAGCAACTTCAAAGTCCATGTCCTCAGTACATGGCATTACCACGAGGCTATTCTCTGAGTCACCTTTGCTATACCATTTCTTTAATAAATTGACATCATAGATCTTTTTACCAGGTCTAATATCTGGGGTGTGAACCTCATAATTTACTGGTCCCATCTGTTTTAGGATTTTGTAAGGGTCTTGCCATTTCATTAGTAATTTATTACTAGAGGAGGGTAATAGTAGTAATACTTGCTCTCCAACCTGAAATTGTTTACCCTTGGTTGTCCCTTGATCATAATCCTTCTTTTGATTTTGTTGTGCTCATACACTAGTGTCATGGGCCTTTTTTGTATACACTTCCAATTTCTTTCTTAACAATTTCATGTAGGATGCAATCTTGGTCTGTTTTAATTCCTTCCCTTCTTCCCACATTTCCTTTATAACATTTAATGGGCCACAGGGATTCCTACCAAATAACAAAGAAAATAGAGAGTAACCAGTTGAGGCCTGAGGTACCTCACAATATGCAAACAACAGAAAAGGTAGAAATGCATCCCAATCTTTTCCTTCTTCATTGACAAAGTTTGTCAATATCCGCTTTAAAGTTTTGTTAAAGCATTCGACAAGTCCATTGGTTTGGGCATGATAGGGGGAAGTTCATAATTCCACAGTGACTAGTAATTTATATAATTCCTTTAATAATGTGACATTAAAATTACTCCCTCTGTCAGATGAAATTTCTTTGGGGATACCCACCCGAATAAACAGCTTGATAAATTATTCCACTATTTTTGGAGTGGTCACTGTTCTCAATGGAATTGCTTAATGGTATTTAGTTCCATAGTCACAAATGACCAAAATAAAATTATTCCCTTTTGAACTTTTAACTAAGGGGCCTACTATGTCTATCCCTATGTGTTCAAAGGGGGTGTCTACCCGAGATAATGGCATTAGGGGTACCATCTCTTTTCACTCTGCCTGGCTAACCTGTTGGCATTCCTTACAACTCTGACAATACTTTGCTACCTCCTCATGTATTCCAGACCAGTAGAATTGCTGCAGAATTCTCACCAATGTTCGATCCCTCCCAGCATGACCAGCTAAAGGTATGTCATGTCCTAAATATAGTAAATCTTGTCTGTATGGGGTAGGCACTATTAACTGTTCTACTTGTTCACTAGTATCTCCCTCTTTGCATATCCTATACAAAATACCTTTGCTGTTTTCCATTCGAGGGACACCCGGATCTCAGGCTTGCCCAACCTGTTGAAATAAAGGGGTTAGTGAGTTATTATTTCTTTATGCCTTAGCAATATCACATTTTACAAATATAGAAGAAACTGATTCAGGATGTCCATTTTGTGCTGCCTTCCATTTCCCTTGTAGTCTTCTTTTAGCATTTCTGGATATTTTTGTTTTACCAGGCTGTTCATTAATGTCTTTCTCAAATGGAAATACATCTCCCAATTGTTGTATTTTTTTACTTTGGGCCCTTGTGGTCACTGCTGAAATTGATCCCCTAGTCTTTAAGAGTGTTTCAAACTCAGGATAGTCATGTCCAATCAAAATGGGAACAGGCAATTTGGGGACCACTCCTGCTGTAACCTCTGAACTTAACCCATTAACTGTAACATCAATTGTAACAGTAGGGTATTGATGAGTGTCTCCATGTACACAAACAACATTCATGTCAGGGCCTTGTTGGATCTCAGTGTTTGTCTGGAGTAATTCAGGTCTCACTACGGTGTTTTTACTGCCAGAGTCTGTTAGTCCCATCACAGCACAATTGTCTATTTCCATGGCAGTTATAAAGTATCCAGCATTCAACAAGGCTAGATGAGTAGGGTCTACACGTTTGTTGGTGCAAAATCTGGCTATGTGTCCCACCCTTCAACAATTTCTACAAATAATGTCTGCAGAATAAGGGCGTCTTTTAGCATCAGTTTTATTCTCAACTTTATCAGTACTATTGGGATGACTAGATCTTACCACAGTAGCTGTCCTTCTGGTGGTTGACTCTGGTGGATGAGGGCTCCCCTTCCAATAGGATTGGTGTGCTGTTAAAGAGTCCTCTGCCAAAGAAATTGCTTTTTCAGCTGTATCAGATTTATGTTCCTTCACCCACATCTGGACAGCAAGGGGAAGGATTTGCAAAAATTGTTCCACCACAAAAGTTTCCATTACAGTGGTTACTGGTTTCCCTTCTGGTTGAATCCACTTCCAGCATAATTCTCTTAGTCATGTAAAAGTTTCTCTAGGATTATCCTGGGGATATTTCAAGGTACGGAATCTTTGTCAATAAGTCTTTGTGCTTATGTCATACCTTTTTAAGATCTCAGTTTTTACTAAGTCATAATTATCTGCATCCCTTGTGTCCATATGACTATATGCCAGTTGAGCCCTCCCAATCAAATATGGGGCTAAGCGTTCTATCCATTGATTTTGGGGCCAACTGCATGCTCTGGTCACCCTTTCAAATATTGTAAGGTACGCCTCAATATCGTCTGCATTAGTCATTTTTGTAAGTTTTATGTCTTTAGGATTATGGTTAGTCCCTTCCTCTCCAGTACTAACATTTTTCCCAAGCATTTGAAATACTCTTACAGTTTCTGACCACCTTAATTCTTGCTGTTTCCGCTCCCGTATTCTCTCCTGGGCATCAATCTCCTGTCGTCTCTCAATCTCTACTTGGTGGACTGCCAGCCATCTCAGTAGTCCAGCAAGATCCTCAGGTGACTCTTCTCTGGACTGTGGCAGCTTCTTTTCCATTTCTTCTTCGCTCTCCTCTTCATCTTTTGTCTTGGGTTCCTTCCTCTGTATAGTCTGATCCAAACCAGGATTCAAAGGATCCCCCATCAAGGCTGTCTGAACTCTGGTCACCATTCCCGCCTTCTTGTCATCCACTCCAGATGCCATCTCTGCCCAGAGTCATCAAGGTACCAGAAAAGGTACCTACTGGTTTCTCCCTATAGACCACAGACAACCAGTAAATCCCACTCTCACACCAATTTGTGGTAGGGTGTGGGTGTAAGATAACTCATTCGAAGGCACAGCAGAGACAGGACACAGGTTTGTCGGGTGTGGCACATAGTGAGCTGTTTAAGTAATCAAATTAAACTTCAGACTTTACTTTTAAACAGAAGAAAACAATAAAACAAAGAAATAAAATTTTCTTTTAGCTCTAAATAGCCATCTAAATCACTAGAACATAGCGTAGAAGAAATCAGAAGCAACTCTCCACTATCTTCTATGTTCCACAGAGAAGAGCTAGATCCACTCTCTACTTCAACTGAGCACTGCATGTTCTTATATATTCTTAGAACCATGATGCAATAGTCATGTGAGCTAGTTTGATCCACCCCTATTTCTAATAACATTCAGTTTCTACACTAATACAGGCTTGTAGGGGATCAGACAGCCTTATGCTCAAAATAAATGTTATTTAACATGAGTCTAGCTTTAAAACAACATGTTTTATTATGAACACACCAAGATATTCTGTCTGAATAACTAACAATCTCATTATCAAAAAGAAGCTCCTATCCTTTATGTGAGGTCACTCTTCTCTCTCTATAAATAAGCCTCTTTCTGGGCCGCCTGCCTCCTAATCGGAACCAGAATCCCAGCCTAGCAACAGGGTCCAGATAAGGCCTTCTTTAAACAGCTTTAAAAATGAACTTTTTTTGTAGCTCTTTAAACATTCTTTCACTAGGACCGCTGTAACTTTGTGTTAAAACAGTTTGGGACTTTTTAAACAACAGCACTGCTGCCCAACTACTGTATATTACAAAAGCTGGTGGAAATGAACAAGCAAGTCCCATTTTATTTTCATTAGAAAATGCTACAGAAAAGACAGAGTTTTCACTCCCTAGTGCTTTTTAAACAATCCTGTGAAAGAACTAGCTGTGCAAAGCAACTTTGTTTTAATGTTCTGGGTCTTTCTTACTTTCTTTTCAGGTTGCTGCTTTTAGGCTCAGCACACACGGTGCTCAGGCTGTGTTTTTCACCGCGCCCTTTCAGTTACTGCATGTTTCAGCTGCTAAAGCCATTCTAAGGCTACAGGGAACATTTTGACACAGAAAAGAGGGGTTTTATTTTAAACTGTGCTGGTAGCTACGCTGATACAACAGCAAACCAATTAGCTAACCAGTGCACAGAAGAACAGAAGGTCTGCAATAATGAATTGGTGCTAGAAGAGCTTTACATTTACTTTTGCCTGCTTACCAAGCATCTAGCAGGCTTTTGGGCTTTTTTAACCCACAAACAGTGTTTCTTACAGACACAAGGAGGGGTTCCAGGCACATATTGCCAAACGGAACACAAGAAGGGCACTTAAGGCAAAGAGGAATTTAAAAGAGGGGCAGGGATAGAAATGAGACACCACAGTAGGAGGCCACCCTACTGCAGTAGAGATATGAAAATTAAAGAAAAGGAAAGATTTATAGCTGCTGCAGCAGACTTTGGAAAAGGGGACAGATAAGAAGGAAGCCTCGAGTTACCTTTATTTGAAAAATGGGGGGGGGCTAAACCCATCACAGTCGACGCCGAGGTAGCCTATATGGCGCAAGCCTGTCTCATGGCACTGCACATGTGCAGTCCTACCTTGGCACCTGTCCTCTTGAAGATTTTTGGCTTCCACTCGGTCCAAGCACCTCCGGCATAGCCCCATCAGTGTGAATGAGTGGTAATGACTTTATGTCCAGGAAGATCAACAGGGACACTTGTTGGTTGCATGGGCTGTCCATCCAATCCCATCTTCCTCATGAAGAGACATGTGGCGGCTGCCATCTTACCATAAGAGACCTGATGCCAGACAAGCACAGCAGCCCACACACAGTGCTCCCTCCTGGAGCAGGACGTAAGCCGGGTGCCTAAGAGGCCTCCGGTGGTCCTCAGCCTACCAGACGCCAGATGGGCACAGCGGCCCTCACACAGCGCTCCCTCCTGGAACAGGACCTGAGCCAGGTGCCTGGGAGGTGGTTGACTGCCTCCAGTGACAGCACCCAAGCCTCCAGCAGTCCTCGGCCCACCAGATGCCAGACAAGCACAGCAGCCCACACACAGCGCTCCCTCCTGCAGCGGGACCTAAGCAGGGTGCCTAAGAGGTAATTAACTACCTCCAGCAACAGCACCCTTGTGAGGGGGTTTTTTCTTCTGTTTTGAGAGACTTCAGCACAACAGTTCTTTCAAACCGCTTATATGGACTTTTTGCCATGGTAATTAATCTGGAAGGGTACTGTGAGGCGGGGGGGGGCTCTCTAGCGACTGCAATACTTGCTTACTTGGGGCATCACTGTGATCAGTAATCTTGTTATACAGCTTTGAACTTACATTATCTGCTTACCTGCCTGTTTCAGCGTGGTTGGAGATGGTAATCGCCATCTTCCCTTGAGGAGCTAGTATCGGGACATTTCCCGCCAATGCACAGTAGCGGTCCCGCCGTCCCAGTCTCCTGCTGCATACTAAATCAAACCCTTTGTCTCCTCTCCCCATATAGGCCTCCAGCAGTCCTCGGCCCACCAGATGCCATACAACCACAGCAGCATACACAGCGCTCCCCTCCTTGAGCAGGACCTAAGCTGGGTGCCTAAGAGGTAATTAACTACCTCCAGCAACAGCACCCTTGTGAGGGGAGTTAGCCTGCCCCACCCACCCAGGCTTGGTACTAGCTATATAGTCGCTCTCTTGTGACATCACTTCCTGTCTATAGTTTTACTAAGTCCCCACTTTTCCATTTGCAGGTTATACCTGCCAGCCACCAGAGGGACCC
The DNA here is from genome assembly GCA_016271365.2 of Neoceratodus forsteri. NCBI lineage: Eukaryota > Metazoa > Chordata > Ceratodontiformes > Ceratodontidae > Neoceratodus > Neoceratodus forsteri. The sequence continues at coordinate 898,815,388 of CM028136.1, forward strand.
TCTGACTATTCACCTCTGTTTCACTACCTGAATTTCCTCCTCCTCCTCCTACTTCCTGGAACCACTCTACCCACATACACTACTCCTCTCACTTACTCTCATTTCTGCTTCTGCCCACACCTCACTCTTATACCCAGCCTCCTAGCTAGCCCTACGTACTGATCCCTGCCCTACCACCAGACCCTCACCCAGCCTGCCACTAACCCTCAGTGACCACTTGGAGTCGCTATTTCCACCCTGGATTTGGCCCAAACCCAGCCTGCTCTGAGTCCCCCAGAACCTGGATCCCCATTCTCACCCAGGTCCTAGTTCACCCAACCTACCAGGGTCTCGAACCTTGTACCCTGTCCACCAAAGTCTGTGACCCTACCACTACTCCAAAGTGGTATCCATGCTTTCTGAGGGGCTGCCAAGATACTTGAACCTTTCTGCCCTGCTGCTACCATTAGGCATTATGTTTGTACACCTTCTCCTCAAATGTCTGCCCCTCATTTACTTGCTAGTACCCACATCCCATCAGCCAGCCATCTTCCCGGGCCCACTTGTACCAGCACCCCCAACTCTTCCTTAGTCCGATCCCACCCTGCACTGACCATGTACCCTGGCCCATGGCACCCACCCCCCAGCTGCCTCCCCACTGCCTATCCTGGCTTCCCATGGTTGCAACTCGTCCTCGCCCTCCCGACCCTTCAAACCCTGCCCATTCCTTGTTCCCCTATGGCCTCCTCCCCATCCTAGCGTACACCCCAGAAGTTGACATATTGTCACCCCCTGGCCAGAACCTTGGTCTTCCTACTACTCCCTATCTGGCAACATACATCCCAACCCAGGTCCCTGCCCCTCCAGCCACACTCCAGGTCCACTGAACTCCGAATAGCCTCCATGAACATATGCAGCCTACTGAAAAAATGTGATGCCCTCCAGTGCTGGGCCATGGTACATCAACCAGACATCATAGCCCTGGTTGAAACCAGGCTGTCCAAATCCACCCCTGACTCCTTTGTCTTCCTCCCAGGCTATACCCTATACCGGGAGGGCTGAGTAGGCAAATGCGGGGGAGGCTGTGCAATCTATACCAGGGACACAATCATCAGACAAGCGCTCCCTGACCCCGTTCTTGTGAATGGGGCCCAGGCCCTTACCCTCAAACTCACTCCTGACCCCTCCAGGGGCCCTCTCTATCTCACCACTGCCTACGTTCCCCCAAAGAACCAGAACCCAGCGCTGATATCTATAACTGAATATTCAATACCCCTCCACCACAAGGTGGAACAACCTTAGCAGGACCTTAACGTGAACTGGCTCAGTGCCTCCACTTCAACGATCTGAGATTCTTTCACTGATCAAGACCTGACGAACTCATCTCCCAGCCCACTAGAGTAAACCCAAAAACAGGAACCAGTACCCTTCGGGATGTAATTATCACCAACCGCCCCCAAAAAATCCATAACATCCAGGTCCTCCCAGACTCCCTAAGTGACCACTCCCCGATCCTATTTCTTTGGGCGGCCCCCACTCCCAAACCCAAAGCCCAGACCACACCCCACAGGCGCCTCCGCCCTGGTGGGCTGATAAAACTTAAACAGTTTCTCACCCAGATTAATTGGTCCCCCATTCATCATGCACCTGACATTGACACTGCCCTCACCTTTTTCTCCCAAACCTTTAACAAGGCCTGTGACCTCTTTACACCCCTCACCAAAATTCGATCCAAAAAACGTAATGCACCCTGGGTTACCCCTGCCCTACTACAAATGCTTAGAAATAGGGATAACCTCTGGCACCTTCCACTGAAATGGGACAGATGGCTGATACATAAGCCTACAGTGCTGCTCGGAACAGGTGCTCATGGGCCATCCATAAAGCCAAGGCCGACCATTACCAGGCCACCCTCACCTCTTCCTGGGGGTCTGCCCGGACTTTCTGGGACAATATTAAACAGCTAAATGGGAAATCACGCTCCCCTCCCCCATCCCAGCTCACTATTGATGGCTCTACCTCCACCAACCCTGCTTGCATTGCTAACTGCCTTAACACCTCCTTTACTGACCTTAGCTCTGTCCTCCCCAGTAACTTCTTTGACCCTCCCCCCAGCCTACCTCCCCCTGTCCTCCAATGCCCCAGCTTCCACCTATGCAAGGTATCTGCCCAGGAAGCCAGACCCCTCCTAATTAAAGCATTAAATGGCAATAGTCCCGGCAGTGACTCCCTGGACCCAAGTATTCTCAGGCTGGTGCTGGATGAAGTCCTTGCCCCACTAACCAGCCTACTTAACTGATCCCTCTGCCTGGGGCAATTTCCCACTGCATGGAAAACGGCCATAGTCACACCCCTTCATAAAGGGGGTGACAGGTCCTCTGCCAGCAACTACCGACCAATCTCCATCCCCCCCCCCTCCAAAGCCCTAGAAAAAGTGGTGGCCATTGAAATCACTGAATATCTGACTAAGCATAACATCTTATGCCCAGAGCAGCACAGCTTCCGTGCTGGTCACAGTACTGGCACTGCACTAATTGAGTTCTCCAATTTCCTACACTCCTCCCTGGATGCCAGCTCCCTAGCTGGTGCAGTGTTCATTGACCTCTCAAAGGCCTTCGACACTGTCTCTCACCCTCTTCTGCTGGATGCCCTCTGCCACACTGGTTTCTCTGCTGGCCCCCTCGCATGGTGCTCGAGCTATCTATCCGCTCACTCACAGTGTGTAAAAATCAATGGGACACTCTCTGAAACCCGTCCCATCCACTCAGGGGTACCCCAGGGCTCTATCCTGGGCCCTCTTCTCTTCTCACTCTATCTAACACCCTGCCCAGTGCATGCTCTGGCAAAATTCTTATGTATGCAGATGATGCTGTCATTTTTGCCACCCACCGCAATCCCATCTCCCTCCAGGACTCCCTACAACAATCCTACAATGATGCTGAAGCCTGGTTTAAGGAGCATAGACTCATCATTAATCTTAAAAAAACAAAACAATGCTCTTTGCCCACCCCCAAAACAAAGCCTGCAACCACCCACTCCCTATCCTCCCTAGTACCAAACAACCGCTTGAACAAGTCTGCTCCTACAAATACCTTGGAGTTACCTACGATTCAGCCCTCACCTTCCACACCCACATTGATGCCCTTGCATCCACCACTAATACGTGGCTTGGCATCCTCTACCGCTATAAAAACTACTTCCCCCTGATGCTTTCCGACTTGCTGTTACGTCTTCAGTACTGTCCCTTGTAGACTATGGCCTGCCAGTCTATGGTGCTGCTGACACGACTGCCCTCAACAAAATTCACCTCTCTCTAAATAAGGCCTGCAGGCTGATTACTGGTGCCCCCAGGCTCACACATACATGTCAACTCTATGACAAGGCTAAACTCCTTAACCTAGATGAACGGCTACGCTATCAAACCTGCCTCCTCACAGAAAAAACCTTACTTGGGCTCTCTCCTCCTGGGGTGACTGCCTCCATCCACCATACCCCACCCACTATCACAACCCGAACCTCCAACAAGACCACTCTACTGGTCCCCAGATCCGGAACCACCCATGGTCAGAGGTCTTTCTGCTACAGAGCCCCATCCTGGTTTAACTCTCTCCCTGCTCCCATCTCCAATGCCCCCACAATCTCCAACTTCAAAACCGCCCTTCGGAGCCAGCTGTTTAACACTCACAGCTGCTCCTGTCTCTAAATGTGACCTCGACCTCTCCACACTTGACAACGCCTGCTGGGCGGCACTCCACCTCACCCCCCCACCTTCTCCCCCTGTGCATCATACCTCTGTTATAACCAGCTTGTGCTAGCTGTATCAATGTAATTGCTACTAAATTGTATAATGTATGAAATCAATATGTGTAACTCTAATTCAGTGACTTGTATTCTGTAACCTAAATTTGTTATGTTTGTCCTCAATGTGACGAGGTACCTTTGGAAATGAGCCTCTGACTCAAAGGTTGTAAACCGATTTACAACTAAATAAATAAAAAATAAATAAATGGTGCCCAGGTGAAGTAGCATGCCCCCCAACTAGTGAGAATGCATATATCACACAGCATCAAACCCCATATGGTGCAGCAGATGGTCCATACTTAGTCCAGTAAACAAGCAAAACAGACCTTATAGAATACACTGAGACACTGTCACTTAGAGGGTCCAGTCCGCAATCGCAAGTCCAGGAAGACACAGCAGGAAAACACTGTCCCCAATCCAGCCAACAGCTCACAGTTCACTAGTGCATAGCAAGCAGCAGGCTCCTTAGCCTTGTTTCTTGTCCCAGTCAGCAATGAACTGCTGCACTCTCTCAGGGTCCTCAAAGGAATGAGTAGTCCCCTCGATCAACCTTTTCTACTCTTCATCAATGTCTGCCATTAGTCTTCCATGCCCTTGACATACACAACCTGTATTTATTTGGTGATGCTTTTCTCACCTTTCTGTACATTCTATTTTTCCCCAACCCTATTTCTTCTATGTTTAATGAATTTTTGCCCAAGGGTGCAGTTACTCTATAATCATCTTGTGTATTATACCAGCTAACTGGCTGTACTTGATTTCATAATTTGTGTAATCTTAGGTACTGCAGTACTGTATCTTGTTACTTTCATTGTTACTTTGTACCCTTTGTTCCCTTCCCCCATGTCACACCTGGAAACAAGCTTTGACTCAGTGTGCCTTTCCTGGTTACCAAATTTTATATACACATATACTTTCTTAGCCAAAAAAAAAAACTGTGTTAATGCACCACTTAGGGTTCAACTTAATGCTACAAAAGTAGGGAAATGTGGCATCAGAGTTTCCAACCCTAACTCCCCACCCCCAGCAGCAAAAGGACAAGACCACACAAGTAACCACATGCAGCCATCATCAGGTAAGTCAAAAAACATACAACATACATGATAAGGAGTTGGACAGGGTACTGGGGTCATAAGTCATGGAAATCTCCAGCAAGGGGGAAGTAGTAATAATGGGAGATTTCAATTTACCTGAGGTGGACTGGAATTTTATTTATTTTTTTATTTATTTAGCTTTTGTTGACCGGGTAAGTGCACTAGACAAATCCTGCCTATTTTCAGGCACGACCCGGGGGGGGGGGGATACAGATGAATGCCAACTGACCTTGAATCAGATTAAGCTGTTGGTGGTATTTTTTAGTGAATGAGGGAAATTTGGCCAGGACACTGGGGAAATTCCCCTACTCTTTGGAGGCAGAGGGCGCTGTGTGGCTGAGTGGACGCTCTGCTCAGTGGCGTCCAGAGCTTTGCACAAGGTGGACGTGCGGGAGGCCAAGGAGCGGGTCTCCTCCTTGGCTCCCTTTGCAAACGGCGGTATGGAGACTATGGAGGAGGAGGTGAAGAAAGTGTAGCAGTTTGTGGCTCTAAATATGGCAACAGGAGCAAATCCCTTACCGGAGGATGAGGTTCCTCGAGTAGTTGTGCAGCAGCCCAGTTTGGATATGGCAGCAGTTGAATCGTTGGAGGTTTTGCATCGGCAAGCTGAGGAAGCGGAATGCAGCTATCGGGCTGCGAGGTTGCGTCTTTTGGTAGCACAAGGTGGTCGGGAGGAGTTTGCGGTTACGCAGGAAGTGGATCACCGGATGACAGAAGGAGCAATGGAGGTGCAAGCGGTCATGAAAGAACAGAGGGTGAGGGAGAATCAGCAGGTCCCTATCGGTGACATGGGCTCTACCAATGCCGACAACAACGTTCTTGATACCGGAACGCGGGGGCTTGCACTGGAACAAAAGGTAATTTCTGAGGGAGATGACTTGGTTCCACGATGGACAGTTCAAGGTAAAGACTCTATTACCTTTCAGCAGCTTGGATTACAGACTGAGACTTTTAGGTTTGGGTCCTCATTGGGAGATCCAAATAATTCTTTCACCGAAGGGGAGATAAATAGTGGTAAACTGGATTTCTCATTAAATAAATCTTCAGATGGCCGAGACAGTTTAAATATGGGGAAAGATCTAGATGATTGGGTGGCAACGGCCTTGCAAGCTGCAGGTTGGGTCAAGATCCCCACAGGGAAGGGGTGGGATGCGAATTTTAGTGAGGATCTTGTACCAGGGAATCCTACTGAGTTGCTGAATTCCCCTGACCCATTAGTCCCCTCTCTTTTGAATAGTATGGCTACTCCTTTTATACCCCCAGGACAGCCTCCCTGTAGCCACCATAGAGTTATCACAGCATGAAGACCCACATCCATTGTTGCAAGTTATTAAGGACCAAGAAACAGATGGTGCAGTGGAACAGGATTTACTGCAGGATAATGTGGATAAAGTATGGCATGGAAAAGTAACAGAACATTTATTTCCGAGTATTACTGGGCCATTGATAGAGCCTGCAGCAAGAAGGAATGCAGTTAGGTTAAAATTTAGGGATGATGCTGATGTAATTCCGGACAGGAAATTTGTGGGTCGTGTGTTACTGAAAAATAGTATGAAGTTCTTTGCATATGAGATTTATGCTTTAATACATGTTCCGGGGGATGTGATTTTTGATGTTAGTTTTACACATCCTGCTGGTTTGGAAAGATTTTGGAAGCAATACCGTATGATGAAACTTTCCCCCTTGTGGAAATCTTTTTTGGCGATACCTCTTACTAAACCATTGACCAAGAAGATTACAGTATTTTTAATTAATGAGTGGGGTAAATGTTGCAGATATTACGTACTGGTTGCGGCAACATTGTACTGTTAAGGGCTTTCCTGAACCCATTTTGGACGAAGAACAGTTATGGACAGGGGGGGGACTTATCTGGTAGTATTACACTTGGTTAATGGTCAGACTAGCCATCTACCAAACTGTTTTTTAGGTAGAGATAGAGGGATGGTTTTTTACCCTGGTCAGCCACGAGCATGTTTTAAATGTGGTGATGTGGGGCATTTGAGTAATGTATGTGATAAACAGAAATGTGGCTTATGTGGGGAATTGGGGCATGTGGGGGCTCGTTGTCGGCAACCTTTAAAATGTAATTTATGTGAGGAACAGGGACACTCTTTTCAGACCTGTTCATGGGCCTCACATAATAATGTGGATTGTAATGTTAGAGCGGAACAGGATCAGTTTGTAGCTGCAGCAGAAAAGGAGAAGTTACGGTTGGTGGAATTGTTGTCAAAGGAGCCGATTAAAACTCATTCGACACACGGGATTTTGGGGCAGCCAGGCAAGGCTAACAGTGAGATAATGGTGAAGGATCAGCCGGTGGTGAGTGCTGGCCTGCCTGTGGTAAGGTTGAGGGTGGACCTTTGGTCATTGAGGAAGAGGGTGCAATAATTGCAGTAGTGGAAGAGACAGTGGGTTCAGGTGGTGAGGTTGTTTCTATGCCCCCACCACTACACATTCTGATTTGGGCTTTCAACGGGTGACTAGATCTGAGGCAGGGAAAATACATACAGCTGCCTTGCTCCAGACTGAAATGGTTGAGGATGTGGAGGTTCAGAACTCATTTGCCCCTTTGCTTGGGGAGGATATGGAGGAGTATGAGTGTGAATCGGACCTTTCCTCTGTGGCCTCTTCACAGGCGGAGGGTCCTGAGTCTGGCCCTTTTGAAAAATCGAAATCAAGGAAGAGAAAAAAGAAGAGATGAATGTAGGTGGTTCTTTGTTATTTTTGGTAATGGCTATTTCCTTTTGTACTGTTAATGTTAATAGTATAAAAGCGTATGTGAAAAGGCATAATACCTTCTTGAGTTTAAATATTGGGGTGGGAGTGTGTTTTTGCAAGATACCAGGTTTCACTCTTTGGCTGAGGTGAACGCACAGAAAAGAATGGAGGTGGGGTGTTTCATATTGGTCAGTGGGGGAAGAGCAATGCTCTGGAGTAGGAAATCTTTTTAAGGGACAAGTACAGGTATTACATGTTTATGATTTAGTACCGGGAAGGGTTTTGATTCTAGATGTACTGTTACAGGCAGAGGTCTTTCGGTTGATTAATATATACGCACCTCAACTGGAAACAGACAGGTCTACGTTGTTTAGGTGTGTGGAACCTTATTTACACACGTCAAAGATGGTTTTATGGGGGGAGATTTTAATTGCGGTCTTTCTCATAGGGATTGGGGTAGGGCTACAAATAAGGTCTTCTGTGATACTAATACCCTTTTGGCAATTATGGGACATAATGGTATACAGGACGTTTATAATATTTTACAGCAGAACCCTGTTCATACCTTTTTTAAGGGACCACTGTCTACTAGGATTGATTTCTGGCTGGTGTCAGAAAGGATTACATGTCAAAAGGTGGAGCTGTTACCTTTAGAAACTTCGGACCACTTGGTGGTAGTTTTACATCTAGGACTTAGACAGAAATTACTGGTTGGAAGGGGTTGTTGGAAAATGAATACTTCAAAGTTACAGGATACTGTGGTAGAACAAGCTATAAGAAAGTTGTTTTATGTGCGACGAGAGCTTTGTTATTTGTGCAAGAGTCCGATAGAATGGTGGGAAGATATAAAAAGGGATGTGCAGGAATGGTATAGCACCTATACGAAGAGATTGGCTAGAGATAAGTATATTGCTTATTTAGGCCTACGGGCAAAGTATTTGCAGACTTTGACACTACAAGGGAGAGGGGAGTTTAGGGCAGGCAGGTTGCAGGAGATTAAACTTCAAGTGAAAAAATACTTACAGGATTCTGTGCAAGTACTGGCTACTCAACAAAAATATGGGACTCGAGGTACGAAAGAAGAGGTAAACCCTTATGAGAAAGGGGGACATGGGTGTCACAGGGTGATTATGATGGGCCTTAGAGATAAGCAGGGTATTATACAAGAGAATAACCAGGATATAATGTTTTTAGTTCAGCAGCACATGGTAGATAAGTTTCAGGCGGTACACAATGTAAATGGGTTTCCTTTCACAGGTATAGACATTCCAGGGTTAACTAGGGAGGAGAGGGAAAGGCTGCTTACCCCTATATTGGGAATGGAAATCCGCGTGGCCATTTTACAATTATCCACTAAATCCACACCAGGAAGGGATGGGTTGCCGAATGATTTTTACAAGCAATATGTTAAGCTTCTAGTTCCTTGTTTAGAACTATTGTACAATGCCATTTGGTAAGAGAGACGGCTTGCCCCTTCGATGCAGATGGGTTTAATGTTTTTTCTTTATAAAAAAGGAGATCAATATGATATTACAAATTGGAGACCTTTAACGTTGTTGAATTCTGATTATAAAATTCTTGCTAAAATTTTGAATCAAAGATTACGGTTATTAGAATAAATTGATTATTCAGGAGCAGACTTGTGCAGTTCCAGGCAGGAAGGTTATACAAAATCTGATTTTCCTTAGAGAAATTACAGAACAAGGGTTAGGGAAGAATGTAAGTGGCTATTTAATGTCGATAGATCAGGAAACTGCTTTTGATTCCATTCAACAAAATTATCTTTGGAGTGTATTGCATCACTATGGGATTCCTCAGGAGTTTATTGCATTAGTGAAAGTACTGTATATAGAAGCACAAGCTGTGCCTTTGGTGAATGTTTTTTTAGGAACTCCAATTTTTCTGAGACTTGGGGTCAAGCAGGGTTGCCCGATGAGCCCCTTGTTGTATGTCTTTGGTTTGGACCCTTTGTTATGGAAGATTGTCCAGGCCAGAGACATTAGGGCGATAAAGTCTGTTGCTGGCTTTGAGTTTCAGAAGGTTACAGCTTATGCGGATGATTGTGTTTTTACAGTGGCAGCTGGTAAATCAGGGGTTAGAATTTTGTCTCTTTTACATAAGGCTTGTAATATTACTGGTATTAGACTTAATATGGGTAAAAGTGTGGTTTTGCCTTTAGGGGACAGTAGAATTATTGAAGATTTTCCAATTCTGATGACGACAGGCCAAGTAAAGATTTTAGGGCTTTTTTTTTGTAACAATGAAGCCAAAATCCGGAATTGGACTGATGCTTATGATATAACAAAGCTTAAAATACAGAAGTGGTTGGCCTGGAAGATGTCTAGGAAAAAGAAGGTATATCTTATAAAGGCATATATAGCTCCTATATTTTTATATGTGTCTCATGTTTTTCCTTTACCTTATAGTATGCATACCAAAGTTTTGGGGTTATTTTTTCAGTTGTTATGGGGCAGTAGGTTGAACCCAGTTAAGAGGAATCATACGTATAGGGAGAGGAAAGAGGGGGGTTTGAACATGTTACAACCTATAGTTTATTTATTTGGTAATTTCCTTTTTAGCTCAATAGTCCCTTTATTTTCCCAGACTCAGGGGATAGGACAATTCTGTATGCGGCTTTGGGGCACACCCTTTTTGGAGGCATGGGGGAGAGGGAGATGGCACCCTGGAGAAAGATTGCTTCCGTGTTATGTACAAACCACTATTCGATATATTAGAACTTGGAAAATAGAACTAGAGTGGTGTAGGGAGAGAGGGAAGCGAGTGTTTTATAAAACCATACTGGATAAATGGTTTCGAGAGGACCCAGTGTTCATGGTGCCTTCCTCTATTAAGACTTCATTGTTGTTGGAGGGTATGATTAATCCACGGATCCCTTTAAAAATGCAAGATTTTGCTTGGCTCTGTGGTCACCAGAAATTGCAAGTAAGGAGCAATCAGAAGCATAAGCAAATGACGGAAAGAGGGTGTGGAGAGCCTCTGTGTGCTGGGATTGTGGAAACGATGCAGCATCTTTTCTTTGATTGTTCCCATGTGCATGGTTTTTGGAAACTGTTATCGGCATTATGGGGGGGATCAGTTATTGTTATTGATGAATTATGATGTTTTGGTTTTAGGGCAAATCCCGGCCACTTGGGTAAAATGGACACAAGGTACGATCCAGATTATTTTGGTATGTATAAAATGGTCCATTTGGCAGGCAAGATGTCTTAGATTTCTGAAAGGTAAGACAGTTCAACAACAAGATGTTTTTTTTCAAATACAGAAGGAATTGGATGATATTTATGAATATGAGAAACATACTTTGGGTTCTGATTTGCTAGTCCAATTATGGAGGAATATTACTTGGGTGGGATAGAGGGATGTTTGCACTGCTTGTACGTTCTTTTTTTGGAAATGTGACACTTTCTATTTACCTTGTTTTGTTGTTCTGTGTGATTTTCTGTATTATGTGTTAGCTCTGATTTCATATTTCTGGATTTTGTTTTTGAATGTTGAAATAAATATTTCCCCTACTATTTTCGATAAGTGACATGGGATCTTTAACCTCCACCTGAACCACCACCAATTCAGGCAGATGGGAACTCGGTTTAACGTCTCATCCAAAAGATGGCACCTCAGAAGTGCAGCACGCCTCTTATGCTGCACTACAGTGTTAGTACTTGGATATTAACCCAAGTGCCAAATGTGAGAACTGAACCCACAGCCCTTTAATCTCCCGGCCTCAGAGGCGAGTGTGCTACCTACTGAGCCACTGACACTGACCCTGCTATATCCCTGCTACTTCTTGTACTAGGGAGCAAGCACTATTGGATGCATTCCACAGTGGTTTCCAGATGCAAAGTGTCATGGAGCCCATCAGGGAGGGGGACATACTGGACCTGGTCCTGTCTAACCCTGCTCATGTTCAGGATGTGAAGGTGGAAGCACCACTTGCAGGTAGTGACCACCACATGGTGTGTTTCCACCTGGGACATGGGCAGAGGGATAGTCAGGACCAAGACAAGCCTTTTGGACTTTAAGAGAGCTGACTTTGGTAGGATCAGAGAAGTTCTGGTAGGACTCCTTGCTGAGATCAGAATGGGGATTGATGTAGAACAGAAATGGGCCAAAATAAAGGTGGGACTGATGGAGGCCACTAGCAAGTATGCCAGAATTAAAAATAAGAAAGCTAAGGCCAAAAACCCAGCTGGTTTAGCAAGGAGTTGGAAAAAGCAGTAGGGAACATGAGGGCAGCCTTCTATAAGCATACCTCTCAACCTCTCAGCATTTAAAATCATAGCACTGGCCTTCAAAATCACAGCGAAGGGCCAGAATGTGTAGCACTTTCTTATTTTAAACAATAATATGTCCACATGTAGTGGGCCCCATATAGTCAGTGACAAGAAATGTTTCTGTCAACTTAGTTCAATGATTTAATAGTTTGTGTGTCCAGAAAAAGCTTTAACATTATGAGGAACATCAGTAAACCTATGCAGAGCAAGTGTAAATTTCAGTGTGAAAATCATAGTGCTATGCGGAATTCATAGCAGTTGAGAGGTATGTCTGTGAGTACAAACATACTAAAGAGGAGGTGAATGGGGCAGATTATTCTGCTAAATATAGCGAGGCGAGCAGAGCAGTTAGAGTGGCAAAGGCTACAAAAAAGTACAGCTACCCTTGGGGGGAGGGGTAAAAGGAGGTGAGAAGGTCCCTTTCTGGTATATAAGGGAGAAAAGGAACATAAAGGATGAGATTGTCAGATTATAAAAGGAGGGGAGTTCAGCAGAGGGTAGTGAAGAGAAAGCAGAGGTACTTAACAGTACTTCTGTTCAGTCTTCACAAGGGAGAAGGACAGACTGGTGCCACAAGGGATCGGGGGATAGAGGCTGGGAGGGGGTAGTCAACAGTACTTAAGGGCCTAAGGGTCCTAAAGGTGGACAAATCCTCAGTGCCAGATGGCGAGCACCCAAGGGTCCTAAAATAACTGGCAGAGTTTCTGGCAGGTCCCCTGGCTGACCTGTTTAATACCTCTCTGGAGTAGGGGAGTATGCCCTGGGACTAGAGAAATGCACATATGGTACCTCTCCATAAACATGGGCTGTGGGATGAACCAGGGAACTACAGGCCAGTCAGCCTGACCTCAATAGTGGGCAAGCTGATGGAGACCATCCTGAAAGAGAGATTGGTGAGTTTTATGGAGGAAAATGGGCTCTAGGATGCAAGACAACGTGGGTTTGTGTTGGTGGAGGTCCTACCAAACTAACCTTATTGAATTCTTCAAGTGGGTCACTAGGACAGTGGACAAGGGCCAATCAGTCGATGTCTTGTAACTGGACTTTAGCAAGGTCTTCAACTCTGTGCCTCATAGAAGACTAGTCAGGAAGCTGGAAGACCTGGGGGTGGGGACTAAGCTTGCAGGATGGGTCAGGAGCTGGTTGCAGGACAGAAATCTAAAGGTGGTAGTCGGAGGGGAATTCTCAGAAGTGAGGACTGTGACTAGTGGGGTCGCACAAGGCTTGGTGCTCAGTTCAGTGTTGTTTAACATCTTCATAAGTGACAGTGGATCAGATCAAGGGAAAAATCTGCCTGTTTGTGGATGACACAAAGTTCTGTGGGAGGGTTGAGGGGGATGAGGAGAGACAGGAACTCGGAAGATCTGGCTAGGCTATAGAAGTGTTATATTCTATGAAGGTTACACTAAAACTGTTATGTTTATTTTATTACAGAGAGAATATTATTGTTTAAACATATAAAAGTTTGTTGAAAGTACAATAAGAACAATGAATTAGAGGAAGTTTATCCAGAATTGGTATGTTTACATGCTGAAAAACTTGTAATTGAAATTTTATCTAAAAATTTTATGAAAAAACAGAAATAATTAAATATTTACATATTATAGAAATGAAGAATGAAAATAAGAAACCCCGTGAACAAGCTCTTTTGTAGAGTGAAACGTAGGGGAAATAAATACAGAAGACTGAAAAGTATATTGGTGTGAAGTCTATGACTCTAATAGGGCCCACTGAAAACTTAATTTTTTGGAAGTCGTCAAAGCATTTTTCAAGCGGACCAAAGAAAGAAGTTAAAGATAATCCATTACCTACATGCTCTGTAAATTAGTAGGCTATAGAAGTGGTCTGCAATTTGGCAACTGAGGTTCAACACTAAGACATGTAAAGTTATGCACTTGGGGGCAAAGAATTGAGAGAACAAATACTGTTTGGGTGGCGTGCAGATAACCCAAGTCAGAGGAAGAAAACAACCTGGGAGTAGTCATCATGAGTGACCTGAAACACTTGGCACACTGCAGGAGAGCAGTAGCCAAAGCAAATCAGACACTGGCCTGCATAGCCATGGGAATTACCAGCAGGAAGGCAGATGTCATTCTGCCACTGTACAGGTCTCTGGTTAGACCACACCTTGAGTACAGTGTGCAGTAGTGGTGTCTTTATCTTAAGAAGAATATCAACTTACTGGAGACGGTACAGAGAAGTGAGACCAAGACAATCCCAGGCCAGCAGGGCAGCACTGATGAAGAGAGGCTTAGGAGACTCAAAATGTACTCTCTCAAGGAAAGAAGGGAGAGGGGAGACATGATTGAGTCCTTCAGGTACTGTACCTTAAAGGTATAAACAGGGTGAGCATCAATGGCCACTTCAACCTTAGTGGTAATAAGACTGCTAGGAGGCACAGCTTAAAGCAAGTGGGGGTAGATACAGGAGGAAGACGAGGAGGCACTTTTTCACCAAGAGGGTGGTGGTCAAGTGGATTGAGCTGCCAGAGGAGGTGGCATCACTAAAAATGGTGAAGAGCTTCATGAAGGGATGGGACAGAATGATGGGGACATTTGCAGGTAGAGGGGGTGAAGGAGGAGGGGTGAGTTGTGGGATGTCTAAGGCCTTTATCTGCTACCATGTTTGTATGTAACATACAACTGTTTCCACACCTGCTACCCTCCTAGGCCAGCAAAAAGTAGCTGTTTTCACTTACTCTGAGCTTTCAAAACTAACATTTTACTTTTTCATGTAAAATGCTACCCCTAAACAAAACTGTTACCCCCTTGAAAAATATTTGAATTCACTGCTGAAACCATTATACCCACATTGCAACAGTACTTCTGCATGTTGAATCACAGGCCCCATGGGACCTGCAAATCTGCAGACACAAATACTCATGCACACTGTTTGACATACACACACACGTGGCTGCATGTTTTTTTAATCTGGGAAAAAGACAATTTGGTGGCCATCGCAACCCAAAAAAATGTTTCATGGTTGTGAGAAGTAAATAGTGAGATAGCATAAAGCTATCACAACAGGGAATCTTTTTGGTCCTATCATAGGGTTATCCAAAAACCCTACTGAGCATGCTCAGGGGAAAAAAAAAACATTAATTCCTTATAATGCTGGAACTGTCAACAATGTTTTCACAAAACCTTTGAAAGGCACTACCTTGGCACAGGCCATTTCTACCCTGAAAATTTTGGAAAACATTCCATTCCATCTAGGCTGTAGATGGCAGCAAAAACAATGTGTATTAAGTATAGGAAAAAAGTTAGACAATGTGAAAAGGAAAAAAAATATGTGGATCTCAGAAACCCCACAAACTGCCATCATGAAACTTTTCACATATTTAGAGCTTGCCTCCTAGATAATTCATGCCAAATATGGCTCAGTTTCATCAATCACCACCAAAGCTACTAAGGTGCAAAATTAGCGGTTTAACATAGAAACTTTCAGTCAGCCCTAACTATACTGGCGCTACAGTGCCATATCTCTTTCTCTCTCTCTCTCTCTCTCTACATATATATGTATGCTGATGTTTTGGTGTGCAGTAGTGCCCCTATAGTTAGGTTTGAGCAGGGTGTTTAATGTTAAACCCCTAAATTTATATACCTTAATAACTTTGCCCCCATTCAACCAAATTCCATGAAATTTTGCATGCAAAGTCTGGCAGGCAAGGTGTCTTGATTTTGCAAGTTTCATGATGGGCAGATTTCCAGATTCTGAAATCTGGATAGTGATAAAGTGGAAAATCAGGAAGGGGAGGTGTTAGCCTTTTTTTGCTCTCTTCTACAGTCCAGACGGTTTGGAATTTTGTTCTGCGATTTTCAGGGTAGAGCCAACATTCTTCTTTCATGAGAAAAACAATTCTGCATTCGTATGGCCACTATCTTGTTTTTCATTTAAAAAAACTTTGAAAACCCATTCAAACAATGCCCTGGAGAAAAATAAACACATGAATCTATTCTGGAGTTTGTTTTTCGAAAATGACCCTGAAATATGGTTTTTGGGACATTCTTAAAATCCTCAGTGGAAGACTTAGTGAGGGCTTCCTATTCTTCTTTTGTGAGCTGAAATCTTTCTTTCATGAGCATCATGAAAGAAGAATATCAGCTCATGAAAAAAGAATTGAATGTTGCAAAACATGAAATGTCTTGTTTCATGATCTTTTGTGATCTTCTTTCATGATATTTCTTGTTCCATGACTTTCTTCGATATCAAAAGAAGCTCACAACAGAAGAACTTCTTTTGGGAAGTGAGAGTCTTCTTTTGGGATCTTTTTTTTTATTTTGTGCCATCCCCCTTCCCCCATTCAGAAGATCGGCCTCTGCATGCCACCCCCCTTTGCCCAGGCTTACCCCACTGGGCAGGGCCTCCAGGTGGGTGCCCCCCAACAGACAACAATCTCTAGCCCTGACTTACCCCCCCAGGGCAGGGCCACAGGGGTAGGACCTCCCGGTGGACACAAATCGCAGTGGGAGTGGTGGCAGGCAAGACGTCAAGGACAAGAGACATAATTTTATGGTTGCTGCGGAGATCCCTGGGGTTGGGGATATGCAATGATGGCCAGCATCCACTCCACCTCCTCAACGTGCGGTGCTGGCAGCATCAGTATCCCCAGACTCCGCCAGAGGTCCACAGAGCACTGGACACTCTTCTCCCCTCATGCAGAGAAGGAGAGTAGTCCCTGGCATGCTCAATCCTTCTCCCCATGGCTGGCCCTCCAACTTCACAAATCTGTCACCGAACCCAGGATGTCAGTGCCACAAGCGGACACCTTGCCACTGTGCCGGCAGGTCGGCATCTTTTGTGATCTTCTTTTATGAGATTTCTTCTTTTGTGAGACCATATGAAGAAGAAAACCCACTCAAGAAAGGAGAACTTTGTCTTTGTACAGAAAAACAAATTATCTTTATAACAAGGGTGTTTTAAAAGATTTTTACCCCAAATTTTCAACATGGCTTTTTTCTTACCACACCTCATGAACCAGGGAGGCAACATTTTTAAAATCTGGCCCAGTAGGTGATTTTGCAGTCATCTTTTGGGCCAAATTTGAAAAATTTCACCTGACTGGTTCATGAGGTGGGGGTTCTCAAAAAGACTATATTGAAAATTTTGGATCAAATTATTAAAAAACAACAAAGTTATGAAGGAAGGGCCCTATGCATCTGTATCTGTAGCAGCATGGAAGTGCAGGCTGGGCCCTGCAATTGCATAGTTAGATAGACTTCTCACTTGGTGCAGTAGCACAGTGCCCACAGGGCCCTGCATTTCCACTCCCTGATGGACTCCATATTTGGATGTCTGAATCTGTAGACAAATGGAAGCAGAAGGTCCAAAAGTCCCTGCACTTCTGCAGTCAGACAGACTCCTCAGTTGGTGCAGCACCTAGAGGACCCTATGAGTCTGTAGCTGTAGCCCAGAGGACCCTGCACTTCGACAGCTAGATGAACTCCTCAATTGGTGTGGAAGCGCAGGACCCATAGGGCCCTTCACTTCTCCACCCAGATGAACTCCTCACTGGGCACAGGCCCCAGAGGGCCCTATGTGTCTGCATCTGTAGCTGCACTGTAGTGTGGGGCCCAGAGGGCCTTGCACTCCCACAGCCTGAAGGAGTTCACATTTGGGTTCTGCATCTGTAGAGAAAAGAAAGTGCAGGACTCAGAGGGCCCTGTGCTTCTGCAGCTAGATTCTTCACATGGCATAGGGCCCAGAGGGCCCTAGATGTCTTCATCTGTAGCCACATGGAAGCCAAGGCATGTAGAGCTCTGCACTTCTACAGCTAGATGGACTCCTAACTTGGTGCAGAAGTGCTTCCATGCCCAGTCAGACTCTTCACTTTGTGCAGGGCCCAGTGGGCTGTAGCTGAACTTCCACTTCCATAGCCTGATGGACTCCACATTTCGCTTCTGCATCTTTAGTCACATGGATGTGCAGGACTCAGAGGGCCTCTCCCTTTCACAGTCAGATGGGCTCCTCACTTGGCACAGAGCTTGGAGGGCCCTGCACATCTGTCTCTGTAGCCACACAGAAGCACAGAGCCCTGTGCTTCCACAGGCAGATGGATCTGTTTGAACAGGGGAATCACCTCTAGGAGAGAGAAAGTTATTCTGCCACTGTACATGTCGCTGGTGAGACCACACCTGGAATATTGTGTTCAGTTCTGGTGCCCTTACCTGAAGAACAATATCAACCTACTGGAGGGGGTCCAGTGGAGGGCAACCAAAATGATTCAGGGCATGGGGGACAGACCATATGAGGAGGGGCTGAGGGAGCTAAACATGTACTCCCCGGAGGACAGAAGGGAGAGGGGTGGATATGATCAAAATGTTCAAGTACCTTAAGGGTATAAACAGGGTTGGTACAGATGCACCTTTAACTGAAGAAAGGAGAGTACAACAAGGGGGTATTATCCTGAAATTGGTGGGGGGGTAGATTCAGTAAGGAAATGAGAAAGCACTTTCACTGAAAGGGTGGTGAAGGAGTGGAATGAGTTGCCAGAGGAGGTAGTGGTGGCAAAGACAATGGCCAGTTTAAAGTGGGTGGGGGTGGGACAGGGTGATGAAGAAAATTAGGATGCAAGGAAGCATTACTGGGCAGGGGAAGGGAAATGGGATGGTGGGGGATGACTCCAGGAGTAGTGGGGGGCAGCTCTAGGGAATTAACTGAGCTGCACACTTGAGTAGACTCAATAGACCATTATGGCCTGTTTATGCTGGCAAATTTTTATGTTCGTAACAAGGATTCTATTCTACTGTCTCAAAACTAAAGGAAATTTACTGCAAAAAAAAACCCCGGTGTTAATGCGCCAGTTAGGGTTCAACTTAAAGCAAGAAAAGTAGCAAAATGTGGTGCTAGGGTTTACAATCCTAACTACCCCCACAGCAAAAGGACAAGAACACACAAGCAACCACAGACAGTCATCATCAAGTAAGACAAACAACATACAACTGTTTCCAGATGACACAAAAGTCATCCATCATAAGGGTCCAGTGCTTTTGCAGCCATGGGTACACATGGAAATGACAAGACATACACACTCACTTCTAGCTGCAGATAGAAATCCAGCAAGTGAGGAGTCCATCTGGCCCTTCCATGGGGCTACAAATGCAGACAGATGGCCCTGCACAAAGTACCCAGTTGTGGCTGCAGAAGTGCAGGCCCCTCTGCAGCCACAAATACAAATCTGTGATACCCAAATTACAACACTGTTTTTGTCTGCAGAAGCACTTCTGTAGCCACAGATCAACATGTACAGTGTAAGACATACACAGCCAGTTGTGACTGCAGAAGCATACCACTCTGTGGGCCTACACGCCTGCAAATACACATGCACACTGCAAATGCATATCTATCTTTTTCTTTAAGTGAACCGGGGGTTCCACCCCAAGCTTCTCTTCTTTCCCCCCCCTTTACAGGTCACCCCCAGTGTTTTTTAAGTAATAAGTGGACCAGGGTGCCCACCTCTGGTACCACTTCTCTTATCCCCCTTCTCCAGGTCACCACCCCTTTGTTTAATATACATGGTGGCACCAGGGTACCCACCCCTGGTGCCATCGAAGATCATCCCAACACTGGGGTGTCCAATCCCCAGTGTCAGCTTCTGTCCCCTACAATAAAGAAAACTGTCCCTTTTTCATCTTTTTTTTGTAAGCTGAAAAAAGGAAATGGTCCATCGGTGATCTGACTCCCTGGCACACCCACTCACCCCACCCCAACCCATCATGCAGCACATACCACCTCACACTGCCTACATACCCTCACTCACCTGAACATATCCCATGACATAGATCCACTCTCTGATCGAAGACACGTCTTGCTGCTGGAACTGGCAACTGCAATACCGCACCTCATGAACAACTTGGGCTGGCAGTATAGCCTAGAGTTTAGAGTAATGAGCTGTGAATGACCTTGGTGTATCCAGCAGACCTGAGTTTGATTCCCACAACTTCCACTTGCACACTGTGTAACTCTGAGCAAGTTACTTAACCACCCAAGAGTTCCCTGGTTGCCCCTGAAAACAGGCACTTATGCCTAGTGAGCCTTACCCAATTACCAAAGAATAAAAACATTTTTTTCAATGTTGTTACCACCAATTTTTAATGTAGCTATTTTTTCACATCACTTCATGAGCATGACAGCTGTCATTTTTCAAATCCTGGATTTTTGCACTTGTGGCGTAAGATGACATTTTTGTGGGATTTCAAAATTTTCAATCACCGGGTTCATGAGATGGGGTCATAAGAAGGCTATGTTGAAATTCTGGTGTAAAATATCATAAAATGACTAAGTTATGAGTGAACATTGAAATACTGCTTGCGCTTCTGCAGCTTGACAGACTCCACATTTGGTGCAGGGCCCCTTCCACAGCCAGATGGACTCCTCACTTGGCGCAAGGCCCAGGCCCTGTGTGTCTGCATCTGTAGCCACACTGAAACACAGGCCCAAAAGGCCCAGTGCTTTTGCAGCTAGATGGACTCCTCACTTGGCATGGAAGTGCAGGGTCTACGCTTCCATGCCAAGATGGACTTCTAACATGATGCAGAGCCCAGTGGGCCCTGCATATCTCCATCTGTAGCTGCATGGAAGCACAGGGCCTCACTTGGCACAGGGCCTGGGCCCTGTGTGTCTGCATCTGTAGCCACTCCAAAGGGCCCTGCACTTTTGCAGCTAGATGGACTCCTCACTTGGCATGGAAGTGCAGTGCTTGCAGGGCCCTGTGCTTCCACACTCAGATGGACTCCTTGCTTGGCACAAGGCCCAGTGGGCCCTGTACATCTGCATCTGTAGCTGCACAGAAGTGCAGGGCACCCTTTGCATCCAGATGGACTCACTTTGCATAGAGCCCAGGCCCTGTGTGTCTGAATCTGTAGCCACACCAAAGCGCAGTGCCCAAAGAGCCTTGTGCTTTCACTGCCTACAGGGCCCTACACTTCTGCACCCAAATGGACTCCTCACTCAGTGCAGGGCCCAGTGGGCCCTGCATGTCTGTATCTGTAGCCACATAGAAGTGCAGGGTCCAGAGGGCACTGCCTTTCTACATCCAGACATGTCTGTTCACACAGATCCTGAAGAGATCCGCATGAACAAGGATACAGTTCCACTGTTGCAAAAAGAAAGGAAATTCATTGCAAAAAAACTGTTAATGCACCAGTTAGGATTTAGCTTAAAGCAACAAACATAGGGAAATGTGACATTAGGGTTTCCAACCCTAACCCCCCACCCGCCAAAAGCAGCAAAAGGATAAGCCCACACAAGAAACCACAAACAGCTATCATCAGTTAAGATAAGAAACATACAAATGTTTCCAGATGACACAAATGTTGTACACTGATGTGCTCTCTTCATGTATCTTTATCTGTGGTTGCATAAACACTGACCCAACAGCAGCATGTGCTTATGCAACTAGACCTGCATGTGTATGTCGTACAGCATGTTCTGCAGACAGAAGACACCATGAAATTTGTGTCTTTGCAGACAGAGGACCTCATGCATGCTGTACGAGGTAACTCACTAGACAGCATGATCCGATACTTCATGGTTTTCTAGATGTAACTGAAAACCTGCTACCCCTTGAATAGTTTCTAGATCCACTGCTGAAATCTTGATACCCATATTGTGACAGTACTTCCATCTGTGTAATGGCAGGTCCCACAGAGGCCTGCCCTTCTGGAGCCAGAAGTTGTAATGTATGTCTTACACCTGTGGGTGAAGAGGTGCAGGCCCCTCAGGGACCTGTGCTTCTGCAGACAGAAGATCTGCTGCAATTTTGGTATCATGGATTTTGTAGCTCCTGTGTTTCTGCAGCCAGAGGTTGGTGTGTATGTCTTATACCTGTGGCTGCAGAAGTGCAGGCCCATCAAGTGTGTGTATGTCTTACAGTGCATGAGTACCTAAGCCTACAGGAGTGCTGGCCCCTTACAGGCCTGTATGTCTGCAGACAAAAGAACTCTTGTAATTTGGGTATCATGATTTATATCTGTGGTTGTAGGGGAGGGTGCTTCTGCACACAGAAGCAGTGTTGTGATTTGAGCATCCTGAATTTCTATTTGCAGCGAGAAGCGAATGTGTATGTCTTGCGGTATACATGTTGCAGATACAAATCCACTAAGGTAACACATCAGTACTACTGCACTTGTGTCATCTGGCAACTGTTGTATGTTGTTTGTCTTACGTGATGATGGCTGTCTGTGGTTGCTTGTGTGTTCTTGTCATTTTGCTGCTTGGGGGGGTGGGGAGATAGGGTTGGAAACACTAATGCCACATCTCCCTACTTTTTTTTGTTTTAAGCTGCACCATAACTGGTGTATTAATGTAGGTTTTTGTGATGTATGTATCTATATTCACAAAATGGGTAAGAAAAATCCATGAAAATCCAGTCTCCTGATTAGACAAAAAACATCACATCACTGTGCATTATCCCACAGTGATCACATGCCTGCACTTCTTTATGTCCCTCAGAACCTTTTCACCAGCACCCTATACAAGGAGATCATTCCACACCTGGCATGCACAGGCTGCCACAGCTACCATAACATTAACATCCATAAGCCATATATGTAGCAAGCTGTCCCAAATTGCTCATCTAGTTCATTAAACAGTTATCTAGTTGATCCTGCCATGGTTCTGGTACATTACAATTCATTAAAAAAGAAGTATCTGGTCAATCCTGCCATTTGAACTCTCTGGTTTAAGCACTTTCATTTTCCTGTTACAGTGTGGCATGACCTGTCATAAACCCACTCAGCAGGTCCGGCCCTCTGCTCCCACGGTGCCAACCTCCGAGCGCAGTCTTGTTAACAGAACAGAGTAACCCTCCTGTCTGTTTTGTGGGTTTGAATCAAACTTTGGTCTCAAATTCTGGAGGGATTCAAACTGTGACCCTCTTGCTAGCATACCCAATGTACAGGCTCAGATAATTCTGCTCTTCAGGGGGACCAGATATCGTTTGCCTATGGGCACCTAACCAGGTGTACAAAATGAACCCTTAAAATTCTATTAAAGACCTCAGAATAAACTCTTACCTTTTCCCAGTTTGGTAAAATCAGTAACCTCTGTATAGTGTCAACTTTAACCATGTATGCTTCATTTGTCAAGAAAAAGAATTTCAAAGGCACACCAAGTAGTCTCTAAAGTAGAGGTTTACTTAAAGATAGATAAAAAATGTAAAATGTAAATACAGAACCATATATCACAAAAACATACAATCATTTAAAAGAACAAGTGTTAAAAAAAATGCAAAATTCCTACCACCAGACAATTAGACATATATCTAATGTATCTCTTCTAACAGTGCTGATAGACAGATGTTGTTGTCAAGAGAGTCCAAACGTGTGTTTTTACAGGTCACTCACAACATAATTAAAACACCGTCTTGAGCCTACCTTTTCAATGATGTCACCCAGCTCCTCCTCTGTTTATTAAAAATTATACAATCAGGATGTCTATCCAGCAGGAGGTAAATTAATTAAGGTGACCTCAGCAAAACGCATGTCCCCACATGACTTTCTTTAAATAACATCCCCTCTTTGATCTCAAGTAGCTATTCTTCCCAGGACACATCAAAGACACATCCTAGCAGCTGGCAAGCTACAAATAAGCTAGATAAACAGGAGATGCTTAATTTAGTCTCTTCTAGCCTGTAATTATCTCCTGGCTTTCCAGGTAACACCTTGTAGCAAAAATCTGGGAGGGGGGTGTCATTTCACAGGCTGTTTCAGCATGTCTTATGAGAGACACTTAATAAAACATTTTTATATTACAAAAATCATAGATTAATCAGAACCAGCTGTCTGAGTGTCACATGACCAAGCAGGGCTCCTTGCGATAAAAAAATAAAGTTTATACTCAGCAAGGTTTTGTGTTAAAAGATGTAATCTGTATGATTTCAAACTCAAGTTTTCCTATAAAAAGTTGCTGACTGTATAGTAAGGAGAGCGAGTGAATCAGTGGCATCACAAGTGTATTCGCAAGCATGGGTGAGGGCTACTATAGGAATGCTTGCTCATGTATCTACACTTGTGAAACTGCTGACTTGCTCGCTCTCCTTAATGTACAGTCAACAGCCTTTTTAGAAAAAAAAACTAAGTACGGGTGATGGATCCAAGCTGGCCAATGCCATGCTGTAGAGGAGTCTGAAGCACCCGAGTATTATCTTCAAAAACTCTGTCGGTGCCATTAACTCTCTGTAAAGCCCTGCATTTATGGACAATTTTTGTTGTAGTAACGAGGATGTCTAAAATGTTTCACAAAGCGAAAGACATTTCTTAATTTTTAAATCCCCCCAAAATGTAGCCTGGGACCAAAAAGACAGCCTGCCAGACACTTCTTACATGAAATGCCTCTCTTATAGCCGATTCTGTTGCCGGTTGAGTTGAAACTGCTGAGTCAGAGGATAAAAGTAAAAGAAAAATATCTGTGTCTGCTGAAATTAATGCTTCCAAGCCTGGATTCCCCACAGGGGCCTTGGTGATCTCTGTTGTTAATGGGATGGCAATGGGAGTTTCCATTACTACGCAATCCTCTGTCATGTTCAATTCTTCTCTGAAAATGGCAGCTGAGAATACTGAATTAGACCCTGATAACCCCAAGAACAGCTTGAGGTCTGAAGTTGAATCTGAGCCAATGATTGTTTGGGCTGATGCCTGTTTTAAGCCCAGGCCTGTCGATGCAGTTTTGGCTTCTACTTCAAGCCCGGATGAATTGAATGCCATGGGGGACAGATCTGTTAAGAACCCCATATAAGTCAACTTCCCAGCTGATTCTTACACTCAAACCTCTGACCATCTCTCTTCAAAAAATAATACTTTACAACCCAGCCCACAAGAAAAGTAAATGTTTTCTCCATCAGCGGTCCCTGTGCAGACGCAGTCTCCAAGTAAACAACACGTCGGCAGCACTGCGTCAGTGCCTCTTGAAACTTTGACTCCACTTCTAACTCAAAATAAAGGGATCTTACCTTCTGATTCTAAGCATGATTTATCTACTGAGCAGCTGCTTAATTTGACTTCTAAGATCCCAGACACGATTTCACCCATCCCTGAAGCTAACGAAGAACCTACACTAAATGCCTGCAATAATGAGCAATTGCAGCCTGATAATGAAGCAGTGACAACGTACCAACAATATAATGCTACAAAAGAATCAAATCATCAACAGGGCATTACTATCCCACAGTGGGCTCAGGGTTTGAAATATGACATTCTTAACTTTAAAACTGACATGCAAGCTGGTCTGAATAATATTAATCAATCACACTGTTCTATTACTCAAGCCCTTTCACAACTGAACATTAGGTTGGAGGCAATTTCAGAAAGAACTACTGCCCTGGAATCTAGGATACATTCAATAGAGTCAACAGTGGCACCACTAACTGATACTATAGCTACTCACACAGCACAGCTTAAATCCCTTATGACTAAGATGCAAGATCAGGAAGATAGAGCAGCATGATAATCTAAAATTAATTCAGATTCCCGAAGGACTGGAAGGGACAGATGACCCTACTTTGTTCTTTGAAAAGTTAATTACAATTGCCATGGGTAGAAAGTACCCTCAAGAGCTAATTTCTCTAGAAAGAGTCCACCGGGCAGCTCCAATGAAACGTTTGGATCCATAAGCAAAAAGCTAGGACCCTCCTCATGTGGTATTTATGAAACTCCATCGACAGCAGGATCGCGAGACGATGTTGCAAAAAACTAGGACCGAAAGTGGTCTGCAGTATGAAGGCAACAAATGTTCTGTCTACCCAGACTTCAGTCAAGCTACGATGAACCGAAGAAGATCATTTAACCAAATTATGAAGATTTTAGAGGAAAAGGGGATAAAGTACACATTATTACCTCCAGCCAAATTACGGTTTTATATACACAGTAGA
Source organism: Neoceratodus forsteri (assembly GCA_016271365.2). NCBI lineage: Eukaryota > Metazoa > Chordata > Ceratodontiformes > Ceratodontidae > Neoceratodus > Neoceratodus forsteri. The sequence goes on from CM028136.1 coordinate 898,841,139, forward strand.
ATGAGATACTTTACTTCCCCGCAAGAAGCCATGAAAGTGCTCGAGCAAGCTGATATCCACCCACAAGTACTCCACGAAGTTGCCTTTCAGAAGGGCTTACAACAGTCCCAATTGCGTAATCAGATCTTCCTCTCCAACAGATATGAGATATTGAGCCCAATCCAGGATCTTAACCAAACAATACCAGAGCTAATTTCAAACTCATCTCTTTCACAAGATCTATCGATCCAAAGAGACCGGATTAAAAAGCTTGAACAACAAAGACAATTGCTAGATGACTTGGTTGAATCGACTAATGGATGACTGCAATTAAAGAGCCACTGACGCAAAAAGTGCTATATTGCAGAATTAAAATATGCATACCCTCAGTAAATCACATACCAAAAACTAGGTTTCTACGATACAGTACTTCATTTTACAGTTATGAGTTATTTTGTCATTCTGATTTCACTAGCTGTTCAAAAAAGCATGTTTCAGTGAAGAGCTGATGATGATGTCATCTTAGGACCTCACAGTCTAGTATTCCCTGTCAGCAGGCTTACAGGACATGTTTCTCCAGAGCTGTAAAGATCATGTGCAATAGTTGTCTAAAGTAAAACAGGCAGCACCATTCAAAAAATATTGCTATACAAACTATATATGTTTCAGGTTTTGTAACAAAGTTGACAATATTGTATTTTATAATGCATTTTGTGATCCAGTTCTCAAGGGTTGCTAGATGCTGAGTCTAATGGTAAATAGCTCTGTACTACACTAAGATGTTTTATTTGTTTTATGGTGGTCACAGCAACGGAATTGAGCTTTTAGAAACATTAATCCTGTATCTCAATTCAGGAATGAAAGGGAAAAAAATGGTACATTGATGTTTATGCTAGAAGACAACATTACTTACAATAGTAATCCTGTTTCTTCCAGGGGACTCTTACTGTATTCTGACATATGCAGTATTGTCCCACCATAGTATTGCCCCGGAGCTGAAAAGGTTAATAGAACCTATGCAAATGAGAGAATGGTAGGCTCAAGCTTGGTTTTCAAACCACCATCCCTGGTAAACAACCCATCAATCGTCAGATTCTAACGAAGCTTGCCTAGGAAGCTAACTAATGCTAATCGGAATAAAAACAGAAATAGTAATAATAATAACAAAACATCACCTTACTCCCAACCCCCCTATCATCCCACTAATGAGAGACATTATCTCCAAGACTCAAGTCACAGATAGCCTATGGAAAAAAACAACCCAGGAGTCCACCACAGTAAAGCTGTAGTGCATTGCCCCCAGGTTCTAGAAGGGGAGGAAGGGTGGGAGCTCAGAATACAGTAAGATTCCCCTGGAAGAAATAGGATTATTATGGTAAGTAATGTATTTTTCTAACCCCAGGAAATCTTACTGTATTCTGACATATGCAGACTACCCAAGCAGTGCCTTTGGAGGTGGGTACAGAACCTACTTAGGAAACAGGCTCTGCAGTACTGCTGTGCCAAACTTACCATCACTCCTGGTCTGTAAATCCAGGCTATAATGCTTGACAAACATGTGAACAGTTTTCCAGGCAGCTGCCTTGCAAATATCCAACAAGGGTATGTCCTTTGAGGCTGCTATGGAAGTAGCAGTGCCCCTTGTGGAATGGGCTTGAAGGCCCACATGAGGCTCTTTACCAGCTTTGCTATAGCAGAACTGGATGCAGGCCACAATCCAGTGAGCAATGGTCCTCTTTGAAGCTGGTTTGCCCTTTCCTACCTCTCCATAAGTAAGGAGCAGCTGGGTTCTGTTCTCTGAACAGCAAGAGGAAGGAGTTGCTGTTATAACTATACTTCTCTACTGGGACTAAAGAACTAGAACTCTACTATTTGGACTTTCAATTTAGGGTAAAAAAAACAAAGAGTGTGTTCGTCTGAGTTGGCTGAAGTGAATTGTTATCTTTGCAGTTATGTAGGTGTTTGAGTCGGCTGAAGAGAATTGTTATCTGTACAATTATCTAGGTGTAGAATGACCTGTAAAGTAGAAGGAGTGACTTATCTAGAAGGAAGCCAGGTGTGTTGGATTTAAAAACTGACCTAGATAGCTTCTAGTGGAGAACAGCAAGAGGAAGGAGCTGCTGTTATAAGTATACTTCTCTACTAGGACTAAAGAACTAGAACTCTACTACTGGGACCTTCAATTTAGGGTAAAAACAAAACAAAATAAAAAGAGTTAGTGTGGTTGTCTGAGTTGGCTGAAGTGAATTATCATCTCTGCAGTTATCTAGGTGTTTGGTCTGAGTTGGCTGAAGAGAATTGTTATCTGTACAATTATCTAGGCATAGAAGGACCTGTAAAGTAGGGGGAGTGGCTTATCTAGAAGAAAGCCAGGTGTGCTGGATTTAAAAACTGACCTAGATAGCTTCTAGCAGAGAACAGCAAGAGGAAGAAGCTGCTGTTATAACTACACTTCTCTACTGGGACTATATTGCCCTCCTTCCCTCCCACCCTTAACTAGTTCTACTTTTATAGGCACAGGATTTGACTGACAACAGGAACTTCCTATCTGGGAGCAGGAAGGGAGTGATCACAGAGCCACAAAAGACTCACCATCCTAGAAGGAAAACAGTAGCTCTCCATCCCCCCTTGCTGCTGGAGATATGACTCTGAGCAAGTAAGGAGACTACTGAGAAATATAGGAACTTCTTGTCTCAGAACAGGAAGATCAGGAGCTTAAAGGGCATGGAGGCATTAAGTAAGCAGGGAGAAAAATAAACAAACAAACAGAGGAAAGAGTAAGTATTCAAAACAACAGTTAAGGGGCCAGAAATAAGACATGATGGGAGTGGTGTAGTACAGTGGCTGTGGAGCAGTAGTCTTCTGGGAGATGTTCTGGAGATGTGGTGTTGTCCCATCTGCAGGTACCTCTCTAGGCTGAGGGAGGAGGTTGCTCATCTCCAGGCTGAGTTGGCCATTATTTGGGGGACCTCCTCTCCCACCCAGGGACCACCAGGACCACCGCCGTTGCCTCAGAGATTGCCAAGAAAGAGGAGCGGTTGGACCACAGTGGGTTCAGGGAGGATGAGTGTGGTGAAACAGAGACACATCCCTCCAGTTGTAACTCTCCACAATTCATATGCCATTCTGGCAAAGTGTAGTTCCTCTATGGAGGCACCCACAGTGGAGACCAAGGAGGATGCTGGGAACCTCCACAAAGGAGACCAGCAGGAGGGTGGCATGGGACCCCACAGGGGAAGGAAACAACTCCTGGTGGGGGACTCCATTCTTAGGAGGGTAGAACTGGGGAAGGAAGGGGAGAGGGAGGTAAGGTGCCTGCCTGGCGCCATGGCTTGGAGGGACAGGGAGCGAATCCTCAGGATCGCGGGAGCAGTTGCATGGGGGGAGGAAGATGAATGTCATTGTCCACCTTGGGACAAATGACCTGGCTGGGAAAGGGATCAGAGCAGTGCAGAAAGAGTTTGTGGAGTTGGGGAAGGACCTTAGACAAGTAGCACACACAGTAACCTTCTCTGAGGTGCTGCCTGTCTATGGCATGGGTGAGGCTAGGGTGCTCCACACCACAGGATTCAATCAGTGGTTGAAAAACTGGTGCAGAGCTCAGGGGGGTTGGCTCCATTGGGGACTGGGGGTCCACCTGGAGTGATGCAGGCCTATACTGGCATGATGGTCTGCATCTGTCCAGGAGGGGAACCAGGATCTTAGGTGATAGGTTTAAATACTTCATTGGAAAGCATTTAAACTAGCCAAGGGGGGAGGCACTGGAAAGGAGCAGGGAATTCCTAGCTCCCCCCCAAAAAATCAAGGTAGTTAGTGAGGTAAACACCAAGATAGAGACGTCGATAGGGAGAAGGGCAGGGGTAAATGGAGAAAATGACAAAGGCAATAAGAACAGAAATGGGGCAAAAAGGGGTAAGGCCATCAAGAAATAGAGGGTAATGAGTACCAATGCCCATAGTCTGGGCAACAAGCTCCCTGAACTGGTGGCCTTGATGGAAGAGGGATGCCTGGATATCGTGGCAGACACAGAAACATGGTACACAGAGAACCATGACTGGGATGTTAACATACCAGGGTACACAACCTACAGGAGGGACAGGGAGGGGTAGAAGGGGGGGGAGTAGCTCTCTGTGTAAGGGAAGGGATAAAAGCAATGGAACAAAAGAGTAAAAATGGAGGAGAGGAGGAACTGTGAGTCACCTTAGAGACTGGAAATGGCACCACAATCTGCACAAGGGTTGTATACAGACCCCCATCTCAGGGTGAAGGAATGGACAAGGATATGATAGAAAGCATCCTTAGGATGGCAGAGAAAGGGGAGATATTGTTGATGGGGTACCTGAATATGCTAGATGTTAACTGGAGCACCTTTGCTGCAGCCACATTAAAGAGCAGGGCCATTCTCGATGCCCTACAGGGGGCATGCCTCAGACAGCTAGTGTTGAAACTCACTCAGGAAGGAACAATCTTAGACCTTGTACTCTCAAATGGGGAAAGTGAGAGGATCTCAGATCTAGAAGTGGGTAGCCATCTGGGAACAAGTGACCACCAAACAGTGTGGTTCATGATAAACTCAGCTGCAGAGTCAAGCCATACAAAAGTGAGGGAACTGGACTTCAGGAGGGCTGACTTTGGCAAAATGGGAGAGTGCCTTAGAAAAGCACTAGCAAACAGGCAAGAAGAAGGGGTGGAGCAATAATGGGGAAATATCAAAACTGCCATCACAGAGGCAACAAGCCTTTGTGTGAAGCAAATAAACAAATCTAAACAAAAAAAAGCCACTATTGTTCTCAAAAGAGGTGGCGGGGAAGGTTAGGGAGAACAAGATAGCATTTAGCAAGTATAAGGAAACACAGAAGGAGTAGGACAGAGAACTGTACCAGTTAAGGCAGAAGGAAGCAGGAAAGGCAGTCAGAATAGCAAAGGCCCAAACTGAGGAAAAGATAGCCAATTCGGTTAAGAAGGGGATAAATAGGGGATACATGATGGGCAGGAGTGGGATATGGAATATATTCTCACTCCTGCAGAGTGAGCTGTGTATTCTCATGAGGGCCGAAGGCACGAGTGAAAATATACAGCTCACGAGGCAGGAGTGAGAATATTTGCCATATCCCATGATCTGTCCACCATGTGTGCAATATATACACCACAGGGGTGAGAGCTGTAGGAAATTTTTTTTATGATTCTGTGTGTTTCTTGCTCATTCTGTGTATGCTGTCAGGGTGTGTGTGTGTGTGTGTGTGTGTGTGTATGTATGTTTTGAATGGACTGGAAGTGAGAAACACAGCTGACAATGTTTTGCAAAGTTAATTGAGTGAGTCAGAGGCTCACTGAGAAAGACAAATTGCTGCAGGTAGCACTGAGAAACAGAAACTGCTTTGTAAAACAGTTTCATTTAGAATTCAGGTTATTTTGAAGCTGAGATCAGGACAGGAATGAACTAGGAAAGTTAGAAACAAAATTGGACACAGGTGAGAGTCATTTGCAAAGCTAATTGAGTAAGTTGCAGCTTCAGTGGGAAAGAGATAAGAGAAAAACAAAGGGGGTAGTATAGCACAGTGGTTTAAGGCTCTGAGCTGCAAACCTGGAGACCTGGGTTTGAATTCTATAGCCCTCACTTGCATACTGTGCGATTCTGAGCAAGTCACTTCAGTTTCTTGTGTTCCCAGGTTGCACCTTAGTGTGTTTCTCTTCTGGTAAAATATAAACTGTTTTCTGAAGCAGTTTCCTTTAGAGTGCAAGCTGCAGTGAAGTTATCCTCACTTTGGTGACAACAGCAGAGTATGGATAAATGTCGTCTTCAGGATTTATTCTCACTGCAGTGGAAATAACACAGACTATCCCACTGAGAAAGCTCTCACCGCCCCCCCCATGGTATATAACCTTTTATAGGTACATTAGGGAGTGTAGAAAGACAAAGGGAGGGATAGTGAGGCTGAATAGAATGGACAGTGGATGGGCAGAGAGAGAGAGAGAGAGAGAGACAAAGAAAAAGCAGGGATACTGAATGAATACTTCTGCTCAGTATTCACAAAAGAGGAGATGGGGGAGGTACCTTATCCAGTTAACAGAAGCACTCTAGATAGGTAGGGTTGATCCCAGTCCTTTCACAGAAGAAAGGGTTCTGAAAGAACTCCTAAAACTGAAGGTGGACAAAGCAATGGGGCCTGACAGGATTCACCCCATATTTCTTAAATAATTAGGGGGAGAACTAGTGACACCACTGACTACCCTTTTTAACAAATCATGGGAGGATGATGTAGTACCTGAGGACTGGAGGAGGGCATATGTGCAAGGACAGTGGTTTACCGCATACGCAATGACACAGCCAGAATCCTGGAACTCTGATTGGTCTCTGGGAAAATGGCGCCAAACCGGAAACCGCGTTTGTTCTCATAGTGCCTGTAGTCTTGAGCTTTTAAAAGTTTCAGCCTTGGTAGCATGGTTTCTGCTTGCTTGCCTGCTTGATCCTGTGCTGTTGGTATCATCTACTTATTGCTGCTTTTCTGCTCCTCGTGTTTCTGCCACTTATTTCTGCTCCAATTCGTAAGTAACCACTAACCACAGCTCTGGTAGTACAGTGGTCTAAGTTTTAGTTAGCTTGTTCCAGAAAGTAGCAGCAACCAAGGAATGTACCTGCTGTATTTCATTTTTAACATTTCCAATGATCAGTCAGAATGTATTTTTTTTAACCATGCTTGCTGCCTGTGTGTGTGTGTGTAGTTTGCTGCAAAACTGGAGCAGCGTATTTTGTTTTTCCCCTGGCTAATTTCTCTTCTACTATGCTCTTGGTGCTACGTTAAAGAATCAAAAGTAATTGAGTAATTACATCAGGGGCATTTGCGGTGTTTTGGATGGCAGTTTTCAGGGGTTTTCAGCGAGCGATCAAGCAAGTGGACTGGCAGGGGGGGCAGTACCTGTACTGAGCTGCGAGTTAAAAAAAAAAAAACATTAGTGTGCCACTGAATCCTTGCTGAAAGCACAGGAAGTTGTTTTAGTTAGCCAGACCTCCGTCCCAGCCACCATTGAAGGAGCAGGATTGCAACATCAGGAAGGTAGGTGTATCCTTCCAGCACAAGTTGTCAGGACTAGGGATTAATGTAGGGTATGTTTATTATGTGTGGACTGAGAAAATATTGCCATTTCTCGGCTTCGTCAATTGCATCTATGCACGGGGGTCACCATCTTAGCCAGGTCTAAGATGACTGGGGGGGGTTTAAACTGACTCCATCTTAGCCAGGTTTCAGCTTGGGGTAATGTGTAAGAATGGCATTTGGCAACCCATCTACATTCTTTTGCACATTTTGATATTGTGAGATTTGCATCACTCACATATGGTGATAAAATGTTGCTTTCTTTGAGGGGACACAGTGTGGGTTGGGTGGGGACACTGGTTGTATGGGGTTGGGTGTGGAAACTGGTCACACGTGGCTCCATTGGAGATGGGCCATGGGTTAGTGATATTCTGGCAGTGGGGTGGGGGCTCTGATCACTATGGTGGTGTGGGGACATTAGGTGTGGTTTGAGTTAGGGAACACCAGTCTTGGTGGAGTCAGATGAGGGATGCTGGCATTGTGCGTGCTGATCCGTCTGGGTGGGGAGTGACTGTGCCGGTCTGTTAGGGTGGGGAGAGTCACTGTGCCATTCAGTCAGAGTGGAGAGAGTGGCTGTGCTGGTCTGTTGAGGTGGGGAGAGGGGCCGTACTGGTACATTAGGGTGAGGAGAGTGGCCGTGCTGGTATGTCAGGGTGGGGAGAGTGGCCATGTGCCAGTCTGCGGGGTGGGGAGAGGGCCGTGCATTTCCAGCCGGTGGGAGAGTGGCTGTGCTGGTCTGTGGGGGTGGGGAGAGTGGCTGTGCCATTCAGTGGGGTGGGGAGAGGGCCATGCGTGTCCATCCAGGTGGGGAGAGTGGCGTGCCAGTCCATGGGGGTGAGGGGAGTGGCCGTGTGTGTCCATTGGGGTGGGAGGCGGCCGTGCCGGGTCTGTTGGGGTGGGGAGAGTGGCCGTGCCGGTCCATGGGGGTGGGGAGGTGGCCTGCCAGTCCGTGGGGGGGAGAGCCGCTTCTGTCCATGGGGTGGGAGAGTGACTGTGCCAGCCTGCCGGGGTGGGGGAAGTGGATCTGCTGGTCTGTTGGGGTGGAGAGAGTGGCCGTACTGGTACGTTAGGGTGGGGAGCATGGCCGTGCTGGTCTGTTGGGGTGGGGAGAGTGGCCATGCCGGTCCATCGGAGTGGGAAGAGTGGCCATGCCAGTCCATTTGGGTGGGGAGAGTGACTGTTCTGGTCCATCTTGGTGGGGAGAGTGGCCATGTCGGTCCATCTGGGTGGGGAGAGTGGCCATGCTGGTCCATCGGGGTAGGGAAGAGTGGCCGTGCTGGTCTGTCGGGGTTGTGAGTGGCCATCCATGTCTGTGGGGGTGGGAGAAGTGGCCGTGCCAGTCCATGGGGGTGGGAGAGTGGCCATTCCAGTCCTATGGGGTGGGGAGAGTGGCCGTGCTGGTCTGTCAGGGTGGGGAGAGTGGCTGTGCCAGTCCATTGGGGTAGGGAAGAGTGGCCGTGCCAGTCCATAGGGGTTGGGAGAGCAGCCATGCGTGACTGTGGGGGTGGGGAGAGTGGCCATTTCAGTCCATGGGGGTGGGGAGAGTGGCCATGTGTGTCCATAAGGGTGGGGAGAGTGGCCGTGCCGGTCCATCGGGGTGGGGAGAGTGGCTGTGCTGGTCCATCGGGATGTGGAGAGTGGCTGTGCAGGTCCATCGGGGTGGGGAGAGTAGCCGTGATGGTCCGTCGGGGAGGGGAGAGTAGCCGTGCATGTCCATGGGGATGGGGAGAGTGATTGTGCCAGCCTGCCAGGGTGGGGGGGTGGATCTACTGGCCTGTTGGGGTGGGGAGAGGCCGCACGGGTACATTAGGTGGGAGAGGGCCGTGCTGGTCCGCCTGGGTGGGAAAGTGGCCGTGGCCGTCCACTGGGGTGGGAGAGTGAACGCCAGTCCGTCGGGGTAGGGAGAGTTACCTTGCTGGTCCGTCGGGGTAAGGAGAGTGGCCATGCATATCTGTGGGGGTGGGGAGAGTGGCCTTGCCGGTCCGTGGGGGTGGGGAAGTGGCCGTACGTGTTCATGGGTGGGGAGAGTGACTGCCAGTCTGCCGGAGTAGAGGGAGTGGATCTGCTGGTCTATTGGGGTGGGGAGAGTGGCCATGCTGGTCTGTCATAGTGGGGAGATTGGCCGTGCTGGTCCATCAGGATGGGGAGAGTGGCCATGCCAGTCCGTCAGGGTGGGGAGAGTGGCCGTGCTGGTCAGTCGGGGTGGGGAGAGTGGCTGTGCCGGTCTGTGGGGGTGGGAGAGTGGCCATGCGTGTCGTGGGGGGTAGGGAGAGGGCCATGCGCATCCATCGGGGTGGGGAGGACCATGCCAGTCCATCGTGGTTGGGGAGTGGCTGTGCCAGTCCATGGGAGTAGGAAGAGTGGCCTGCATGTCCATCGGGTGGGGAGAGGGCCATACTGGTCTGCCGGGTTGGGGAGAGTGCCGTGCCAGTCTGTCAGGTGGGGAGAGTGGTCATGCGCGGTCCGTGGGGTGGGGAGAGTGACTGTGCCAGTCTGCCGGGTGGGGGAGTGGATCTGCTGGTCTGTTGGGGTGGGGAGTGGCCATGCCAGTCTGTTGGGCTAGGGAGGGTGGACGTGCTGGTCCGTCAGGGTGGGGAGAGTGGCTGCGCCGGTCCATGGGGGTGGGGAGAGTGGCCGTGCATGTCCATGGGGGGTGGGGAGAGTGGCCATGCTAGTCTGTCAGGAGGGGACAGTGGCCGTGGCCGGTCTGTCGGGAGGGAGGGAGGGAGGGTGGATGTGCTGGTCCATAGGGGTGAGAAGGGTGGATGTGCCCTGTCCGTCGGGTGGGGTAGAGTGTCCATGCCAGTCTGTAGGAGTGGGGAATGTGTCCTGGCTGCTCGCAAGTAGGGTCTGCACCAGAAGGCATACGAACAGAGACTTAAGGAGCTTAACATGTATACCCCCGAGTTAAGCAGGGAGACATGATAGAAAGTCCAAGAGGGTAGCATCTTTCAGAAAAATAGGTGTTCAAGAACAAGGGGCACAATTTGAAGATAGAGGGGGAAGGCCTGGAAATAATGTGCCAGTCCATCGGGTGGGAGAGTGGCTGTGCCGGTCCATAGGGGTGGGGAGGGTGTCCATTGGGGGTGGGGAGAGTGGCCGTGCAGGTCTGTCGGGTTGGGGAGAGTGGCGTGCCAGTCTGTTGGGGTGGGAGAGTGGTCATGCGTGTCCATGGGGTGGGGAGAGTGACTGTGCCAGTCTTCTGGGGTGGGAGAGTGGATCTGCTGGTCTGTTGGGGCGGGGAGTGGCCGTGCCGGTCTGTTGGGGTGGGAGGGTGGATGTGCTGGTCCATAGGGGTGGGGAGGGTGGATGTGCCCTGTCCGTTGGGGTGGGGTAGAGTGTCTGTGCCAGTCTGTAGGGGTGGGGAATGTGTCCTGGCTGCTCGCAAGTAGGGTCTGCACCAGAGAGCATACGAACAGAAACTTAAGGAGCTTAATATGTATACCCTCGAGTTAAGCAGGGAGACATGATAGAAAGTCCAAGAGGGTAGCATCTTTCAGAAAAATAGGTGTTCAAGAACAAGGGGGCACGATTTGAAGATAGAGGGAGGATGGCTCGGAGGTAATGTGAGGAAGTATTTTTTCATGGAGAGGGTTGTGGATGCATGGAACTTCCTTGTGCTGCACATTGCCTGCCTTGCCATTTGCTGCCACAGGACTACTACTTTTCTATGTGCCTGGTAAGTTTTTTTAATTTAGTTTTTTATTTTTGGAAAGCCATGCTGCTTTTATTTGAGTGGGAAAGCAAGGAAGGCAAGATGTAGGGTGGAGGGGAAGGGGTGTGTGCATGAATTGTATGCTTAATGTAAACAAACAAATGAATAACGTGTTTTAAATATGACACGCATGCTGAAAAAATGTTTTTTTGCCTCCGGCCATGGTGGAGGGAGTGGCAGACGGGCACAGTGACACAGAACCATTTTTCCCAGCATGTATGCCAGTCGGCGGGGCCCGTGCCACGCTCTGGTGGTTGGTCGTTGATGATCGGCAGATGGACGGGCTGGGCGGACTGGCACACATGCTGAAAAAAATTGGTTCTGGCCTCGGAGGGTGGGGCAGAGTGGCACAGAACCATTTTTTTCCAGCATGTATGCCAGTCAGCGGGGCCCGTGCCGCTCTCTGGTAGTTGGCCATTGTTGGTCGGCAGAGGGATGGGCTGGGCGGACTAGCACACATGCTGAAAAAAATAGGTTCTGGTCTTGGAGGGAAGGGTGAATGGGCAGAGTGGCACAGAATCATTTTTCCCAGCATGTACGCCAGTCAGCGGGGCCTGTGCCACGCTCTGGTGGTTGGTCGTTGACGGTCGGCAAAGGGACAAACTGGGCAGACTGGCACACATGCTGAAAAAAATTGGTTCTGGCCTCGGAGGGAGGGAAAGGCGGATGGCCAGAGTGGCACAGAACCATTTTTTCCAGCATGTATGCCAGTCAGCGAGGCCTGTGCCATGCTCCAGTAGCAAACATTTGCAGTGTATGCTTATATATATTTCTTCACATTACTGTGTGGTCTGACAAGATGTTACGTAGCCTGTCCTCCTCATTTAGCACCCTGGATGCCCCGGGGGGACTGGCTGGGTCACAGGCCAGGGTCCCGGGCTTGTGACCCAGCCAGTCCCCACCCAGGTGGAGGGAAGGTGCATTGTTTGGTTTTGTGGTGATTTGCTGGGCATGTCTTTATTGAAAAATGCATTATTTCACTTATCATTTACTGTGTTGTACTGCCAGGGACCTGCTGTCTCTATCCTGGATATCCTGAATGTAAACTAAACATGGAGTTAAAAAAAAAGTGGGTTTGAGTGGTGTGCACGTGTGTGCATCTACATATAAGAATCAAGACACACACTCCGACAAAAACTTTATTAAACCTCATCAAACTGAATGAACCATGTTTCATCTGTGCCATTCAAAACTGTTGGATGAGACAACTTTGAAGTAGTTGGTGGGTCCAGCCTATGGATTAATTTGCTCTGAAAGGACACGGTAGACAAAACCCAGAGGGCATCATCCGTGCAGTTGGAAATGTGGATCGTCCTCCTTGGTTCCCTTCATCAGTTTTGGAGAATGCAGGCACCAGATTACCTAGGGTGTAGACAAAGACACGTTGATTAAGCTGTCGAACTGCATGTTTGCAATTTTACCACTTTTATAAAAAAATGTTCTTTGTTGAACCTTTTGCTGGAATGTCTAATGGAATATGTTGGAGGCCTGACTTTTACTTTTACATTTAAAAGTTCTGAATAAAGAAGTAGCTGGTGGGGGGGGGATGTTCACGGCAACCTGGGCTACCACAACCAGGCTCAACACCCACTGACATAGATGATGTTAATAAAAACATCAACCAAGTACTTGCATTTCAGGGGGTACTGTGTGGCAGTGCATGGGTATCTGGAGTGGTCGTTCATACAAACTTCTTGTGGTGGCTTTTCTCCTAGGTGGTGTGGTGTAACTGCCTTGGCACCAGGGCATTAAGCATTTGCTTGGATGGGGATGGGAAATTAGAGATATGGTGAGTTCTTAAAGGAGAACTACTGGCTGAGGTGAAGCTCTGAGCACTGTACAGATTGGGCTCACTTCATCTATCTTGTCCCCCCTCCCGCAGGCACTATATTAAATTAATAATCTTTGCACTTAATCACTCAAACTGGTAAATTCTCCGGTGCACCCGGCTCATTAATTTAGGAGCTTGTGAACATCTCGCACTCTCGCTCATGAACTGATGCCTTGCCCTTTCTTCAAGTGCTATTATGCTTGGATATTGAAGTTTTGTGCCATTTTATTATAAATCCCATGGTGTGCCTAGGCCACTATTGCCCCTCCAATTGAGAAAGGGAAAGGGGCAAGACATTGTCATCAGCTTGCAGTTTTAATATGAATAAGCGTGCGTCATGTTCAGTAGCACCATCATTAAAATTCCGGGTGCTCCAGAGGATGTAACAATTTGTACTAGTGATCAGGTGAAAAGATTAATTTACCTACGGTAACTGCAGGAAGGACAGCGGAGACAAATCCCTCATCTGCACAGTTGTCATGGTTTCACTGCTGCCGGTAGAACTCCTTTCATGAGTTTGAGCTCCGACATGAAAACTAAGAGGCTCCATTTTCATGAAGACCAAGTTAGAAAGTGCCCAATTTACTGTTTTTGTGATTCCAGATTGGTTTATTCTTTGGCAGACATTGTGTTTGTATCTCTCCATTAGCATCCTCATTAATGATATGTGGATTTTTTTACTTGGATGCACTTTGTTTACAAATAAACCAATCCAAGCATCTAAATATTAGATAGGGACTGAACCGTCGGAGTCCACCTTGGCATCTGGTGGTTCGGCTTACTTCACATCTGAGCTTGGACAGATCGGTACATGGCATTGGGCTGCAGTGCTGCCACTGTTGCCATCACACTGGACTGGTGGGGGATGCAGTGCTTCCACTGCTGCCATCGCACCGAATGGGTGGGGGCTGCAGTGCTGCCACTGTTGGCGTCACACTGGATGGGTGGGGGCTGCAGTGCTGCCTGTTGCTGTCACACCAGACGGGTGGGGGCTGCAGTGCTGCCACTGTTGCTGTCACACTGGAGGGGTGGGGGCTGCAGTGCTGCTGTTAAGCATTGATTGAGGAAAGACCACTGTTTCCATTTTGCCTGGAGATGGAAGTTGAAGTCACTTCTCGGTGCTTTCAAGGCTATGCTCTGCTACAGACTGTACTGCTGCTCAGTTCGCACTGAAATCTGGCCTGTTGACTGATGTGGATGCCTGAACTCCAGACCTGCTAACAGCAACTTGTCCTGTGATTGTGTCGCTGCTGCTCCACTGAAAAAGTACATTTTTTGGATGTCTCATGGTTCACGTTTTTGGTCAGGGTTGTGGGCAAGACTGTCTGGTTCAGTTTCTTGGTCGGGTTTGGGGGAAACGGTAGCTATTCAAGGTAGTGTTTATTTTCAGGTGGTTAGTGACTGAATGGTTTGGAGTGTTGGTGCCAAGTTGGGCTGCCATGTAACTGCTCCACCATCAACCGCAATTGAAATAATTGAAAATTACTTGCAGAGATACTGACACCAACCCTGGCTGGACACTTTGTCAGTGATGGCCCTGGTGGCAGTCACTGAGACTACTGCGTCCCAGTCAGTGAGGAGTTGCCCATGAGTGAGTTGGATGAATGGAGGGTGTCTGCATCAACATCCTCCATGGAAGTGGGTTTTGTCAGTACACTCCGCCATGTTGACTCAGAGCCCTTGTCCCCAAATGCAAACATGTGGGAATCTGCTGCTTTAAGTTTTATACACCCTTCGTGGTTTGGCACAAAGATGTGTTTCCTGTAGGTGGTGATAACTAGGGACTGGGGAGTGTGGGTGGCAAGCTGGGCCATCGCAATAAGACCCTACCTATATGGACCCCTGCTTATGTACTTGGCTTTCAGGGTACGTGGCTGCAACCATGGCTATTGGTAACACCTTAGTCCTGGTGGCACACAGCTGAACTTTCAGGTTCTGTCTCCCGGCAGAGGAGGCAGATGACATGCCTAATTAGGTGTCATTTATGTGTGTGTGTCTTTATTTAGATAATAATTGGTTTTTTTTTCCTGATTGTAGGCTTCAACAATCCTGCTTGGTGTGAATTTCAGCTGAAAATAATTATCTCCTCTAAAAGGTATGCTATGGTCTTCATGTTCATATGTTTTATCAAGTTTTGGTTTGTTTCAGTTGACTCAGCTGGGGTTTTAGGGATGGGTCTGGACAGGACTCATTATGAAATGATGACATTTCTCTTGAACTCAATAACCCTGAGCTGGGGAGACCGCCAAGGTCTTAGTGCAATGCGGTGGGCAATCCTACTCCGAAGGGGAGTGGACCTCTGAGTAGGTGTTGAATGTTACAGGAGGCAAACAACGGTGGCAAAAAAGTTCCCCCTCCTGGAAACAGAACATGGGTTGGGGCACCATACTGGCCAAGTTGCCAGTGGCCTAGCCCTCCATGCCATGGGAGCATGGGAGCTAGCTTTGGCATTACCCTTGCTGTTCTCCTGCTTGACTAGGGGTAGGGTAGCGGTTCCTCACATCTGCTACCTTACTTCTGTCAGGCGGGTGTCCATCAGGCTACTGCACATGGGATCCTATATGTCATCAGGATTTCTCATTAGCTGTGACTGGGGCTATATTCTGATGTCAGTATTCTACTTCTACATTTAGTCAAGCCTGTGATGGCTTGAGGTCAGCTTGATTTCTGCAGCTGCTCCGCCCGACTGTCATCCATGGATTGACCATGGATTAGCAATGAGATTCTGATTCTGGTATTCTTGTTTTTTGTATGGATTGTGAGCTTCTGAGGTCAGCATGTTTTCTGTAGCTGTTCCTCCAGACTCTCATCCATGGGCAGAAATTATCTGTGAGATTTTGATCCTTAATGTAGTAGTTCTGAAGCTTTAATGAGTAGTTCTAAAGCTCGTTTTAATATCTCTCCAATTTGTGTTCCACTTTTTAGTTCTTTGGAGTTATCTGCACTACACATTGTGATGGCAACACCGAGCAAAATGGCTAAACTTTCCAGTGTCACTGCTAAGGACTGTGCATTGCAATTCAAGTCAGACAGCACGTATGAGGATGGAGGGAACATGTTTTGTCACTTTTGTGATCACTCCATTGACTATGTGAGGAAGGATACAGTGGTGGATCACTGCAAAAGTAAAAAAAAGCATACAAAGAATGCAAGCCAGAAGAATGGCAACAGACAGGTGACACTTCATACCAGCTTTACTGCCACAACTTCTGCAGCTGCAGCACGAGAGAATACTGTATTGGGTGTACCGAGGGCTTGGTGTGGTGCAAATATACCCATTGAAAAGTTGGATCAACCATGCATAAGAGACTCAATGGGGGACGTTAAAGGAATTAGTGTTCTCCCAAAGGTATCCACCTTGAGGTAGAACTACTTGCCCAAATTGAGGAGGGAAATGGAGGAGGGAATTTCACAGCTTGTGAAAGGGAAGAAACTCTCTGTGATGTGCGATGAGATGACCTATGCAGATGCTCGCTGTATACTGAACATAATTTTTGTCATGCAGGGTGGAAAATCTATCATTGCAGACACAACAGAGTTGACAGCCATGAACCACACCACTGTCATACAAAGTGTTATAAAAACATTGCAGAAATATGATGTTGAGATGGACCAAGTAGTCACCTTCATAAGTGACAATGTGCAGTACATGCTGAAGTGCTTCAAAGATGTTTTATATGGCCTTATTGGTGCCCATGTGATCCATGTTGGTTGCTGGGCACATGTTTTATCCTTGGTGGGAGACACATGGATTGACCATTTTTAACTGGTCAATAAACTTGCAGCACTTGTGAAATATGCATTCCGGCAATCACCCAAATGCAAGAGAGAGTACTTGGCAATCCTGGAGGGGTGAGATGCAGAAAAGAAAACATTGCCTCCTGCTCCTGATTTAACCTGCTGGAACACTTGGTTTGAAACAGTTAAGTACCATTCAGTTTACCTTCAGCACTTAAGAGACTTCTTCCAGGAGGAAACAAGTGATTGCAACTCCATGAATTCGTTGAGAAAACTTTTCCATGAATGGTTTACAGAACTGCAGATTCACACAACCTTCATCGCCGAAAACTGCAATAACCTCATCAGTGCAACAGAGCTTCTAAAATGCAAAGACAAACCCTTGGCTGTTTCTATATATGATACACTTCATGGAATAAAACAGAGGTTTCAGATGGGTGTATCAAAAATAGAAGCATTTGGAGAAAGGACAGATGAATACTTAGCTACTCTTAGGCCACGGGTTAAGCAGGAACAGAT
The DNA here is from genome assembly GCA_016271365.2 of Neoceratodus forsteri. NCBI lineage: Eukaryota > Metazoa > Chordata > Ceratodontiformes > Ceratodontidae > Neoceratodus > Neoceratodus forsteri. The sequence goes on from CM028136.1 coordinate 898,858,015, forward strand.
TGCAGTGTTCCAAAAGGTATTTGGAGTAGCCTTAAACAAAATGGCAAAGCACATGGAAACAAACCCAGCCAAAGAGTTCTTGAAAGCCTGCCGTATTTTGAACTCCTACAACCTTCCCAAATTGAGTAGGGACTTCACGCACTATTCCAGTGACATTGGTGTATTTGAACTGCACAAACAAACTGGACTACGAAAGGATTGTGAGATGTATGTTGGGGCAGGACATATGAGAGCTTCCAGACATAATGGACTTTAATGTTGGCCAGTACTGGATTCCAGTACAGCCACAATTAACAGTACTAGCCAAAGCTGCTCTGCAAGCAATTTGGATATCTGTGTGGAGTGCCGATGTGAAGAGATCCTTCTCGGTCTACAGACAGATCCACACAGACCAAAGATGTAACCTGCTAGTAGACAATATGAAATTGCTATCCCAGTTTATGTACAATAAGTCAAAGGATTAGATTTTTGAATGTTTTCCACATTTAATTTATAGAGTTTAACCATTTTCAATAATTTTGTTGGCTTGTTTTTCACATTCATTGGCATGTTATGTATTTACATACTTTAGATTTTAGTTCGTGTGTTTTTCACTGAATATATTTTGTCATACTGTATTGTACATTTTTGTCTAGGTTTTGTTTTTGCAGTTTTTCACATTTCACGTACTTTTGCACATTTGACACTTCAAGTACTTGTATTTAGGTTTTAGTTCACTTGTGTTTCATTATATATTCACTGTTTTTTACATTCTGCAAATTTTCACTTAGATTTTGTTTTTGTTCACATTTTTCAGCTGTTGTACTTTTATATGTTTTGGATTTGTAATCTTTTGCACTCTATAAACTACTTTTCTTGAAATGCCGTACTTGCTTTTATTATTGACTTCATTTACATTTCTTGAGATGAGGACTTACGAGAAAGGCCATGTGGGTGGGAACTTAGTCTGCTTTGTGTGGTGGCTGGTGGCAATCTCTAATGGCTAGTTCTTTTAATGTATCCAAGTGTCCTGCAAGCTAATGTTCTGTATTGTCACACCCAAAGGATATGGGCTGTACAGCTGCACCACCACACTACTGCCAACACACTGGAAGGATGGAGGCCACAGTACTGCCGCCATCGCACAGGAGGGGTGGGGGCCACAGTACTGCTGCTGCCATCACACCAGAGGGATGGGGCACACAGTGCTGCTGCCAATCACACCCAAGGGAGGGGTCCACAATACTGCTGTTCCCACTGCACCAGAAGAATTTGGGGCCATAGTTGTCCTGTCATTATACAGGAGGGATAGGGGGAGTAGTGCATCTGCTGCCTTCACACATTGTAGCTTCTAAAATAACTTAATAGCTATAAGTGTAGATATGCAACAGCAGAGGTAGAAATTTGAAAATTCACACTAGCAGAGTGAAAAAATATGGTTAAATACAGGTCACAAAGCCAACACTAGCAAAAAATGATTTTGGCCTTGCAGACACTGGTGACAATACCGGTTTTGTCAATCTGCAAAATGGAATTTGCCTTTTCTCCATCACGGTAAACCATTGTCCCCACAGATGTGATTCTCCTTCACAAAAGTGGGAGCAAGACAGAGGCAGGAAACTACAGACCTGTCAGTTTGACCTCTGTGGTAGGGAAAATGATGGAATCAATTCTGAAGGAAAGAATTGTTGAGAACCAGAATCCAGTGGGGCACAGAACCCAAGGCAGCATGGATTCACTGCGGGAAGGTCATGTCAGATGAATCTAATCAATTTCTTTGACTGGGTGACCAAAGTAGTAAACCAGGGAGGGGCTGTAGACATGGCCTACCTAGATGTTAGCAAGGCATTTGACACAGTCCCACACAAAAGATTAATAAACAAATTAGCCAGCCTGGGAGTGGGTCCCAGAGTGGTAGCCTAGGTAAAACACTGGCTGGACAACAGGACACAAAAGGTAATGGTAAACAGAGTCCACTCTGAAGAAAGGGGGGGTTACTAGTGGGGTACCGCATGGTTCTGTACTGGGTCCAGTCCTTTTTAATGTATTTATAAGTGACATTGCAGATAGACTGGAAGGAAAAGTATGCCTCTTTGCAGATGACACAAAGATCTGCAACAGGGTTGATACACAAGGAGTGTGGAAAGATGAGAAGGGACTTGGCAAGGTTGGAGGACTAGTCAGAAGTATGGCAGCTTGGATTCAATGCAAAGAAGTGCAAAATAATGCACCTGGGAAACAAAAACCCAGGGGAAGATTACACAATGGGGGGAGGTAGTAACAACAACAAGAATGGAAAGGGACCTGGGGTAGTCATATCAGATGACCTTAAGGTTGGCAAGCAATGTGAGAAGGCAGTAGGAAGGGCTGGGGGATACTGGGATGTACAGGGAGAGGCATCACCAACAGAAAACAGGAAGTAGTTATCCCTCTGTACAGACAGTTGGTGAGACCCTATCAGGAGTACTGCATCCAGTTCTGGTGACCCCATCTCTGCAAGAACATAGACAGGATGGAGGCAGTCCAGAGGAGGGCAACAAAAATGGTGCAGGGTCTGCAAGAGAAGCCATATGAGGAGAGACTAAAGGAGCTTAATATGTATACCCTCGAGGAAAGGAGGGAGAGGGGGGACATGATAGAAACTTTTAAGCACCTCAGTGGAATCAACAAAGTCCAAGAGGATAGCATCTTTCAGAAAAAGAGATGCGCAAGAACAAGGAGACCCAATTTGAAGATAGAAGGGGGACGACTCAGAGGCAATGTAAGGAAGTATTTTTTCACAAAGAGAGTGGTGGATGCATTAAACCACCTTCCTGAGAAGGCTGTGGGATCTAAAACTGTGGGAGAATTCAAGAATGCATGGGACAGAAATAAGGCAATTCTTGTGGGGAGTAGGAAGAAATAGGCTGTTGGTTAACTAGGATCTGCAGCTTATCCAGTAGGTATGGAAATGGGCAGACTAGGTGGGCCAAGCAGTCCTTATCTGCCATCAAAGTCTATGTTCCCTATGACCCTTGTTGTGCTTCAGGTAGTAACTGATAGCCCTTTTGACATCCAGGCTGTGCAATCTGCATTCACCTGAGCATGAATGGTTAGTGAAAAAGACAGGCAAGGTAATAGACTGATTAAGGTGAAAATCAGACACCACCTTAGGAAGAAACTTCCTGTTTGTTCTTAGGACTACCTTATCACTATGGAAGGAAATGTACTCCTGATCTGTACACAGGGCCTGTACCTCACTGATCCTTCTGGCTGAAGTAATAGCTATTAAGAACACAGTTTTTCAAGTAACGTACTAGAGCTCTGCTGATGACATTGGCTCAAAGGGTGGCTGCACCACCTGACCAGTACAGATGTTAAGATCCCACCCTGGAGTGGGCTCTCTGTCTGGGGGGTCCAAATGCAAGAGCCACTTGAAGAACTTCTTGAACACCTGTTCTGAGGCCAGAGAAGACTTTCTGCCAACCGAGAGATAAACAGACTGCTGCTAGGTGAACCTTTAATGAAGAGGACTTAAGACCAAGGGAATGGAGGTGTACCAAATAATCCAGTACTAGGTACACACCTGCCTGGGTACTGACCACATCTTGTTGCTGACACCAGCATGAAATTCTCTTCCACTTCGAGGAAAAGGTTTATTTTGTGGAAAGTTTTCTGGAACTCTTAAGAACCTGGAGCACTCTCTCTGAAAGCCCCAGGTTAGCAAATTCTACATCCTCATCCTCAAGAACCAGGTACTGAGTATGAGAGACTGCAGGTTGGGATAAAGGATTCGGCCTTGTGAGGCAGTAAGGAGATTGTGCCTGCAGGGTAGAGTTATTGGCTTGCTGACAGACAGGAGTAGAAGCAGCGGAGTACCATGGTTACCTGGCCCAGTCTGGGGCTATGAGGATCATGGTTGCCGGCTGATTTCTGAGTATGTTCAATACTCTGAGAAGGGAGATGGGAGGAAACGCATACAGGAATTTCCCTGCCTAGTCCAATAGTAGTGCATCCATTGGCACTGTCCCCACTGTGGGGAGGTCTGCAACAGTACTGTGGCAACTGATGATTGTCTGGGTGAGCAAACAGGTCTACCTCTGGGGTTCCCCACCTCCTGAACACTGTTTGAAGTACCTGTCTGTTCAGAGTTCATTTGTGAAGGTTCTGATTGATTCTGCTCAGTGCATCTGCCAGGGTATTGTCCTTCCCTGGTAGGTACACAGCTATGATGGACAGGTTCAGTGAGTAGGCCAGCTTCCTTGGTAGCATGGCCTCAGTGCACAAGGGGGAAGACTGGGTGCCTCCCTGTTTGTGTATGTAGTAAATTGTGGTGGTATTTTCTGTTCTGACTTGTACCACCTTGTTTGCAAGCTCTGAGGCAAAGGACTGGATCCCCAAGCACACTGCTCTGAGCTCCAGCAGGCTTATGTGAAGGAGGGTTTCCTTCTTGGTCCAGGTGCCATGAGCTGTGTGGTCCCCTGTGTGTGCTCCCCACCCTAGGAGGGAAGCATCTGTGGTCAGTACCCTCAAGGGAAGCTGCTGCAGGAAAGGGGCTCCCTGCCTCAGGTTCTCTCTGTCCTGCCACCACTGCAGGGCCAGGAGCAGAGATCTAATGACTGGTACCAGAGCAGAAAACTGGCACTTTTTTGTGACCAGTAAGATCTGAGATGAAACTGGATATCCCTCATTTGAAATCTGGCTCATGAAACTGTTGCGGTGGATGTTGCCATGTGTCCTAACAGCTGGAGGAAGTGCCTTGCTGGCCTAGGACAGGGTAACTGGAAGGAGCTGGCCAGTTGTACCAGAGTGTCCACTCTTGCTGGTGGAAGAAAGGCTTTTTCCTGCAATGTGTCCAGCTCTGCCCCTATAAAATCCAAAAGCTGAATTGGGACCAGAACTGACTTTTTAGGATTTAGAAGGAGCACTAGGGACTGAAGGATGCTTTGAGCCTGAGCTAGGGCATTCAAGACTTGTTGGGGGGACTGACCCATCAGCAGCCAGTCATCCAGATAGGGAAAAAATGTGACACCCTGCTTTCTTAGGTCTGCCACTACCATGGCCAAGCACTTGGTAAATACCCTTGGAGCTGAAGAGAGGCTGAAGGGCATTGTTCTGAATTGATAATGGCCTGATTTGAGCCTGAACTTGAGGAACTTTCTGTGTGATGGTCTGATGAGGATATGAAAATAGGCGTCCTTCAAATCTACTGAGGCCAGCCAGTCCCCTTGCCTGAATGAAGGCAGAATGGTTGCCAGAGTGACCATCTTGAATTTTGGTTTTGTCAGATATCTGTTTAATTGTCTGAGATCCAGAATGGGTCACCACTCCCCTGTCTTTTTCACTGTTAGGAAATACCTTGAGTAGAACCCTTCCCCCAGTTAGGGGTGGAACTGGTTTACTGCCTTACCCTGTAACAGTTTCTTTACCTCCTCTTCCAGTAGCTGGTATTCTGATGGGGAAGGAGAACTGAAGACCCTTGCCCTCAGCTTGAGCAAAGCCTTGAAGCTGAGGATGAGGCCCTGGCCCACTACCTCAAGAACCCACTTATCTGTAGTTATAGACTGCCAGGTCTGGAGACAGTGGGTGAGCCTGCCCCCTACAGGGAGAGGGGAGGCACCCTTGACAGATACTTCAGAGGTTCTGCTTCACCTGTGGGGTCAGTTAAGGGCTTGGACCTGCCCTGCCAGCACCCTCTCTGCCCCTGCCCCTGAAATAGCCCCTCTGGGGTTGGTAGGCCAGAAGGGCCTGGATCTGAAGGAAAGGCCTATAATAAGGTTGTGCTCTTCCAGCCCTAGGCTGTTGTTTCTGGGAAGTAGCTGCCTTTTATTTGGCTGCTGTACATCTTTTTCATATAGGCCTCAGTCTGTTGGCCAAAGAGGGAGGAAGGGTCACAGGGGAAATCCAAAGATTTCGACTGAGTGTCCTGGGATAAGTTAGTGGTTCTCAGTCATGCAAATCTCCTGAGAGAAACACAGGTAGCCATAAGCCTGGCTGCAGTAACATCAGCATCCACAGCCATCCTAAACTGGAACCTGGATGCCTCAACACCCTTTTTAACAGCCTCTGCCAAATCAGCTGCCATAGGTTCTGGGCAGGTTTTAGCAGTTTCAGATATTGTGCTCCATAGGCTTTTTTGAAATCTGGCCACATAAGCCATGTAGGTGGCCTGTCTAATGGCTAGGGAGGAGTCCAGATAGGACTTCCTGGCCATTGAGTCCATCTTCCTCAAATCTTTATCAGGAGGATGGGATGCCAGAGGTATACCAGCCCTGTCACAGGCTGCAGCCTATACAGCACCCTCCTGGCTGGGGTGTCCAAACAAAAATTCTGTACCAGACTTGGCTACCCAGTACTTCCTATCCAGTTTTTATCAACTGGAGGAACTGAAGTAGGTATTTGCAGAACCTTTAGAAGATGTTTTTAAGGGATTTGTGGATGGGAAAAAGCAACTTTTTTTGCTGAAGCCACATCCATCATCTCCCCATAATCAGCCTCTTCCTCCTCATCTGCTGTTTCCTGAGTAGGGAGGTCTAATGTCTGAGCCACTTGTTGCATAAAGGCAAATAGGGAGGTAAAGTCCTCTGATCCCTTATCAGGGGAGTCCAGACGGCGAGGATCAGGAGAGTCCTCTGGTTCTACCGGTTCTCCAAAGTCCTCTTCTTCTTCTTCCTCCCCCAAAACATAGTCCTCCTCCTCTGCGATCTCAGAAACAGGATCAAGGGAACTGGGAACAGAGGGAGAACCTGGGGGCATAACTGCAAGAATTTTAACTGAGGACCGTGGAACCTGAACTGGAGGAGACCAAAGGGATTGAATAATCCATATAGCGTTAGCCATCTCTTCTGTGGTTGGAACCAACAGTTTCACCGATTGCAGTTCTGTGTGTTTCTCCTTTTTTTTTTCCTTGCCCATGGCTGCCGGTTCAGTGGCCTGTTCAGCAGTGCATTTCTTTGTCTGCAAACCGGTACCCTGGTCAGAGGGTGTTTCTCCTGGTTCGGCAGCACCTTTAGAATTGGCAGATTTGTCTGTAACCAGTTCAGCAGTTGTGTCAGACATTTTCTCCTTCGGTCAGTTCAATTGCCTGAGTCGGTTCAATCACCTGTCCAGCATGGACTGAGGAAAATTTTTGCAAATTTCACAATCTCTCTCTCCAAGTGTTCAAACCCGAGACAGAAAACACACATCAAATAGGGATCAGCTTTAGCAAAAGTTTCCCCACACTTGGTACAGTGCTGGAAACCAGTTGGACCAGTTCTTTTCTTAGGCATCTGAGACATGGTCAACTACCCCAAATCATTTTTTGGGGGGCCGGTTTAAGGACCACAGAGCAGAGCTGGCCTTAAGTCTACAAATATGTATAAGAATAACTTAAACTTACAAGGTAAAAAAGAAGAAAAATGTTGGTTCCCGACTGGATAACCGGACAGTAACAGAGGACTTACCTAAATCTTTCTATCTAAACTAGTTTACCTTGAGAACCAGAGATGGCAGTTTAAAATTCGAACTTCAAGCGGTAGAAAACTGAGACAAATACTGCGACTTTTGAAAAGATGCAGAGGATTCTCCGAGGCATCTGACTAGTCAAGCAGAGTGAAGAATCTGATGGTTGATGGATTGTTTACCAGGGACGGTGGTTTGAAACCGAGCTCGAGCCTAGCATTCTCTCATTTGCATAGGTTCTATTAACCTTTTCAGCTCTGAGGCAGTACTATGGTGGGACAATACTGCACATGTCAAAATACAGTAAGATTTTCTGGGGTTAGAAATATATTGTTACTTACAGAACATGATGACTAACAAATATTGCTTCTTTTCTAAGTCTTAATGCATGTAGAAACTGTTGGGCTTTGAAAAGTACCATGGGAATATACCTAATATTTTACATTGACTGTTATACATAAGAACACATTAAGTTTACATGCTTGTGCAGGTGGGGTAAAACTGTATCATACTGTCAAGGTAGCGGGTGTACACTTAATTGCTGGGTCTACATGAAGTTTATATAAGCTTGGCATAGACACCATAAAAGAAAGTATAAACCTGAGTATATTACCTACTACAGGATGGATAACCAGGCTTATTAAATCACCAGAAAACACTGCAAATAACATTAAGAAAGCACACATTGAAAAAATGAAAACAGGCATTTACATACAGTTGATCACTCTTTAACAATAGCATGTGTATATCTGATGCAAACCCATAATCCTGTTTCTCACTTGAAGCGAAAACGGGGGATGGAGACCATAACTGACTCCTTGTTTTTGTGTTAAAGGGGTCTGTTTTTTTTTTTACAGCAATAATGAGGAGAGGGGTCATTTCTAAAATGTGCAGACAAGCATGGGTACCACTTTTTCAGAGAGTGCCACCACCTGGTAGTACTGTAATGGTAACTTCACTGCTGTTTGTCAGTGTCTGCTTTACAAGATGTTTTAATAGAGACCTTATATGTGTTAATTCCTACTAGGGGTGGAAGTGTTGGCTCTGGTAAAATGATCATATTCATTTAATGTAGCACATAGATGAGCCTGAATGTACAGTAGGTCAGAACAGCCTGGCAGACAGAACACAATGTGCTGGCTAAAGTAGAAATTCCTAGTAAGTTTTAAAAACAGCATTACCTCTCCTACCCCCATTGACAAGGAGATGGAATAATTGCTTTAAAGTGCCATTCTTAGAAATCACCTCAAATAAATGTCAAGTATGAATGATCTCACCCTTTCACCACATCAGAAACTTATTCAGTGGGAAAACCTCACAACAGTGTGCTATGAGCCAGCATCTAGCAACCCTGGAAAAAAATGACCACAACAAAAAGGCATCCAGACAAATTATTGACAAGCTTTGTTACAAAAAATGAAACAAATAGTTTGTAAAGCAATGTTTACTGACTAGTGCTGCCTCTTTTACTTGTGAAAACCATTGCACATGATCTTTACAACTTTGGAGAAACAGGTCATATAAGCTTGCTGACAGGGAATACTAGACTGAGGTCCTGACATGACATCATCAGCAGCTCTTCACTGAAACAGGCTTTATTAAACAGCTAGTGAAATAAGGGTTACAAAATAGCTCATAACTTTAAAATGAAGTAACGTAGAAATCTAGTTTTTGGCATGAGATTTACTGGGGGTATGCTTATTCTAATTCTGCAATGTTGCACTTTTGGCCAGATGGTGTCAGTTGCTCTTTAAACTACTTACAATATAAATGTATCATATAAGAAGCTACTAATCTACCTTAGTCATCAATAAGCAGAAGATTTTAATAATTAAAAAGAAGCTTGAATGATGCACTGCGGGGAGGAGGGGGATCAGAAATGCAATGAATAATAATAAGAAAAACACGGGGGTCTTTTCTATATAATTTTTGGTCTTAAGGTGGAAGGGTACCTATTCTTCACTCTATTTTTTTTTTGGCTGATTGTGTGGGGTGCCATGTTCTATCACCAAAGATATAACTGTAGATCATAAAACTGCACTCGGGTGACTCTTGCACTCTATGCACCAGTGAGTATATAGTTTTTTCCCCATTACTTTGGTCTATCTTTGTTAATTAAATGGGAGGAGGGTTAGGTTAGGGTGAAGGGAGAAATGGTACGATTTTGTCTTACCTCACAGAGATTTAAGATATTTAAGCATAAGTTGTTTCTATTTTAAAAAAGATAAGGTGTTCTTTTCATTATATTGTAATAAAGATATGGGTGAATTAAACACTTAAGTTGGAATGTCAAGGATCTGGGTAACCGGATTAAAGTTCCAGATTACGTTGATAGAAAACAGATACAAATATCAATTCTACAGGAAACACATTTTAATGCCAATGATCTGAATTTTTTTTATCAAAAATTGGGGAGACGGATTTAGTTCATGTTATAAAATAAATTCACAGGATGTTGCTGCCTTGATCAAAAGAAATGCTTATATTAGGGCTTACCGGTGACGTCACCGAACTGAATGGCGGCTTAGTCCTAAGCTCCGCGGCGGTGGTGCAAGTAATCGTAGTTAATCCGGTGTTTACTGACATTCAAAATAACTCTTCTCTAAACCTGCAGTAAGAGGAATGAGCCAAGCAAAGAACTCGCGGGGCAGGAGCGCTAAAAAAACTCAAAATAGGCGCCGATCCAGATCCGACCGCAGCCCAAGTGTTCCTGTGTCCAGGACCTCTGAGCCAATGGCGGGGTCCAAAAGGGAGGAGGATGAAGAGACAATTTTGAGGGGAAGCTCTATAGATGGCAGGGCGACAGCGCATATCGTGAAAATGCTCCAACGGATTGATAGCAATGTCAAAGACATTAAGCAGGATTTGAAGCACTTAGAGAGAAGAACGCAGGAGCTAGAGTCAGGCCTGGACGAGCTCCATGAGGATTCAGTGCGACTCAGCAGGGCAGTGATTTTTCTGGCTAGAAGGGAAGGAGAGCTAACTGCCAGGGCCGAAGATGCGGAAGCAAGAGGGAGGAGAAAAACTATTAGAATTTTCGGATTCCCAGAGGGAGCGGAATAGGACAATCCGGTTGAGTTCATTAAATCATGGCTTCATCAAGAGCTAGATATCCCTGTTACAGAGTCTATAGAGCTCGAAAGAGTGCACCGCGCCCTCGGCCCCAAGCCAAACAGTGATGCCCCCCCACACTCAATTTTGGTTAAATTCTCCCGGTACCCAGTTAAAGAGTTGGTGTTTCGCAAACCGTGGAGTAAACGAGACTTGAATTTGGATGGAAAGTGGGTATATTTGGACCATGATTCCCTCCAACTACTATGCAAAGGAGGAAGAGAGTCCTTACAGTAATTAAACAGCTGAGGGAGAAGCAAATAAAAGCGTTTCTTAGATACCCGGCCAAACTGCTAATACACTGGTCTACAGGTAGTAAGTTGTATGATACCCTGCTGCAAGCGAAAAAACCACTCCAGAAGGCGGGGATTGAACGCCCGGACCTGCAGTCTGAAGTTTTGGAACAGACACTGTTACACCTGAACTGGTCGACAACAAGTAAGGGGGCTGGAGGAAAAGAAATTTCGAAGGCCAAAGGCCCAGATGATCAGCTCTGCAAAGATTTATGCCATTTGGGAAGGGCCAGCTCCAAGAAAGTGGAGTTGGCGTGGTCTGGGTTTATTCTTCGACACCCTTTACTTCCTATTCCTTGCGAGTAGGCTGACCCTGGTACTATATCTGGATATTATTAAGTAAACTACATAGACTGTGGAGCCTCTAACTCATTCCCCCTTTTGGAAATCGCGGGGGAAAAATAATCCTGATGAAGCGCTGATGGTTGGTGAGAAAGGAGAATAAAAGGACTTTTGGAGGACTGGGGCTCGTTTTTCTGTTGGAGCCCGAAGACGGTTGTGATCCTGACATGACTCGGATATATTCCTTCGCTATGTGCAGACTGGCCCAAGACTCGGGACTTCATTCTCTTATTGTTCAAATCAATGCAGGCGCAGAGAAGCTTTGTTAAGTAGTGGAGGGGGATGGGTTTCCTGCCTGGGTGATGCCTTAATTGGTTGGTCGGTTTGTAGGTAACATACCCTGCTACATGCTGGGCAGGTGCCCTTTCACTTCCCTATCTACCTCTTAGTTTCCTCTTCTCCTCTTCCCCCCCTTCCCCTCCCCTCTGCCCCCCCTTTCATTTCTTTTCCTGCTTCCCCATTCCTTCTTTCTTTCTCTTTTTATTTAAAGATGGATTCAAACACCGGTTTAAGTAGCTACCTGGTGGGGGGGCGGGGGCGCTCTTTTACACTCCTGTCGGCCTACTTGTTACAGAAATTGCACCACCAACTCCAGAAGCTAATTCACGGGAACGGTATTCCTGCAGAGGTCGGCCACTAACGGTTCACATCATTGGTCTTTTCATAGACCGAGCCGACTTACACGTGGGATTAGAATCGTCCTGTTGAAGTGCACCCCGGGAGATCACCCTCCCTACTTCCCTTAACCGAAGGGGGCTTGAAGGTGGCACAGTAGCCTGTGCTCCTGGGTGGAGGGAGCTTCCCTCCGATAGTAGTCCGAGTGGACTGACCTGTATATAGTTTGTTTATGGTTCCTATTGGCTATGTAGGGACATGTTTACGTGTATATAGTTCTGTGAGACATTTAGGATGGGAAGGTTTGGGATGGGAGGCTTTCAGGTGAGAGGGGGGAGGGGACCTGTGGTGAGAGTTCTACAGGGGGGTTCTGTGCGTTGCCCTCCAGGGCAAAGGGATTGAGGGCAGGTCCATCAGGCAAGGGGGTAGGTGGAGATCAGGGAATCTAACAAAAGGTATAATATGGGGACCTTAAAACTGATTACATATAATGTTAAGGGGTTAGGTTCTCCAGCAAAGAGATACAGTATATTGAAAGACTTAGTGAAAGTACACTGTGACATTGGTCTCTTGCAGGAAACTCACCTCTCGATGACAGAGCACAAAAAATTGCGTTGTCTGTGGGTGGGAGAGGTTTTTGCGTCATCCCATAAAAATCCGAAGAAAGCTGGGGTTGCCATTTTGGTACGCAGGGGACTGGGATTTTCACTGTCGAATTTTTTCTCAGACGAGGAAGGCAGATTGGCGGTCCTGTCTGGCAAAATTGTGGAGAAGGTCATCCATGTCGTTAACATTTATGCCCCCACGCCTGTTAATCCGGAGTTTTTTAGGTTTGTTTTTGGGGTGGTGGCTACACTTCCTGAGGGCCACCTGATTATAGGAGGAGATTGGAATTGTGTTGAAGACACTAGGTTGGATAGATCCAGGAGTCAAGGGAGTGGGGAAAAGGGTGCGGGACCCAGGACTTTATCACATCTCCGGACGGAGTTGGGACTGGTGGATTCGTGGAGAGAGGTGTACCCCTCCAGTAGGCACTTCACCTTTTATTCCCACCCGCAGGACTCGTATTCAAGATTAGATAGATTTTATTTACCCAAAACTAAGATAGACTCAATTCTAGATCAGCAGATACACCCTATCTACCTATCGGATCATGCTAAAGTTAGTCTATCCATATCCCTTGGAGGTAAAAAGAAACAATCTCTGTGGCATTTCAACGCGGAACTCCTTGGGGATAAAGGGTTTGTCTCCAAGATAAAAGAGGTCATAGAAAATTATCTAAGGGAAAATACGGGGTCGGTGTCAAAGGGGAAGTACCTCTGGGATGGATTAAAAGCGGCAATGAGAGGTGAAATAATCTCATACTCAACGCAACAAAAAAAGATTAAGCAACAGAAACAAGAGAGTTTAGAGCATAAGATTAGAGAACTAGAAGAGGCTCATAAGAAAGGAGGGTCACATAACATACGCAGGGAGCTTCAGGAAGCTAGGGAACAGCTACAGCGCCTCCTCCTGTTAAAAACCGAAAATGCTCTCAGGTTTACAGCACAGAAATACTGTAGTGGGGGCAATAGAGCGGGCAGACTACTCGCCTTCAGGTTAAGGAAGCAGGAGGCTGACAGGTTCATCTCTGGGGTTCAGGATCCTAGGGAACCCGGGAAACAGGTATCGGATGCCTCCCAAATTGTGGAATGCTTCAGAAAATTTTATGAAGATTTGTATAAGTCTGAGTCGGGGACAACCCACTCTGATAAAATTAGTCAGTTCCTTGGAGGCCTTAGACTGCCCAAACTCTCCCCTGACCTTGAAAAAGAACTAGATAGACCATTCTCACTACTGGAGTTAAGATAAGTAATTAAACATCTCAAGCATAATAAAGCCCCGGGCCCAGACGGCTTCATAGCTGAGTTTTACCAAAAATTTTGCGATCAGATCTCTCCACTACTCTTGGAGATCTGTAATGGGGCCCATATTTCCTCAGATGCCCCAGATACCTGGACACAGGCCCTTATATCCATTATTCCAAAGCCGGACAAGGATACTTCCTTGTGTGGCAGCTACCGCCCTATTTCACTGTTAAATTTGGATGCCAAGATTTTTGCGAGAATGATAGCAAACAGATTGCAAATGGTGATAACACAGTTGATCCATCTGGACCAATCTGGATTCATGCTGGGCAGACATCTTCATGATAACATCAGACATTTGCTTACAGTAATGGCACATGTCCAGTCCCCACGGGGTAGACAGCAGGCAGTAGTGATTGCGTTGGATGCTGAAAAGGCATTTGACTGCCTGGAGTGGGGATATCTGGATGAAGTCCTTAAGAAGTTTGGGTTTGGCCCCAAATTTCAGGCGTGGGTGGGCATCTTATATTCCAACCCCTCAGCTAAAGTCAGACTGAATGGGTTATTCTCCCAACCCTTTCATATTAGGAGGGGAACGCGGCAGGGTTGCCCCCTTTCACCCCTTCTCTTTGCTTTAAGTATGAAGCCGCTGGTGGAGACTTTCCGAGTTCATGAGGGCATTAAAGGGATTATGGTGGGTGGGGTTGAAATTGTACATCTCTGTATGCGGATGATACCCTCCTATACCTTGGGAACCCCCAGCATTCCCTACCAGTCGCCCTAGACATGTTGAGAGAATTTGGCTCCATATCGGGGTTCAAGATTAATGAGTCCAAATCAGAACTCATCTCTTTAGGAGCTGACATCCCACTGCGGGTAAAAAATATGATGGGTTTAAGATGGAATACCACTAATTTTCGATACTTAGGCATACATATTCCACGGAATATGGGTGACCTGTTTAAGTTGAATTACTTGAAATTGTTGGAAGGAGTGAGGGACGATTGTGCTAGATGGGCTGCTTTGCCATTTAGTATTTCTGGGAGGGTGGAGTCGGTAAGGATGAATATCCTTCCAAGGATGCTGTTTTTATTCGACTCTATATCCCTAAGCCCCCCACCCAAAATTCTGGGCAGATTTACGTAAGGTGATAAGTAAATTTATATGGGTGGGGAAGAGGCCAAGGTTGAGCTGGGCGTTGTTGAAATTACCTAAAGGCCGAGGTGGTCTGGGAGTTCCGGACTTTAAGAGGTACTTTAGAGCAGCCCAATTGCAGTATTTGAAGGTGTACGTGTCTCCAGCACCGATACAGAGTTGGGCCAAAATGGACTTGCAGCTTCTGTACCCACGTACTCTTTCTTCAATCCTTTTTAATATCTCAGACCCTAAAGTGGTGTTTGGACTGCCAAACCCCGGGCTCAAAATGCCAGTCATGCTGTGGTTGCAAACGGTAAAGGAGTCGGGGGCCTTAGCTCAGATACAGGTGTTAAGGCAGGGGAGAATTACAGAACGGCCGGAGTTTAGACCGGGGTCAGAAAACCCTGTCTTTTTAAAATGGAGGAAGCAGGGACTAAGCACTTTCACGCAATTATTTAGTGGGGACATCTTGGACAGTTTCGCACAGATTCAACATAAGTTTAAAATTTCCTCGTCTAACCCATATGTCTATTTGCAAATAAGACATTACTTAAATGCGGAAGAGGGGCGGATACGGGAGAAGAAAGATGCAAGTATGGACCCCCTTGTTGATTTTCTTATAGAGTTGTTAAAGACTCCGCATCAGGCAACCCACTTGATTTCTAAGATTTATGCGCCGGGTGAGCCACTAGATTCAAAACCCAAGCACAGGATTCAGACACTCTGGGAAAAAGAAATGGGTTTGGGAGATGGGGAGGTAAGGTGGGAAGCAATCTGGAGGGTGACGCACAGAACCTCAGCCTCACCCTCTTGGAGGGAATTCAGGTGGAAGGTGCTTACAAGGTTCTTCAGGACACCAGTGCTCACCAAACATTTTGGTCAAGGTAACTCTGAGAAGTGTTGGAGGGGCTGTGGACAAGTTGGAACGCATGAACATATCTTTTGGGGATGCCCGATAATTAAAAGTTATTGGGAGGGTATTAGGCGTGGGTTGGACCAGATTTTCCGAGTGGCGAATATTGACCACCCTCGTTATTTGTTATTAGGTGAGCACCCTGCAAAGAGACATACTTTCCCTTCCAGTCCCTCTGCCATGTCACTTAGAAAGACATTAAAAAGGACCGGCCCCAGTACTGAACCCTCTGGTACCCTACTAGTAACCCTCCTTTCTTCACTGTGGACGCCATTTACTATTACCCGCTGTGTCCTGGTGTCCAGCCAGTGTT
The DNA here is from genome assembly GCA_016271365.2 of Neoceratodus forsteri. NCBI lineage: Eukaryota > Metazoa > Chordata > Ceratodontiformes > Ceratodontidae > Neoceratodus > Neoceratodus forsteri. The sequence continues at coordinate 898,873,987 of CM028136.1, forward strand.
TTACCTGGGCTACCACCCTGGGACCCACTCCCAGGATGGCTAATTTGTTTATTAATCTTTTGTGTGGGACTGTGTCAAATGCCTTGCTAAAGTCTAGGCAGGCCATGTCCACAACCCTTCCCTGGTCTACTACTTTGGTCACCCAGTCAAAAAATTCAATTAGATTTGTCTGACATGATGTTCCTTCTGTGAATCCATGCTGCCTTGGGTCCTGTGCCCCACTGGCCTCTAGGTACTCAACAATTCTTTCCTGCAGAAGTGATTCTATCATTTTCCCTACCACTGAGGTCAAACTGACAGGTCTGTAGTTTCCTGCCTCTGACTTGGTCCCACTTTTGTGAAGGGGAATCACATCTGCCCTCCTCCAGACCTCAGGTACCACACCATCCTCCCATGATTTATTAAAAAGGGTAGTCAGTGGTGTTACTAGTTCTTCCCTTAGTTCTTTTAGAATTCGGGGGTGAATCCCATTAGGCCCCATTGCTTTATCCACCTTCAGTTTTAAGAGTTCTTTCAGAATCCTTCCTTCTGTGAAAGGACTAATATCAACCCCCCCCCCCCATCCAGAGTGCTTCTATGGACTAGATTAGGTATCTCCCCCTGCTTTTCCATTGTGAATACTGAGCAGAAGTATTCATTCAGTATCCCTGCTTTTTCACTGTTGCTCTCTGCCCAACCACCTTCCTCTTTATTCAGCCTCAGTATCCCTGCCTTAGTCTTTCGTTGCTCCCTAATGTACGTATAAAAGGTTTTATCCCCCTTCTTAACCGAGTTGGCTATCTTTTCCTCGGTTTGGGCCTTTGCTATTCTAACTGCCTTTCCCACTTCCTTCTGCTTTAACTGGTATAGTTCTCTATCTTACTCATTCTGTGTTTCCTTATACTTACTGAATGCTATATTTTTCTCCTTTATCTTCCCCGCCACTTCTTTTGAGAACCATAGTGTTTTTTTCTTTTGTTTTGATTTGTTTATTTACTTCACACAAAGGCTTGTTGCCTCTGTGATGGTGGTTTTGATGTTTCCCCATTGTTGCTCCACCCCACCTTCTTGCCTGCTTGCTAGTATTTTTCTAAGACACTCTACCATTTTTACAAAATCAGCCCTCCTGAAGTCCAGTACCCTCACTTTTGCGTGGCTTGACTCTACAGCTAAGTTTATCATGAACCACGTTTGGTGGTCACTTGTTCCCAGATGGCTACCCACTTCAAGATCAGAGATCCTCTCTCCATCCCCATTTGAGAGTACCAGGTCTAAGATTGCTCCCTCCTGAGTGGGTTCCAAAACTAGCTGTCTGAGGCATGCCCCCTGTAGGGCATCGAGAATGACCCTGCTCTTGGATGTGGCTGCAGCAAAGGTGCTCCAGTTAATATCTAGCATATTCAGGTCCCCCATCAGCAATATCTCCCCTTTCTCTGCCACCTTAAGGATGCCTTCTATCATTTCCCATGTCCATTTCCTCCCCCTAAGATGGGGGTCTGTATACAACTCCTGTGTGGATTGTGGAGCCACTTCCAGTCTCTAGGGTGACCCATAGTGCCTCCTCACCTCCCTGTGTACCCTTGCTTTGATCCCTTCCCTTACATAGAGAGCTACTCCTCCTCTTCCTCTTCTTCCCTCCCTGTCCCTCCTGTAGATTGTGTACCCTGGTATGTTGACATCCCAGTCATGGTTCTCTGTGTACCATGTTTCTGTGACTGCCATGATATCCAGGCATCCCTCTTCCATCAAGGCCACCATTTCAGAGAGCTTTTTACCTAGGCTACGGGCATTGCTACTCATTACCCTCCATTTTATTATGGCTTTATTTCTTTTTGCCCCATCCCTGTCCTTACTGGCTTTGTCTTTTTCTCCATTTACCCCTGCCCTTCTCCCTATTGACTGTTCTATCTTGGTGTTTACCTCACAAACTACTTTGATTTTTGGGGGGGCTACGATTTCCCTTCTCCTGTTCAGTGACTCCCCCCCTTAGCTAGTTTAAATGCTTGCCAATGAAGCATTTAAATCTATCACCTATGATCCTGGTTCCCCTTCTGGATAGATGCAGATCATTGTGCCTGTATAGGCCTGCATCCTTCCAGGTGGAGCCCCAGTCCCCAATGAAGCTTGCATCAGTTTTACAACCAGTCACTGAATCCCATGGTGCAGAGTACCCTAGCCTCATCCATGCCATGGACAGGTAGCACTTCCAAGAAAGTTACCGTGTGTGCTACTTGTCTAAAGCCCCTCCCCAACTCCACAAACTCCTGTTGACTGCCCTGATTCCATTCTCCACCAGGTCATTCATCCCTAGGTGGATAATGACATCCAGCTCACTCCCTCTTGCAGCTGCTCCCACAATCCTGAGGATTTGTTTCCTGTACCTCCAAGCTATGGTGCCAGGCAGGCACCTTACCTCCCTTTCTCCTCCCTCCCCCAGTTCTACCTCCTAACAATTGAGTCCCCCACCAGGAGTTGTTTCCTTCCCCTGTGGGGCCCTGTGCCACCCTCCTGTGGGTCTCCATTATGGAGGTTCCCAGCATCCTCCTTGGTCTCCACTGTGGGTGCCTCCATAGAGGAACCATGCTCCACCAGAGTGGTGAATGAATTGTGGAGAGGCACAACTGGAGGGATGCACTTCTGTTCCACCACCCTCACCCTCCCTGAGTCCACCATGGTCCAACCACTCCTCTTTCTTGGCAACCTCTGAGGTAGTGGCAGTGGCCTGGGGGGGAGCAGGTTTCCTGAATCTTTGCCAGGTCAGCATGGAGATGAACAACCTCCTCCCTCAGACCAGTGAGGTGCCTGCAAATAGGGCAGCAATGCAGTCTCCAGAATGTCTCCCAGAAGACTGCTGCTCCACAGCCAGTGCATTGCACCACTCCCCATATGTTTGTGTCCCTTCCTGTTACAGATGCTTTTCTTTTGTAGTTTTTTTGTTCTTGTTTTAGTGTGTACAAGCTTGTGAGTCTCTCTGCCCCATTCAGTGTGCTGTGCCTTTAAGGATATGAACAAGTGTATGTTGTTAGCAGTTTTGAGGAAGTGATGTCAGAACCCCTGCTATAAAGGAAGTTATGCACTTGGGGCGGGTGGGGTGAGAGAAGGTTGGGAGGGAGTAAACCTATGCAGTCCAGAAACAATCAACTACAACTCTGACCCTCCACCCCGGGGAGTGCCTTCCTTCATTTCAGACATCTATTTCACAGAGGTTAAGCAACAGGTCTAGTCACAAATGACTGCAAATATCTCCCAGTTACAGTTCCTCTCTGGCAAATTAAAGTTACAACTAAGAAAAGTCAACCTCAAAAACAAAATCAATACTAATTACTTACACATGTCCAAAAAGTAATAATTCAGTTCAGTGTAGTCTAGAAAATAACCTCCTTGATTGAAGGAAGATGTGGCTTTCTCACTATCTCTGTGTCTGTCTCAGCAGACAGAGACCATAAACAACTCCTGTTATAAATCCACAGTTCAACTAGGCCCATTTCAGCTCCTCCCCTTGACAGGCACCTATTTCACAGAGGTTAAGTAACAGGTCTAGTCACAAATGACTGCAAATATCTCCCAGCTACAGTTCCTCCCTGGCAAATTAAAGTTAAAACTAAGAAAAGTCAACCCCAAAAACAGAATCAATACTAGTTACTTACACAAGTCCAAAAAGTTATAATTCAGTTTAGTGTAGTCTAGAAAATAACCTCCTTGATTCAAGGAAGCTGTGGCTGCTTTCTCACTCTCTCTGTCTCAGCAGACAGAGACCACAAACAACCACAAGTGATGTTGAATTTATTATGTTTGGAAAATATATAAAAAGTTTTATTCTAACCCCAGGGATTCTTTAGCATCTATTAACAGATGCAGTATGCCAGCTGGGTTCAGCTGCCCTGGAAAGGAGGAGTCAATGCAAATGAGGAAGGCATTGGCCAGTCAGGATACAGTTAGAGTAGAGTGCTGCCTGCAGTCAGCCTGAGGGACCTCAGAACTTTTTCTCCACTGAACTGGCAACACTGCCCCAGAACTCTCCTCTTCGGAGATCTTCCTGTGCCATTTTCTTTCTTTTTGAGTGCTGCTTTTAAGGTATTTTGTATATTTTCATAATTTTATCAATTTTTACCGCATTTGCGCTGGGTTCGGTGCAGTTGCGGAATTTTTTCGTGTTTTTCCCACTTTGGTGTTTTTCTGAAGTAAAATTCGCCCATCTGCATGATAAATTGCATCGTTTTTATTTAATTTGTTAGGTTTTTAGTATTTATCAGTGGTTTTTAATGCTTTTGCACTAAAATCATCGATTTGTTTTTTCGCATGTGTGCAATTTTTCCATTCTGCACCAACACAAATTCTTGGAACCCTTTTTTCTCTATTTAAATTCAAAATGATTAATATTTGAAGGGTAATCCCCTCTCTTTTGGGGTTAGACTCTCTTGTTTGCTGACAAGAGGTGTGGAGGTGGTTCTGTTTTTCCCTCTTTGTGGGAAAAAAATCTCAAAGTTGATTTTGATTTGTTTAAGGTTTGGCCTAGCTACTGTTATCCAGGCTTTCAGCCTACCTCCCCCTCTCTAAAAGCACTGAGGAGGGTACCTCAAGTTAACAGAAAAGAAATGACAAGTCCCCTTGGGACTTCTATATTACTAGTCTGGTTCTGTAGTAGTTGTTTCTCTGTCCAAGCCTTTAATTTGAAAATAGGCAGGGTGCCCGCTTCCCTGCACAAAGACAGAGATTAATCTCCTCTGATCCTCCCTCCCAAAGGACTTAGGGAGTCATCAGGGGTTGATAAAATTAGGCCCTCTGCAACTGAGAGCTTGGCAATTATTCCAGACGTTATAATTCTGGGCGTGTTCTCGGCTCCTTCAGGTCCGAGTATTCCTCTCCATGTTAATCCTTACGCCCAAGGATATTATTATTAGTAGTAGTAGTAATTTAGGAGAGGGATTTTCCTTCATGAACTCCTCTCGGGGGCCCACTAATTCCAGTCGGTCACCCTGGGGTTGATTCAGATTATGGTATAATAAGGCATTTCTATTCAACTGGTGGACTCCCTGGACTTTTCCCTCCAGGACGACACTGATAAAGAGGTGGAGGATGATGACTTCGTAGATCTGATGGTTGCTCTCCTCCAAAGAAGTTGACAGCTCTCTGAAGACAACTACAGGTAGGTTCTGGAAACCCCTCCTTCTTTTCCGGGGTTGACAGAAGCATTCAGAGGAAATACCAGCTCGGTAAGTGTTCTGTTTTTATCTGTACACTTTCAGATTAAAGAGAGTTAGTGCAAGCAGCGGTCTGCTTCTCAGCCTTGTGCCACTGTCTTCTTTCCCTCCAAAGATAGACTCTAGATAATCATATACCGTGTGTAAGAAATTTTATGTCATGCCTCCTACCTTTGTAGCATATGCTATTATATAGTAAGAGTTTTTTGATGTTTCCTATCCTTGCCATAGTGCAACAGTTCTGGAGCACTATTCACAAGGAAGTTTGCTGAAATACCCAAGTGGTATATAGTAGCACTATGCTCTCATATCCTTAAGTCATAATGTTACAGCTTCTAGAGTCTTGGCGTAGGTTATTTCCTTCAGGCTTGCCTGTCTGAAAAGTTTCAGCCTTTTGGGTTATGCTTTGGTGCAAATTTTGGTTTGTCTTTATGGCAAACTAAAGTGGACAGGCATGTACGGACAAGATCAACTCTCCTAGTACTTAGTTAAAGATAAGCGTTCCTTCCTCAGAAGTCTCAGGATATGGGGGGGCTTTGAGTAGGAATTTTTCTCCCTTTAACCCCTTTTTTCCCCATGCCAACACATTAGGAAATTTCCAGATGTGAAGTTGTCCAAGTGTTTGGGTAGGAATGCTCTTTTCATTCCTGGTAATCCCTTTTTCTTCAGTTACTTTTCTTCTTAGTTCAAGTTTTTATCCCTTCTTTGGTTGGTGTAAAAAAAATAAAATAAAATAAGGAGATAGATGTATGCATATATTGACACACATATATATATATATATATATATATATATATGTGTGTGTGTGTGTGTGTACATGATAAGTATATCAATAACTAAAGTTTACCTCGAAGTGCTGCATTCTGTTTTTCTCCAGTAGCATGTCAGCAGTGGGAACTAGAGCACTAGAACCTCGTGAGGTTCAAAGTCATGAAAGGATTCCCTTCTCCTTGGGAGTTGGACCTCTTTTTCAGGCTATTACCTGAATTATACAGGAAAATAGGGAATAGCAAATCATGATCAACTTTCACAACCTGGGGTCAGGATGCTTTCTTGACGCAGGTCTCTTTTGTAAATGCAGGGGATTTTCTTGTTTCCCTTGATACATTCTATGTTCTCAGTTCCTTAGCCTGGGGTTTTTCTCAGGTGGCTATCAGTTTTCTTCCATGCCATTTAGACTGCCTCCAAAGTGTTCTCAGATACGGAGTAAAAATCAGGTTAGTCTCCAGGTATCTGGGTAGGTTGGCGGTTCTCACCTGAAGACAGGGAATCTCTGGTTTCCCTTCTCAGAGGCTTGGCCGTCCTTAGCCAATTCTCCTTGACTTTGGTTTTCAAGCCCTAAGTCTGACATGTTATTTCCTACAGACTTGGGGTTTTTTTTGTACCTACTAAGAAAAAGTTCCCTAACCATCTAAATCTCAGCAACTCTTAGGGGGCAATGCTCATCTTTTGTTAGGGGAAGTTTGTTCCCTGTATATGGTGCATAATTTTGTCACTAGAGTCCAAGAGGCTAGACCTCTAGATCAGATTCCAAATAAGAGAATTTTTCATGAAGCCTGAAGTCTGTTACAAGCTGGACTGGTGTAAGGAAACAGTGAACTTCACACCTCTCCCCTTCAAATCTTCGGTACAGAGGCTTCCTTCCTGTGGGTGATTCCCTTCGGAGGGTCCCATCATTGGGGCTTGGTTTCTGAGAGAGTCCTTCTTTCATCAGTCCCAGGAATCTCAGAGCATCCATATCAAGCCTGCATTTTTTCAGTCCAGAGGTCATTTAGTTCAGAGAGGACCAGATGATATTCCTGCCCTGTATCACACCAACGAGCATTTGAGACACAAGGCTTCCAATCTATCCACAATAGCTATGAGTTTTGATCTCTAGCTGACTTCTTTGGAGGTGTCTTAGTCACTCATCCATCTGTGGGGGCAAGGACAATACTTTTGCATAGTCAGGGCCACTGTAAGTGAACCCTTTGGCAAATCATCTAAGCTGCATTAGTCAGGGCCACCATAAGTGAGCCCTCAGCACACAAGTTTTAGCCACATTGTTTGGGGGGGGGTAAGGTCAGGTCCAGATCTGAATTTTCTCCTCCAGCCCGAACCACCAGTTTTTTCCTTTTTCCTGTTGCAGGCCCCAGCTCGGGGTTCTTTCCAATGGACTTTCTTATCTCAAGACTTTTGGAGAAGTGTTCTCTCTTCCATATATCCCTTGTTTCCTAAGTACTGCTCTAGTTAAGGAATCAGCCACCACGATTCCGGTGGTTCTGGACAACCTTGGTATTTTCTGATAAAAAATGTTTCAATTAAACAGCTTTCTGGCTGCTTTCGTTTGTACAAGCTACTTTCTTTCTTGCACAGGAGTAGTGTTTTCTCAGTTCCCAATCTTTTCTCCTCAAGGCCTGGTTCTTGAGGGGCTAGATCTCCTAGAGTCCCTGTAGCCAAACAAGGCCTGGAACATCTAAAAAAAAAGGTTTTAGTACCACAAAAACCTCAGTTTCCTAGTGGAAGCAGTTTTTTCTCTTTGGTACAAGGACAAGAGCCTAGAGTTTTTCAACCCTCTTTCCTCTCATGACTGGATTATTTAGTTCATATCCAGGCATTACTGTCTTGTACATGGAACTAGTTTGGTCTTTGTGACTTGTTTCCTGTAAAAATATAAAGGTTTTTATTTTCTTACCTACAGTAGGCCTCTTTTTTTTTTTTTGAGTACACCTAGCGGTTACTCCGATTCTTTTTCTGTCAGACAAGAGAAATCTGTCATCTCTCAGACTATTTCAAAGAATTCCTCGAGGGGCCATTTCACTTCCAGACCCTTCTAGAGACCGGAGTTTTTTCCCATGGAACACAAACCTCTGTATATTCAAGTTCATGGGGTGTCCCTTTGAACCTGTGACAATTCTGTCCTGAAGAGAGTAACGTCGAAGACAACCTTTCTGTTGTCTTTTCCTCTGTCAGACAGGTTTCAGAGTTTTTGGTTTTTCTTTTAGGCCTTATCCTCTCAGTGTCTTTAAGAACAATTTAATCCTCTGGACAGATAGGAAATCCTTTTCCCAAGTGTCTACTATTTCCACCTTTATCAACCCCTTTGTCTCTGCCTGTACTGCTCTCAGGCAAGTCCTGTCTAGGCTATCTCAAGCTGCTCGGATGGGGCATGAATTAGTCCTGCCGGTCTGTGTCAGCAGTCCTAGCAGTTCAAGTACTGTTATTATAAACCCTTCCTTTCCTGCATTTTTGCAGAAATGGAGAAACCAGTGACCAAGAGTATTTTCCACGGGACTGTTTTCCTGTATTTCAGGTCTGGTACAGCAAGGCTGACATTCAGCCCTTCTCAGGCTTACAGCCTACTTCCTGGAGAACAGCTGCCTCCTGGGCAGTGTTCAAGACTATATCCTTACTAGAAGTGTGCAGATCACTTATTTGAAATTTGCTTCTCACATTCAATAAGATCTTTTCTTGGATGTGTAGTCTGATAGGATGCCAAATTTGGCAGGATGGTACTTCAGAGCCTCTTCTTAAAATAGGTTTCTGTGCCCTCTTCCCAACTACACTGCTTCGAAGTCTGCATCTGTCAATAGATGCTAAAGAATTCCTGGGGTGAGAAGAAACAATTACTCACTGAAGTAATATTACTTCTTCCAGGGGATTCTTTAGCATTATTGACAATCCCACCCTTCCTTCCCTGGAAACCTTGTCTAAAGGCTCTGTTAGGGGATTGAGCCAAATTTGACAACTGTCATTCATTCGTGTGATTAAAAAAAAAAAATATTTCATAATAGTGGGTTAGAATATATGGTGGGTTATTGCTAACAGTTTTTTTTTCCCCTAGTGGGCACATTTTTTGCTCTTTTTCAGCTCCGAAATGCGTTCTGAGGTCCCTCAGGCTGACTGCAGGCAGCACTCTGCTCTAACTGTATCCTGATTGGCCAATGCCTTCCTCTTTTGGATGGACTCCTCCTCTCCCGGGCAGCTGAACCCAGCTGGCATACTGCATCTGTCAATAATGCTAAAGAATCCCCTGGAAGAAGTAATATTACTTTGGTGAGTAATTGTTTCTTCCTTTATATCAATAAAAATGTGTTCATCTTGCCCTCATTACCACAAATAAACTTATACTAATTAATTGGAAAAACCCAACGTCCCTGAATTTCATCAGTGGATCAATACTATGGTAGATCTTTCCAGGATCAAGCAAATTCATTACAATATCAGAAACAAACAACAACTATGGGGGAAAATCTGGTTACCCTTTGAAAAACTGTATGTTAAAAAAATAATAAATAAAAAAACAAATAGAACTAATAAGAATTTTTTTTTGTAAACTTTATTTAACACAGAAAAGTTTGGTTACAATTATATACTATAGTAGTAATGACTTCATAAAAGACTTTACAGTTAAAATTATCCTTACAGTTTATACATGTCGTTTACCTGCCTTAAGCTGACATTTCTCATTTACATTAGAAGATTGCACCTTCCTAGTACCTGGGGAGGCTGTCAATGGATTTCCTCAAAAGATGAGGAACCATCCCTGTGTCAATGCCTGCTCCATGGGTAGCCATATCATTTCATATTTTCCCATTTGCCCCCTAACAGAGTATTGGGTTCGCACCAATTTCATACATACTAAGAGTGAGTTTATCCAAGTGGCAATGATGGGGACAATATCCAGTCTCCAGTGTTGGGCAATTACACGCATCCCCACCACCGCACCTAATCACCACAATGAGTGGTTCCCAGGTGCTTCCCCTGCTCTTCCCCCTGGTAGCCCCAGAAGGACTTCTATAGGGTCCATCATCAATGCCTTTGTCAGCAAGGTCAAAATGCCCCTCCAGAACCCCTGTATCTTATGGCAATCCCACATCATATGACAGAATGTGCCGTCCTGGGCTGAGCACTTAGGACACAGGTCCGACTTTGCAGGATCTATTCTGTGAGCCAAGGTCAGAGTGAAGTATGTATGCATCAGAACATTGTACTGAATGGCTCTCAATCTATTATTTTCAGAGCATTTTAATATGCTCTTTAAGATAATTTTCCAATCCTCCCCCCATTATACCAACCCCATGTATATCCACCTCCCACCTTCTCCTGATTCTAGTAAGTGGATCTGGGAGGGCCCCCAGAAGTAGCCTGCAGCATCTACTCAGGGGTTTAACTACTCCTGTCTTGGGGTAGCCCACAAGAACCTCTTCCAGAGGTGTGCGAGTCAGAGTTGTCTGTTCCGGGTGTTTCTTAAACCAAGCCTCCACCCTAGCCTTGAGCCTAAGATAAAGAAAATAATGTGTAGCGCTGAGGCCAAATTGACTTGCCTGTTCTGCAAAGTCTCTTACCTTCCCCTCCTCTGTCAACTGGCTCAGGTGGGTGAGTCCTCTTGCTCACCACTGCTTCAGGCTTCGAACTTCCACTTCTGATACGCCCCTCCCATTTCCCAACAGGGTGCCAAGGACAGTCCCTGCCCCAGAAGCCTGTGGGCCCATCTCCAAGCCTTCCAGGTTGATCTCATACATGGATTACTGATATTTTATACCTGCAACATCTCCCAACAACCCCACCATCACCTGGTGGCATAAGGGGAACTCAGGAGTGCTCTCCAGACCTACACAGGCAGGAACCGATTCACCCCCCACAGCAAGTCCTGTATAAATGCCAACTGGGAAGCTACATAATACAAGTGGATGTTGGGGAGGCCCAACCCCCCGTCTCACTGGATGCCAAAGTATCTGTTTTTTAATTCTGGGTTTTCTCCCCTGCCAGAGAAGCTGGGTTACTGCTCCCTCCAAGGTGTTAATATACTTCTGGGGAATGTATATTGGGAGGGCGTGAAATAAATAGAGAAACTGTGGTAGTATACTCATCTTAAGGTTTACCCTTCCCAGGAGGGTTGGGGGAGTGCCTTCCACTTGACACAGTCCTCTCTAATTTTTTTAAGAACGGGATGATAGTTAAGGTTTGTTATAAGGGAGAGCTTGCTAGGAAGGTGTATCTCCAGGTGTTTAATATCTTTTGAGGGACGGATGGTGGTTCCTGCTATTAATATTGAAGTCTTCCTGTCCCCCAAGGGGAGCCACTCACATTTTCCCCAATGTATTTTATGACCAGATATTTGGGCCACATATCTCAATTATTTTAGTCTGGGCCAGGAAGAGCAGTATATCATCTGCAAACAGCAATATCACATGGTTCTCCCACTTCCAATGGTAGCCTGCTGTTTCTTTATGTCCCCTGATCTCCACCACCAGAGCTTCAAAGATCAGGACATACAGGTAGGGAGACAGGGGGAACCCCTGTCTTGTGCCCCGTGTAAGTATAAATGGCTCAGGCAAAGTGCTATTTGTTAGTATTTGTGCTTGGGGAGAAGTGTACAGGGCTCCAAACCACTTTCTAATTGTCTCACCGAGGCCAAATATTTGTAGTACAGCAAACATAAAGGGCCATTCGACCCGGTCGAATGCCTTCTTAGCATCTAATGCCAGGAGGCCCGACCCCCATTTGCTTGGGACCATTTATGCATAATATTCAGTGTTCATCTCAAATTGTGTTTCGCCTGATGTCTCTCATAAATCCAGGAGGACCTCTATATTCTCAAAGCCAGAACTTTGGCCAACATTTAATAATCAACATTGAGAAGAGAAATAGGGCAATATGAGCCACATTCAGAGGGGTACTTCCTAAGCTTCGGTAGCACTGTAATAGTAGCTAATAATTGTGATCTAGGAAGAGAACCTCCCTCAAGTGCCGCCTGCACCATATCGAACATAACGGTCCCCAATGTATCCCATGTTAGTCTATAAAACTCTACAGGTATCCCATCTGGCCCCGGTGCCTTTCCCCATTTTGAGACCCATACTGCTTTTTTAATTTCCCCCAGGGTAATGGGTTGGTCCAACTTGTTCCTCAGGGATGATTCAAGCAAGGGCAGGTAAACCTCCTGCAGGAACTTATTTAGATCTACATCTGGGGGGACTTGGGATGTGTACAGGGTGGTGCAGAAATCTTTAAAAATATCATTAATTTCTTTTTTTGATCGTAAGCCCACCATTTGTGGCTTTCATTCCCAGGATAGTCCTCTCCACTCGTTTCTACTTGACCAAGCCCACCAGCAATTTTTCTGCTTTGTCTCCCTCAAAATTGGTTTGTGAGTGTGTGATTAAAAGATCCCTCTCAAGACTCCAAGATGACATTTGATTTAGTTGGCCCTTGAGCTTTTTAAGTTCGGCAATGTCAGTTGGCCAGGGGTTGACCATAGCCTTCCCCTCCAGTTCCTGGATTTATTTTTCCAAGGTTTCCTCCTCCTGAAGCAGAGATTTCTTCCTGAATGCTACATAGGAGATAGTTTCTCCACTAATAAAAGCCTTCATGGCATCCCAGACACTACTGATATGAGCCTTCCCCTTGTCATTAAGTTTTATAAACTCTAAGCTTTGCAGAAATCTGGGCCACATATTGTTTGTCAAGTAATAGCACTGGGTCCATCCTCCACGGGGGGGCAAACACCCTGGTGAGGATCTAGTATCACCTTCAGAGGGGCATGGTCTGAGATTGCAAATGTACCATAGGAAACCTCTAACCCACCCCCAACCAGACCGGGGACATGAACATGCAATCCATCCTAGTATAGACCTGATGGGCATGAGAGAAAAAAGAAAACTCTCTGGTGTCTGGATAGTATTGCCTCCAGGCCTCTATCAGTGCCCTGCCCTTAGCTGCATATTTTAGTGCTGTCACACTTCACGGTGGTGGTTTAGACCTCCTTCCTGAGTGGTCCAGCAAGGGATCCCAGTAGGTATTAAAACAGTGGTTTTCAACATGGGGTCCATGGCCCAAAAGGGGTCCACAAGCGTATTCCAGGGGGTCCACGGAACAGTCTGTAAATTGAAATGTAAAGCGTGGTATTTTTTACATTTTACATTTGCCATCGCAATTTCAATCACGAGCAAGCTGGTAAAAACTCAAACACTGAATAACTCCCTGACTGCCTCTCTTTCATATCTATGTGCCTCCTTCTATCACCTCCCCATCTGCAGCTCATTCAAACTTCATACACAACACAGTTACTGAGCCGATGAGTGCTGCCTGAACACTCGTAACTTTATGCTCCAAGTGCATGGTTCCTCTCGCTGCTCTCTCCCCCTCTCAGCTCTCACTATCGCTTTCTGTTTGCTGTAAGGGCTACCTGCCTACACTGATCAGCATGAGTGAGATCTTTGTTTATAATAAAACCTAAATCAGTCTCAGTCTCAGTCAGCTGCTTTGATGGGGCACCCACTTAATTTATACAAGGGATTTGGAGCTTAGTGTCCTCTGCACATTATACTATACTCGTGACTTTATGCTCCAAGTGCATGGTTCCTCTCGCTGCTCTCTCCCCTCTCTCGGCTCTCACATCTCACCTCTCACTATCTAGTTTCAGTATATCCGGTCTCTCCCTCACGAATCATGGACTCATGGATATCTGTCTTGGTATGTACACTATATATGTGCTGTTATTCCGTGGTCTGTGTTACAGCAGTGATTTCAGGGGTGACTGCCGAAAAGGACAGTGCTTAAAGTGTATAAAGCTTAAAGCAGATAATTTGCTTTTAAGGACAGGACTACTAAGCCCCCCCAGCAGCTAGTAGTTAAAGAAGTACCATTACTAAGAAGTGATTTTTTGTTTTATTTACTGTTAGTCGACATTTACCCCCAGCACATTAATTTTTTTTTTGACAATTGTCAAATACTTTTAAGTATTTTTTTTTTGCTTCTGACAATTTCAAAACAGAAGTGGTGATAAATATTAATGTATTTTATAATCACGAAGATATTAAAAAAATACATTGTTTTATACAATTTGCTTGCTGTTGTTTTTTGCGCTGCAATATAACAAATGCATGTTTTTGGTAGGGGGTCCCCGACAAGGCCGAAAGTTGGCATGGGGGGCCCCAGACCAAAAAAGGTTGACAACTACTGTATTAAAATCTTCTCCTATAATGAGGTTGTCTGGATATGGTGCCAGCGTCACTGCTAGGTGTGTGAAAAAATCTGAAGAATCAAAGTTCAGACCATATATTGACACTAGGGTGTATTTTGTTCCCCCATGGTCAACTTCTGTTATCACATACCTCCCCTGGGGGTCCAAGACCACCGAATATACTTTGTGCGGCAAGTTTGGGCATAGCCAAATAGCTACTCCTCTAGCCTTAGTGGTAAAAGGGGCCACCAACAGTGATCCCCCCAGGAAGATGCCAGATGAGCTGCCTTGTCCTTAGTCAGATGGATCTCCTGCAAAAAAAAATCTCCCCTCATTTTTTTAATGTGAGCCCAGACTTTTTTCCTTTTAACCAGTCTTTAGTCCATTGACATTCCAGATAACAAAGGTTATCCTCTCTATTTCAAATCACTACAACTAGCATTTCTGGCAGGTCTTCTAACATCCAATGTACTGTTCATATCCACTTTTGTTGTTTGCATACTGAACTTTTCATTGTTTTTTGACTTCAACCAACAAAAACATCCCTCTCCCCTTCCCACCTCTTAAAATCACTAGAACAAGAAACTTTACCCCTCTCATACATACTCCCACTAGCCCCCCCCAAAGCCCAAGTAACAAGAAAACAAACAAGTAAACTGTAAACTTACACCCCTTAATCTCTCATGGGTCACATACCCCAACTAGTTCCAGCCTCTACTTTTCATGGATTGAGCTGGGTTTCCACCCTATAGACTATGTAGTAGACTTTTTTATGAAAGTAAGCCACCCCTCCAGGAACTTCCCCCTCCCGAGGACAGTAAGCACACAGCGGAGGAAGAGAGAGCCCCTTGCATAATAAATCCATGTTGCCTCCAAACCCTTGGAAGGGTTCCCTTCCAACTGTCTACCTCTCTCCAGGAGTTCGCAGGGAGGAGGCCCATCCCCTGCTTACGGAACTACAGGGGTGGATCCCAACCCAATTCCAAAATGCATTTTTCAGATTAATTTTAAGAGCTCTTCTGACCTTGTACTTGTACCTCTGGGAGGGTCCCTCCTTCTGAATTTGTTGTTATGAGGCTGTCCCTCCAGTTACTGTGGGGCATCCCCCTCCAGCACCCACACCTTCCATATCAAGAATTAAGTGTGCTAGCACCATTTTAGTCAGTGGTCTAAATTGGGTCCTTTGAACCCTATAAATCATATTATTTAGAATTCAAACACCCTCAAAACTGTACTATTGCATCACTGGTTAACATACTCATTATCTCTGCACAGCAATCTTTGTTACATACAGAGTCTCATATCCATTTCCAGCATCCATTGATGTACAGCTTATTCGGGTTGTAGATCATTATAGCCCCATTTTCACTGTACAGAAGTGAGAAATACTCATGCCCCTCGGAGCAGTAAAGAAGGAATGAAAACAGTTATTTATGCGCTATTGAAGCTTACTATCTTTGGGGCAATAAAGATCAGTCAGGCGCATCCCCCGTCAAAAGTCACTGAAGAGGGCAGCGAAAGAGCATCCCAAGTTCCCTTTGCAGAGCTGCCAAGGAGCAGAGGAGACAAGCCATGAGCGGGAAGGCCCCACTACTCAGCCTTATATGCCACCTGAACCAAGTTGCGAGCCGCAGAATGAGCCACCTCCCACCCCTTTGGACTCCCATCTAACTTTACAGTACCTGGCATACGTGTTTGGGATGCCCTCAGCCCTTGGAGGAAGAAGCAGGTTGATCTTTCTTTTTCTTTTCCAGCTCTTGCACAAAGTCCATAGCTGCCTCTGGGTTAATAAACGCTGTCTGCTTTCCCCCTGCTGGCATATTATTAATCGGGCTGGAAACACCAGAGCAAATGGGCAATCGAGATTGTGAAGTTTTTTTTTTAACTGCTTTGAAGGCCTGTCTCTGGGATTGGAGTTGCCTTAAGTAGCCGGGGAAAATGCTAACTCTTGAGTGCCAAATTGTAAGTGGCCCCTGCTTTCTGTCAGCCTCCAACACAGACTGAACATCCTGGTAGCATAGAAACTTCACCAATATGTATCTAGGTCTTTGTTCTGGAGAAGGCGTCAGGCCAGGAGAGTGGTGTGCCCATTAAATTTCAAGGGAGACCTCAAGAGGTATCTGGAGGGCTTGGTGGAGCCATTTTTGCATGTAAGCAGAGCAGTTATTCCCCTCCAGCGCCTCCGGCATGCCCACTACATGAATGTTGCACCTCCTTTCATGAGTCTCATGATTGTCTATGCACTGCTTTAAATATTCAATCCCTTTTAAGGCACTCTGCAAGTCTGAAGACATCCTATTATATTTACCTTCATGTGCCCTGTTCTGCATTCTAACTCTGTAATTCTAGTTTCATGTACATCTACTGTCTCAGAGACAGTGTTGACAGTTTGCTGGAGATGCTGGAGCTGGGCCATTTTTTCAAAGCCCGCCTGCATCCAAGTCCCCAGGTCATATCTGAGGTCCCTTATGAGCCTTTCTAGAATCTGGTATCCACTCACAGTGTCTGCGGTCACCGATGAGGCCTCAGACGGAGAGTCATCCATAGCTGTTTGTGCTGATGCTTGAGTAGTAGGCGCTTGCTGGCCTAAAGCTTTGGAGGTTTCAGCGGACAGTTTGAAATGTAATTTTGCCTGGGTTTTCACTAATTTTGATGAGGAAGGCATCTGGATTCTTAATTCTTTAGTCCTCTGCAGTTTCTTAATATTCAACAAGGGGATGGTGGAGATATGTGGTGGATCTATCCAGGGTTCTCTAATCAACCCTCCATCTTGTTGCCCAGCTAGGCCACATCTGAACTAATATAACATTTATTATAATATATATATGCTCCTTTATGTTTATCATTCTTTAATAAACTCCAAAATTTTGTATTTTTCAAATTACAGTTCATTATTGCTTTTGTTTCTTATATTTCATGCAGTTGTATCTCTGTGAATCCTTTTCAATACATGAATAAAAAAAAGAAAAATGCTAAATAAACAGTTTGAAAGCACATGGATTACATATTTTAATACAAAACCTTACTAATCATAAACTCTTGCCCACACTGTTTTACCAAAACGAACACCACTCGGTGACAACACACTGCAACATGAAAAGTGAAAGAGATTAAACCAGAGATAGTGTTAAAATGACAAGATCACCCAGAATAACTGTTTTTTTTATCACTTTTAAACTGCCAAAATCAAAGCAGGATCAACCAGATCACCTTAATAAAACTCTTCATTTGTGCCAGTCAAGGACTTTACTTTTCGTCCCCACCCCAAAAAACATTTCTGGTAATTTTGTAACCGAGAGAATCCACTACAGGGCATGCACTTGTGCTCCGATATACACATGCCTTGGGTGCTTGAGCACATTTATCCTGCAGCCTCATGCCTCACAACACTCACCAAGGCATGCATACATCAGAGCACAACTGCATGCCCTGTAATGGATTAGTGGTGGGGTCTTACTTGAGGTTGTCAACCCTAATGCCCAGTCCATAGCCTCCTGTCTGAAGCACAAGATACAGCTCCAACCTAGTGCCTCATAATGAAACGGTATGGCCAACATAATCTGTTGGAACTTTCTTAGGGCCCTGCATGAAGATGTCACATTTGACCTCTTGTGTTCCAGGGTAGGGGTGGGCATTAGGGTTGACAACCCTTAGTAAGACCCCACCATTGATTCGCTAATACTTCAGAGACCCAAATCCCTAATGTTTTTTCATTTCTCGTCTTTGTACGCTGGGGCCTGGATATTCAAAGCAGTTGCCCATATGTAACTGCAGAGATGTGCCAAAGAGTGATATTCAGTGGAAGCAACTGAGCAGCACAAGTTGCAGTGCGCCAATGCACAATAGTAATGAATGCATGTGCAAGGGCAGGGGCAGACCCATGAATATGCAGCACAGCACAATATTCAACCACTGAGCAAGGGTGCAAGTGAGGAGCAACTGCCAGTTGTGTGGAGCAGTCATGAGCCTATTAAAACAGGGAGCAAATAGGAGGAGAGCACTTGTGCCAGAGGGGAGCAGGATGGAGGGTGACAGACAGGCCACCTGAGAGAGGAAGAGGGAGACAGGGAGAGGAGGAGACAAGGAGAGGGAGGGAGGGGGAGAGAGAGAGATAGAGAGAGAGAGTGTGAGAGTGCCACTCACAGAGGCCTGCTGAGGGAGAGGGGGAGAGAGTGGGTGCCGAAGGGAGCCACTGGACCCAAGGGGTGTGACACAGGCATGCACAGGGGTGGGTGACAGAGCCAGCAGGCAAGCCCAGCCAGGGTAGGGTACACAGGGGGCCCGCCAAGTGATAGGCACTGCCCCATGGAGGCGGGGGGCCAGTGGAGCCGGACGCCGAGGGGGTGACAAGACAACAGGGGCCATGGCCAGTGTGGCATTCCAGATGGAGGCAGTAATGAGGGGTGTGAGGAGGCAGGAGGAAGAGCAACATGGCCCTGGCAGGGCCCAATGGCAGTATGCCCAGATCAGGTGGTACCAGCCCCGCATCAGCTTCGAGACCCACACCAACACAGAGATCATGGGCCAGTATCGCCTGAACCATGCAATTCTGAGGCAGCTCTGTGAGCTGTGCAGTGAGGAGATGCAGGCACCCACTAGACAGAGCCATGCCCTGACAGTGGAGACAAAGGTAACAGTTGTCATGTGCCTGCTCGCCATGGGCACCTTCCAGAGACCAATGGGGGCACCTTCCAGAGACCAATGGGGGGCACCTTCCAGAGACCAACGGGGGACTCCACAGGCATAACCCAGTCAGCCTCATCACGGCTCCTCACACAATTCCTCAATACCCTGCTGCCACATGCTGTGGAACACATCCACTTCCCCAGCACACAGGTGGACCGTACAGCAACGATGCAGGAGTTCTACCAGGTAGCACGTATGCTTGGCATGCTAGGGGCCATAGACTGCACCCATGTGGGCATCCGCATACCACCTGGTGCAGAGGGGTAGCCTATCTCAACAGAAAGGACTACCCCAACATCAACTGCCAGGTGGTATGTGATGCCAGGGGGTGCATAGCCAATGTCTGTGCCACACACCCTGGGGGAGCACATGACACCTACATCTGGCACAGCTTGGCACTGTGCCACAGGTTCGAGAGTGGAGACATCCCCACTGGACATCTAGTGGGTAAGTATGTTGAGACCACGGGCAGTGGGGTACAGCAGGGCGTGGAAGGGGGCAGATAGGGTGGGGGAACCACCATGTGCGACTGGGACTGGCATGGGGCACAGTGACAGGGATCACCAGGCTAACCTATTCACATTCTCTCTCACTCTGTCCACACACAGGTGACAGTGGCTACCCACTCAGGCCCTGGCTGCTCACTCCCTACCAGCACCTGTCATCTCCAGCGGAAGAGTGGTACAATGAGGCACAAGCCAGTATGCTGAACATCATTGAGCATGTGTTTGGGATGCTGAAGGCACGGTTCCATTACTTGGACAGGTCTGGTGGTGCCCTACAATACAGCCCCTTGAAGGCCTGTGGCATTTTCCTGGCCTGCTGCATGCTGCACAGCATGGCCATTGACCGTGGAACAGCTGTTGAGGCCGATGAGGGGAACAGCAGTGGGGGTGATGTGGGCGAAGGCCTGAGAGGTGGTGGGTAGTCCCCACCGGGCAGAAGGATCCCCGACTCATACAGCTGACATGCCACCAGCGAGACACAATAGTGTAGGAGCACTATGGTGCATGTAGGTAGGTGGACAGACAAACATGCACAGAACTGACACAGTGACAGGGCACACAGCAATGCGTGGCCATGGCCAGGGCCATGCACACACAGGCACAGTGCAGTGGCTGAGTGGTGCCACATGGCCACACGCAACACCACAGTGCACATCACTGCACAACAACACACACACACACCCACACAGTGGTACTTGCATGCATGCATATGGGCACCAGTGCATTGTGTGGATCAGATGCAAGGCACCGGTGCTCATGCGCAGCCAGTGCTGTGACGGCATCATCATGCACACCCCACACAGGCCAGCAGCCGGGCAGGTGTACACATGGGCTGCGTGTGGTGCTCCACATGGCTGCCATGACCATGCCATACACACACACACACACACGCGGACACACACATACCACCCATGTGCACACAGGGAGGTGGCTGCAGACAGCTGACAGAGGAGTGTGCACATCAGGTCCGCCATGCAGACACATAGCCACCATGGACATGGGGACAGCTGGGCCACAGCTGCTCAGCTGACGCAGGTTGCACAATGGCCACGGGAGGTCTGTGACCGCTCCCCAGGGATGGAACTGCAGGACCGAGACTGGGTCCTCACAGGGGTCTGCAGTCTCCCAAACAGGCCTACTCCAGGCATGCTAGGGATGCCCACAGCAGAGCCCAGCATCGACATGGATGGGGTCGCCCGATGCCGGGGCCGTGAGATGGACAGAGCACTCTGTGATGTCTGTGGCAGGTGGCCACACCCTGTGGCAGCTAGTGGGACAAGACCAACCATAATAGCACTGGCAATGCGGTCCAGGGCTGTGGTTGTGTCCTTCCACAGGCGTTGGCTAGCCTTCAGGACTTGCGTGGTGCCCCTCTCATGCTCCTGGGCTGCCTGGCACACCTCTGCGTAGAGTGTCCGCACTCTGGCCACAAGCAGCACCTGTTGCTCCATGGAGGCCCGTAGCAATTGGGTCTGCTCAGGCAAGGGATTGGTGCCCTGGGGTGCAGGGGTATGGCACCATCCCACTGGTGACGTATGACTGCATTGCATGGAACCCCACTCAGGTAGGTGCTGCACAGCGTGGCCCTCATGGGGTTGGGCAATGTCAGGCACCCCGGCAGCTGACGCAGCACCCGGCTCCCCCACACCTCCAGCGGTCTGCTGCTGCCAGCCCTCCGGCTCCTGTGCACTGGCCAGTGCCTGTGCAGGTGCCCCACCACCCTGCACCACTGTGCCTGGGTACACAGCAGGTCCAGGGGCAGTGGTGGGCAGCTGTTCCACCACCAAGAGGCCACCGGCCACGCAGCCAGTGTGGGTGTATGGTATGGGTGACTCCCCTCCGACAAGCCCCCATGCCATCCAGGACAATGGTCTGTTCATCATCAGTGTCGGATCTTGCCTCAGCCTGTGTCTCTGTGCAGAGCACGCTGTGGCTGGCATCTCACTGGAACACAGCCAGAGCCTCATCTGCCACCACGCCCGGGACATTTGGCTGGATGGTGGTGGTGTTCTGCAGCCTATCGGGCCCCCAGATGTCCGTGGAGATGGATGACTGGTCCTCCGGGGCTGGGCGGGCTACCATGATAGCTGCATGCGCACCACCACTGCATGCTGGTGGGCTGGTGCTAAAAGGGAACACAGATGCGTTAGGGCTGCTGTCTCACCAG
Source organism: Neoceratodus forsteri (assembly GCA_016271365.2). Classification (NCBI taxonomy): domain Eukaryota; kingdom Metazoa; phylum Chordata; order Ceratodontiformes; family Ceratodontidae; genus Neoceratodus; species Neoceratodus forsteri. The sequence continues at coordinate 898,895,473 of CM028136.1, forward strand.
ACCCCACCGCCTGCCTGCCATACCTACCATGCAGCGAAGGGCTCCCTCCAGTCTGGAAGCCACCGCCAGGCATCCCCTCCACCACACTATGCCACATGGTGGCTGCTACCATCTCCTCCTGTGGTGTGAGCTGTGGCATGGTGGCCTGGCCTCCACCAATGGGTGACCATGTGGCCCAGATGGCTACCACCTTCTCCTTTATCTGACACTTGTCGGTGCTTACCTTCTTCCTGCACTCCTGTGCAGACCACTGGTGGCTACCCTGCTGGTTCACGGCCTCCGCCACCTCCTTCCAGGCCACGGCCCTGGCACCACTCAGCAAAGGTCGAGGTACACCTCTGCCTCTGCTCTTGTAAAGTTGGGCCTGCACTTCCGAGCAGGCCCACACTCCTCACCCTCCTCGTGCTTGGACACGATGCTACCAGTGGATATGGACATGTGGTTAGTGGCTTCAGCGGGCCTCCCCTGCCATCCAGCACCCTGTGCTGGCTGGCCCCTCAGCAGGTGCAACCTACCTCTGTTAGTTGCTATAAGGGTCCATGGCCTGTGATGTTGTGCAGCACCTTTATAGCGCATTGTATGCAAATGAGCCAATACCATAATGAAATGCAATTATCCCCATAGTGCCCCGGATAAGCTGATGAGCTGATTTACATATGTTGGCTGAATATCATGCTGTTGCACATTGCGCAATGGACTTCCTGTGGCGCATGTCGTTGCACAATGCTGTGACATGCGCAGTGCATACCCGCCAACACGCATGTGCAATGGCATATGCTGCTGCCTACTGCATGGCATGCGCTGGGTGAACTAAAGGGGACATTCATGCCCATGCATCATGGGCCCTATGGCGCTTCAGCCACTATTGGGACAATGGCGCTCAGGTGCCATTGGGACACTGGTGCTTGGGGCGCCATTGGGCCAATGGCACTTGGGCACTATTAGTCCCATGGGGTGTGCACTTTTATGGCCCTATTGTGCATTATGCAATGTGGGCCCAACTGCGTTCCCATGCACATTGCGCATGTTCACCCCTGACCCCTTCCATGCCCTGTGCCCCCAGTGCCCTCTGCCTCACATGCCAGTGTGGCCATGCCCATGCCATGCATCCCCGGAGACGCACAATTGCCATGGACAGCTCATCTCCATGCGAGGCATGCATGCTGGGCATGTTCTGCATGTGTGCTATTGGGCATTCTACAGTGCTACCTGAACATGCCACATCGCGTAGTGCCCTGTGCCCACAACTGGAGCCAGGTGGAGCTCGTGAACCTGGTGGCCCAGGTGGAGCCCCATGCTGCTGGCCTGTTTCGCCAGCAGCCCCTCACGAGGCCCAGGACTGATGTGTCACAGGAGATAGCCAACAGCCTTGTCCAGGCCACCGGTGTGCTGCGCACCAGGAAGCAGTGTCACCACCAGTATGGGGACCTGGTCCGGAGGAACCCGGAAACGGCTGAAGGTGCTGCAGGCACATGTCCAGTGGTGGGCCGTGCCACAGCCAGCTGAGTGGGCCCTGACTGCATCTGTGCAAGTCCACTGTTCCATAGGGCTGGCAGGGCTGCATGCCATGTGGGGGGGCTGTTGTAGTGCGCCCTGTGGCATGGCACTGCCAGTCACTGTGTGCGCTGGGCATATGCCCAGTAGCCCTGATGGGCCAGGATGCACTCTGTGCATGGGTGGTGTGGGCAGTGGGCCCATGTTGTGGCTGTGTTATGATGTGTGCCTGTCTGTGTTCCTGTCCTAGGACCTGAGGACCGGAGGAGAGCCAGGGCAGCTGGAGCACATGGCAGTCCACAAAAGGCTGCTGCGGGCCCATCGGTGGTGGGAGGAGGCCCGGAGGGCATGCAGTGCCAGGACCAGTGTGCGGAGTGCCACGGGGAACAGGTAGGCACTGTGAGGTCCCACACTGTTGTGCGGGGTGGGCAGCAGGGGCGGGGTACGGCCTTGGTCCCTTGTGCCGTGGCAACAGTGGTTGGCACATGGTGCAGTGTGTGTGTGGTGCCACGGGGCAGCCACTGCACATGTGTGGCAGCTGTTGGTGGGTCAGGTGTGTGTCCAGCTACCACTTGTGCTGCTGCGGTTCCACTGCAGCACCATGCCACCCGTCTTCTGCAGTGCCATTGGGTGGCCCTTTGGCAGTGGATTCCAGTGCTGTGTACTGCAGTGGCTTGCTGGGTTGGTGGCAGGCATAGGCCCACCCACTGCAGGTGGCTGGGGTGCCACTCCAGGGGCATGTGCACCCACTGTCCATTGCGCATGGGGCGGGCTGATGTGCTTTGGACTTGCACTGATCACCTGTCCCTTCCTGTATCATAGATGTCCAGAGGGGTTCCAGGCTCCTGCAGTACTGCTGTCTGCTGCAGCAGATCATTTTAATAACATCCCATACGATGGAGATGGCGGACCAGACCCGGCAGATCCTGCTCCTGGAATGGCGAAGGGGGAGGTGCCAGGTACAGGCAGGCCAAGGCGCCTTGAGGACCACCAGCCCTTCACACCTCTGTCCTCCCTTCCCCTTCCTTCCCCCATCCACCTGTACAGGCCCTGTCTCCTGACCCCTTCCCACCTACCCCTTCCCTCCCCTTCGCACTCTGTTACTGTTCTGCTGTGTTACTTTCAGACAATATATATGTTACTCATTTACCCTTCTGTGTCTGTGTCTGCTTTGTGGCTGGCGAGTGGGTCCAAGCTGCAGTTATGTGGTGGGTGGCCATGTGGTGTGCCTGTGCCATTGGGTGGTGCATGCATGGTGCTGGTCTGCCCCTCAGTCGGTGGCTGTGCTGTGGTGCGGCCCTGGGATTGCAGTTTGGGATGTGTGGTGTGTGTGTGTTGTAGTGGGTGCCGTGTGTAGGGGTGTAACTTATTGTTGGCTGGGTGGTTGCATGCCCTCCGGTGTGTGGTGGCCAGGGCTGCCCAACCCTGTGCATCAGTGCCACCTGTGCCCTGCATCCACCATGAAGGGGTGGGGGCACCGCTAGCTGCATGCTTGCACTCCCTGTGCAGTGGTGACATGTGTGCTGCCTGTGTCCCTGCCAGTGTTCCTAGCCTGGTACACCCGCCCTCCTGCACTGTTCCCCCTTCCCACTTGCCTGTCTCCCTGCTGTGCCTGTAGCTGTTCCTGCTGTGCCTTAGCGCATCTTCCTCTGCCCCTTGCACACCCCTGGATGCGCTATGGCACATATCTGGTTGCTCCCTGGTGCACCTCTCACTGCGCCATGGCACAGTGCCTGCGATATTCAGCCATGTTGTACTGGTGCATGTTGTGGTGTGCAGCTGTTGAATATCACAGTCACTGCACCACTGCACAGTTGACTTGTGCTGCGCCGGGGTTGCGCATGCCTTTGGTGCATTTCTGAATATCCCACTCTTTGTGTTTTTACAACCCTAATATCTACATTAGTGCAATTTTTGCAAAGAATTGCCCTCCTTTTTGTAATAGTTGAATGGTGGGAGCAGGGCAGAAGCAGGAAAATGTTTAACCTTAGTGATAGGGAAAATTATGGAATCACTTCTGAAGGAAAGATTTGTTGAGTACCTAGAGACCAGAGGGGCACAGGACCCAAGGCAGCATAGATTCACAGCGGGAAGGTCATGTCAGATGAATCTAATAGATTTCTTTGACTGGGTGACCAAAGTAGTAGATCAGGGAGGGGCTGTGGACATGGTCTGCCTAGACTTTAGCAAGGCATTTGACACAGTCCCACACAAAAGATTAATATGCAGGTTAGCCAGCCTTGGAGTGGGTCCCAAGATGGTAGCCTGATTAAAGAACTGGCTGGAGAACAGAACACAGAGGGTAATAGTAAACTGAGTCCACTCTGAAGAAAGTGGGGCTACTAGTGGGGTACCGCAGGGTTCAGTACTAGGACCAGTCCTCTTCCGTGTCTTTTTAAGTGACATTGCAGAGGGACCGGAAGGAAAAGTATGTCTCTTTGCAGACAACACAAAGATCTGCAACAGAGTTGATACACAAGGTGGGGTGGAAAGGATGAGAAGGGACTTGGCAAGGTTGGAGGAATGGTCAAATGTATGGCAGCTTAGATTCAGTGCTAAGAAGTGCAAAGTAATGCACCTGGGAAACAAAAACCCAGGGAAAGAGGACACAATGGGGGGGCGATACTAACAACAACAAAAATGGAAAGGGACCTGGGGGTAGTCATATCAGATGACCTAAAGGTGGCCAAGCAATGTGAGAGGGCAGTAAGGAGGGCTGGAGGGATACTGGGATGCATAGGGAGAGGCATCACCAGTAGAAAACAGGAAGTTGTTATCCCTGTGTACAGACAGCTGGTGAGACCCCATCTGGAGTACTAGGTGCAGCTCTGGAGACCTAGTCTCCGCAAAGATATAGACAGGATGGAGGCAGTCCAGAGGAGGGCAACTAAAATGATGCAGGGTCTGCACCAGAAGACATATGAAGAGAGACTTAAGGAGCTTAATATGTATAGCCTCAAAGAAAAGGAGGGAGGGGGGGACATGATAGAAACTTTTAAGTACCTCAAGGGAATCAACAAAGTCCAATGGGGTAGCATCTTTCAGAAAAAGAGGTGTGCAAGAACATGGGGACACAATTTGAAGGGGGGGGATGGTTCAGAGATAATGTGAGGAAGTATTTTTTCACAAAGAAGGTTGTGAATGCATGGAACGGCTTTCCTGAGGAGGTTGTGGAGTCAAAAACAGTGGTGGAATTCAAGAGTGCATGGAACAGTCATAAGGCAATTCTAGGAGGTGAGGGTAGGAGGAAGTAAGCTGTTGGTTAACTAGGATCTGCAGCTTATCCATTAGGTAGGGAAATAGGTAGACTGTGTGTTCCAAGCAGTCCTCCTCTGCCATCAAATTTTATGTTTCTATGTTTCTATCTTCATTAAAGGGACCTGCGCAAAATGAGATAAACACAATATTGGAGACAGTCCTGGAATTGTATCCTCATTTGCGCAGATCCCTTTGAGACCATCTCAAAATGAATGAGTACAATATTGGAGACAGTCCTGTTGCAGTGCATGGGCCCAGCAGACCCCAACACACATGTCGATATCTTGTGGGTGACTTTCCCTGACCCACCACAGGGTGTGGCGTCTGTGTCGAAACACTGTTCAGTTCCTACCCAGGTTGTGACTGGTGCTGCATGCTGCAGTGCCTTCCACATCAGCCTTGTCCAAGGAAGCTGGCTCACTGAGCTCACACCTGAACTCAGTTCACTGGCACGGTAAGGCAGCATGTTCCCCAGAGGTGCAACGGACATCCTTGCAAACAGTGTTACTTAATACATTTTTGGTTTTTTTAATATTTTGACCCCAAACTTTCAACGTAGTCTTTTTATGATCCCACCTCACAAACCCCCTAGGTGAAAATGTTCAAATCCCGCTGAACTGCCATTCCGAGCCACAGCTGTGAAAACATGTTTTAGACAGGATGTGAAAAATGACAGCAGTACTGTTCATGAGGTGGTGTAAAAAAAAAAATGGGTATGTTGAAAATCTAGAGCCAAAATATTGTAAATTACCAAAGTTACATGCCTACGTTGAAAATTTTCAATACATGCTAATACCTCAGCTATTTTGAGGAATTTTTTCACTAAATTTTCAGCATGCCCTTTTTGGGACCCCACCTCAAGAACACTGGCACTGTCATTTTATCAGTCCCGAAAGGTGATTCTGTGCAATGACCGTGCCATTCTGTGCCACAGGTGCAAACATACATTTCAGGCAGGATGTGAGAAATGATGGCTGTACTGATCTTGAGGTGGTATGAAAAAAATGTGTATGTTGAAAATCTGGAGTCAAAATATTATAAATTACCAAAGTTACATGCCTGCGTAGAAAATTTTCAAAGCACACTCATAACACTGCCATTTTTAGGAATTTTTTCACCAAATTTTCAACATAGTCTTTTGGGGACCCCACCTCATGAACACTGGCACATGAACATGGTTTGGGGAGCATGAGTACAGGATCTGGGGCTATTGGGTAGTCAGGTAATGTGAGGTGAAGTTAAGAGGTGCAAGCCCTGGGTCCCCTGCTATTCAGCATCTCCCTCAATGCCCTGCCTAAATCCTGCCCCGGCAACCTTCTCCTCTACGTGGATGCTGTTCTTTATGCCACACATCCTGATCCTCTCTCCAGCATACCTTACAAAGCTCCTTCTCTCAGACTGAACACTGGTTTGCTGAACACAGATTGGTGGTCAACAATAAAAAAACTAAGATGATGCTCTATGCCCACTGCCAAAACAGATAAAAGGATTTCCTACTGGAAAAACTCTCCGCCTCTCTCATCCCACTGGAACAGGTCCAAAAGTATAAGTATCTAGGTATTACATTTGACTTTTCCCTCTCATTCCATAAACATATAAAAATCCTTACCTCACCACCAACACCCGCATTGATCTCCTTTACAGACATAAAGACTGCCTGCTACCTGAAACACTGCACCTAGCCATTACCTTCTCAGTCTTATCGCTGGTGGACTATGGTCTCACAATCTATGCTGCCGCCGACCCTACGGCACTTCATCAAATACAAGTAGTCACCAATAAGGCCTGCTGGCTCCTATCTGGTGGCGACAGTAATATACATACCTGTACCCTATACGGGCTCACCAATAACCTCTCCCTTGAGGAAAGACTATTATACCAGTCCTGTCTCTTCACCAAAAAAATCCACCTGGGATTAACCCCAATAAGTCTCATGGCTTCTCTTCAGGCAGCCACCATCTCAGTGTCCACACGGGATGCCCCAAAAACTATCTGGAAGGTGCCTAGGGTCAAGACCACCCTGGCCCAGCAATCCTTCCCCCTTGGAGCTCCATCCTGGTACAATGCCCTCCCTCCGGCTGTCACAACAATCACCAATCTAGGTCCTTTTAAAGCTGCCTTAAGGGCCCATATCCTCTCCTCACATCAATGCCAGTGTAACCGGTAACCTGTGGATCCTACACCATGCCGCTAGGCCACGCACCCGCCCTTGGCCTGGCAGTGGAGAGCCCTCACTATTTCTAGCCTACAGGCTCCTTGTCCCTCAGTTACCATATAGTTGCACTGGACTATGAATGCATTGTATTATGTATAAGACAAGGCCTCCCTGAGGCGGCTTACTACCAACTCATATCGTGCATTGCTTTAGCTACCAATTGTATAGGTCTTAACTGCTCATTAGGTAAATATGTTGATAGCTCTGCCCTGTTTTAGCTACCAGTTGTATAGGTCTTAACTGCTCATTAGGTAAATATGTCGATAGCTCTGCCCTATTTTAGCTACCAAATGTATAGGTATTAACCAGTGCTCATTGTACTTATACTCTGTATGACTGCGCACCCACATTTATTCCATGTATGTACTGTATGAATGTCTATGTTTTATTCTGACATGGAGCCTTTGGAAACGAGTCTATGACTCAAAGGGTTGTAATTCCAATTTCCTAAATAAATAAATAAATAAATAAAGTCTGGCAGTTGCAGTGTTCTGCTGGTGTGATGGATTTCTGAAGTTCAGATTTGAAGTGGCTAAGATGTATTAGGCTTGTGGTGGAACAGGGAAGCTCATTTAGCCAGGCAGGGGCCCTAACTGCAAAGGCTCGCCAGCCCAGCAATCTTTTCTTGAAAGGTACCACCAGGGCATGATTTGTAACACTTCTACTAGCATGCTTAGTGGGACAAACCAGAATAGAGCCTGGAAGGATGGAGGTGAAAGCCCTAAAAGAGCCATCTTCCCCAGCAGGAAGGTCTGGAATTTGATTCAGGCATGGAAAGGAAGCATTTTGTCCTAGAATACATGTCACAGTGTGTGTGTGTGTATATTGCATATATATATATATATATATATATATATATATATATATATGGTGGATATTCAAAAGGGTTGCGCCTGCGCAAGTCCGAAATTGCTCCATTCTGCGATATTCAGCAGGAGGCAGTTGCGCCACTGAAAACAGGCTGAGCAACAGTGCAATGCAAATGAATGCATGCTGAACTGGAGGGGAGGAACCATGCATAAACTGCACAGCCCGATATTCAGCCGGGCTGTGCAGAGTTGTGCAGGCACAACCCCCAACCTGCGCCTGCATGACTTTGAGCCAAAAAAAAAAGGCTTAAGTCGAGGGCCACCCACAGGTGAGCTGCTGCATTGCAGGGCGCAACACAGCAGCTACCACCTGTGGCTGGCCCCCAACCCAGTCCCTGTGCCCCCCCCGCAGCCCGATCGTGGGCAGCAATGTGGCTCCCTCTCCCAATGGATCCCTGGTGGTCCAGTGGCCAGAATGCCTGATCACGGGCAGTAAGTTAAATAATCCCCTCTCGAAGGTATCCTGGTGGTCCAGTGGACCCGGCCGATCATGGGCGGTATGTTTAATAACCCCCAACGTATCCCTGGTGGCTGGTGTCCCCCACCCCATCCACCCACATAGCCCCACCACCCCACTCCCCCCCAGCAGCCGGCGGGCGGCAGCATCCCACCCGCCTGCCGCCCCGCCGCCCACCGACTGACTGCCCGGTAGGGCTGCACACCCAGTGGTGGAGAGCATGAGCCAATGGGCGTGCAGCCCATACCGTACAAGACAGTCCAGTTTTGTGGGGGGGGGAATTAAACCATGCCTGCGATCGGGCCAGTGGGTGGTGGGGGGGATTCTACACTGTTTTGCCCGCGATTGGGCTGCAGGGAGCGTCAGTCCCTGACGGCTGCTGCCTGGCAGGGGCCAGGCACAAGTCCTTGGGGATCGGCGCACCTACATGCTAATGGCATGCAAATGGGGTGATAATCAGATGCAAATGCCCCCCCCTGCGCCTTGCATGAATTATGGCCCCATTTGCATGTCACCTTTTGAATATCAGGATTTGCGCGATGCTAATGGTACTGCACCACCGCAAGTTGAATGCTCCACTCTGACAACTTGCAGTGGCACAAGTTCCACTGTGCCATGCACAGTGGCTGTGGTGAGTGATTCCGTGCGAGTTGCCTGGCCAGCGCAACCCTTTGAATATCGCCTGACACACCCCTGCACAACTATTTTGTGCAGTGCAAGGGCTTGCGCCTTAGAAGAGCGCAGTTTGAATATCTGGCCCATACTGTATATATGTATATGTATATGTATACACACATACATATATACAGTGAAGCCCACCAGGATGAAGCCCAACTCTGCAGAATTCTGAACTAGAGTTACTGTAGCAAACAATGCAATTTCAATGGGAGTTGATCCCTTTTGTCACACAGGAAACCTGTGACACTGTGCTTCATCCTGGTGGGCTTCACTGTATATATACACACACACATATATATATATATATATACACACACACACACACACACACACACACACACACACACACACGCACATACATATATATGTAATAGATAAACCGCTCTGAGGTGTGCAGTCGCACTCTGATATACACACACCTTGGTGTGCATTGCTACGCATGAGGCCACAGGCCAAGTGCGTCAACCACCCAAGGCGTGCGTATATCAGAGCGCCACCGCACACCTCAGAGTGGTTTATCTATCTTGTAAAATGTCAAATTTTTTGGAGGGGGTTAAAAGTTGAGGTGTGCTGTTGCGCTCTGATATACGCACGGTCATGTGATGCATTTTATTCAATCAGAAGTTTGAATTTCTAGGATATTGTTATTCCATTTTATAAATATATATATATATATATATATATATATACACACACACACACACACACACACACATATATACATACACACATATATATATATATATATATACACACATACACACACATATATGTATACATATATATACACACACTATATATATACACACACACACACACACATATATATATAGATATATATATATATATATATATATATATATATATGTAATACAAGCTGCATAAGCGGGATGCGCCATCCCATAAAACAAAGTTCATGGTCTTATGACTTCAGTGTGCCACTAACAGGCTTCTAAGTATAACAAATATCCAAGTAGAAACACGGCTAAGGACTCAGCAGGGGAGCCAAAATACAAATGTAGAATGCAGGAAAAAGGCAAAAAGAACTCTCGGCTACAACCACTAGATAGTTAAGCATGCCACAGGTTAGCGTACAGTAAAATTCAATTTATTGACAAATTCCAGTACCAACCCTCCACACAAGGCATCGTTTCACGTCACACTTGATGCTTTATCAAGACATCATACCATTCTCTACTGCTGCTTATATAGCCCCAAACTCACACGATGACTCAAACAGTTAAAGTGATCACACACCATGTTCACCAACATTAGATAATTGTTCTTTAAATATTCAATACAGAAATAAAATCGATACATTAAGCTAATAATATTACTAAATCTAACGAAAATGACACAAAAAAAGTATAAATAACTACCTAAGTCACACTCAATATCTCTTAAATATATTGCTCAGATAGAAAACGACATTCATAATTTATATGTGTGGTTCCAATGGAAGGGTTTGGTGGGGGAGGGGTATAACAATTGTAAATCCTAACATTCAATTTCCTGACCTGTGTCACTTTGGTTGAAGAGCTACAGTATGTGTAGAACTCTAACTTTGTTTTAAACAAAGTTTTTAATTAATTTCCTTACTTTTTGACATAGTTTAAATACTATCCCAGTTTTGTGAGTTTTGTTTTGGTATTTGTGCACCAAATTTTCAACATGGGCTTTTTGGGACTCCACCTAATGAACAGTGGCATTATGATTTCATTAGTACATCTCAAAAGTTGATGTCACACAGCAACTGCGCAATTCTGTGCCAGAGCTGCAAAAACACATTTCAGGCAGGATGTGAAAAATGACAGCTGCACTGTTCAAAATGAGGTGAGAAAAAAAATCTTAATTTTGAAAATCTGGAGTGAAAATATTAAAAACCGGCGACATTAAGAATATGCATAGAAAATGGAAATTACGTACCTACCATAATTCTTGATCTTCTTGGATGAAGTCTCCACCACTCATTCACACTGATGGGATCTATGCTGGAGGAGCTAGGACCCAGTGGGAGCAAACTTTTTGCAGGAAGGTCGGCGCCAGAGATGGAGCTGCGAGGAGTGGTGCCACGAGCCTCGCTTGTATGGCAATGACTATCCCGGCGCCGACCCTCCAACCGCCTCAGTACCTTTTTTTCCAAGGAGGTGCAGTGTAACTAACCTAGAAGAATAGCCTAACAAAAAAACGAACATAAGATAATATGGATGGCCCATATAAGAAGGGTCAACAAAGACATCTTCACAGCCTAAAGATTTAGGGAGTGAAGACCAACAACAGAGGTGAGCTCGGGGGATGGTGGGTGGGTGTGTGAATGAGTGGTGGAGACTTCGTCCAAGAAAATCGAGAATTACAGTAGGTACGTAATTTCCATATCTTCCTAGACATAAAGTCTCCACCACTCATTCACACTGATGGGAGAGTACCGAGCTAATAATCCCCCAAGAGGGTGGCAAGAGAGGCCAAGAGCTCACAATTTTAGGACAGAAGTCCATTAAGGATAGTCCTGCCAGAGACTTCTGGTGACGTCGCTCCTACCATGGCTGCCTAGCTCTCGAGCTCCCCATGCCCACAATACTTTTCTCATTGATTACTCTACAAATCAGAGTAAGAACTTAATAAAAAAGGGAAAGTCATAGATACCTGCCATGGAACTTCAGAACCGGTTCACGAGTCTACCGAAAAAGATGATGATGCATCAGGCTCTGAGGCTTCAGCCGCGTCTCAACACTCTAGAGGCACTACAACCTCCTCCAAACGCGGCGGTTCTCAGTCCAAAGTGAAAATCAGTAAAGTCGGCAAAAATATGCCAAATAAGCAAGGGAACCCACAATGGATAGCAAACTAGACAAGATCCTCTCGGAACTTATAGACATAAAATCGGAAGTCAGATCCTTCAAGGAGACTATTACAGAAATGAAAACAGACATCCAGGGTCTGGAGACAAAAGTTACAGTGTTAGACCAGCAGCAATCCTCCACTTCGACTCAACTTGCCCAAATGCAAGAACAAATGAAGCAGATAATTCAAGCATGTACACTGGCCACAGAAAGACAGGAGGACTCAGAAAATAGGCAAAGGAGAAACAATCTAAGGATTTATTCGGTCCCAGAAGGGGCCGAGGGACAAAATATAGCCAAGTTTGTGGACACTCTATTACGTACAGCATTGGTGTTGGACACAGATTTACCCCTGGAATTCGAGCGTGTGCACAGGGCTTTAGGTCCCAAACCCACATCTGCATCAGCGAGGCCTCGCTCAATAATTTTCCGTTCCTTGAAGTATCCAACCAAGGAGCTCATTTTAAAGAAAGCTTGGGCACAGAGAAAATTTCTTTTTTGGTCTACATGTATTTTCATTGATAATGATTATGCTCCATACACGTTAAAAAAATGTAGAGAGTATGTGCCTTTGTTCCAAGTGCTAAGACAGAACAAGTATACTTTTAAAACCCCATATCCAGCACTACTTGTGGTACAATTTCCCGAGGGTAAGCAAATATATAAGTCAGCTGCAGAGGCTTACATGGACTTTCAGAAGAGAAATATTCTGCTTTCACAGAGATCAGATGAATCAAAAAGACTGCCTGTTGGCCCTCCAGGGGATAAACAAATGCATAAGAGCTTTCAGATGCAGCAAACCCTAGAATATATTCGTAGCTTCTCATATAGGGGCCTGCAAATGGATTGAAGCCTGAAGAGTTTGGACATTTCAGTGACTGTTGGGCTCAGTTAAGTCCTTCACTGTTGAGGCGGGAGCCGGGCTGGTGCTCTAACCCCCTTGGATGCCCGAGCGGACCGTTTAAGAAAATTTTAAACTGGGGCAGAGGAGATATTTGTACTGGTTTCCTCTGGTGAAATGATGTTTGATGCGGTGGTGTGCCGGGGGGGGGGGTCCTCGCAGGTGCACTCAGTCAAGGCCTTTGATAATAATTAAATACAAGGAGAATTTAGAACAAACTTCATAGCGGTTAAATTGACATTGATAATCTGGGTGGCTTTATGGTGCCTTGGTGCCGATGGCTCTATGCGCATGCACCCTGCCTAGCCAGATCCTGAACGTTAGGTCTAATACCCGCACAGATATCCCTTCCAAATATAGGGGCTCAAAATAGAAAGTAAGAATGGCTGGGAGCCAGGATGGACCCATAGACTCACTTGGGGTGTAGATCCCATCTGAGCTGTGCTGATCCTTGAGCTTTATGAGCCGATACTAAACAGTCTCGGTGTGTGGGACCATGCCATAATGCATTGTGATCCGGGGGGGGCTGCATGGGGTGGCTGGTGGGGTTCTGGGGAGCTGTCCTAAATAAAACTGGTGTGCCTGCGGTGGGGCTCCCCCCTCCTCCGGGACCGCTGCTGCTGATAATTTGAGCTGCATGTAGGAATCAGCTGGGTCGATTGAAGGGATAATTAAGAAAATTAAAGTCCCAGTCAAATTTATACTCTCACCTTAAATTAGGTGAAAGAACAGTGGAAGTGGTCTGCTTGAGGTGCCTAGGGGGTGATGGGATGCAGGTGCAGCTGCGCTCATTCTTTGGCGGGGAGGACCCCGACCCCGAGGTCATAGTCAGACACAATTAAAGACTATCTACGTTGGAATGAAGACAAATGATTCTGGAGTCAATCTCTTTGGTCAAGTTCTTGATTTTGGACTCTGTTTGGCTAAAGTCATCAGACTCAAACTACTTTAATAAGATTATAGCATGTATATACATGCAACCTGAGGACTTTTTGAACCTAAATTGGACTATGGACTCTTAATATTGGCACGCAGACCGGAAGATTTAATGGCATCACTTAAAGTATAAGGCATATTGTTTTATCTTAATATAAGTATAGTATACCCAGGGAGGGCAAACGGGATTACGGGAGCCTAGGAGTGTCGCACCTCATGCTTCTTCTTATACCCCCTTCCTTACCCATTATTCTAAAACTGAATTGTCCTCAACCCCTTTTTTTTTTTACATATATATGCTTCTTTATTTTGCTTTGGGAATGATAATCCAGAGGGAGCCCTGATGGCCAAAGCAAAGCACTGCCCTCGACAACCACGCTTGTCACAATTAGGTTGGCAGAAGATAGCCACCTACAACCTGAAGTCACCAATGTATATAGTTCTAGGTTAAATCAGGATAGGCGGTTTAAGCCCCATCGGTTCTCCAGTTGGGTTACAATGGACTTAATTTTGTTAATACATCAGGTCTGGGAATTTGTCACTGTCAAGATTGTAAGAATCATTTTCAAATACAGTGGGAAGGGGGAGAATTGTATGATGTTGGTTAGACATGAATACATTTTTAAGGCTGCTATCGCACAATTCAAATGGTTTGACTGGTCCGGTCAAGAGATACAGAACCATTAAGGCACTTAAAAATGTTAAAGCTGAGATACTTTTAATACAGGAGACTCATCTCTCATCTAATGAGCACCAAAAGTTATCTAACTTTGGTTTTAGACAGGTTTATGATTCGTCCTATCATGGGGACACGTGGGGGGGGGGCAATGCTAACTGCTCAGAACTCCTCTTTTGAGATATCAGACCATTATTCAGATCCTTAAGGCAGACTTGTTGTGGTGGTGGGCTCACTTGGAGGCCATCAATATACAATTGCAAATATTTATATCCCCCCTGCAAGTGATGCCTCTTCAGTACAACAGATAGTAGATAAAGTGTTAGAATATCAAAGGGGGGGTCCTGATAATTGGAGGAGACTTTAATTGCCTCTTGGACCCATCCCGTGACACGACAGCCCCTAGAGCACCCCCACAAACTGCGGGTCAGCGGCATCTGAGAGGGTTGGTTAAGGATTTAGGCCTGCTGGACACTTGGCACCACCAACACCCTACAATGTAGAAATTCAGCTTTTTCTCACATGCTCATAAGCATTATTCTAGACTAGATTATTTATGTATATCCAAAGAACATGCAGATTGGATAGGAAGAACTGAGATTCATAATATAAGTTTATCAGATCATGCCCCAATTACTCTAGATCTAGACATTCAGGGAGAGAGAAAGGTTACTTATTGGAGGATTAATAATTCCTTATAACAGGACCCTGAATGTAGGGAGTTGATAAAGACGAAAATAAAATAAATAATAGAGGATAATTCCTCCCCACAGACCTCACCCCAATTACTTTGGGATACCTTGAAAGTAGTTTTGAGGGGCTATATTATAGCCTATGCAGCTCCAAAAAAGCGTAGATTGGAAGCTAATTTACAGCAGTTACAAGAAAAGCTGAGTTTTTTACAGCTTACACACATGCAATGGGATGATTCTCTGTTGGATCAGATAGCAGCTACACAGCAGTCCACACAAAAGACACTTACTGCAGAAACAGAGCAGGCTTTGCTTTGGCTCAGATAGAAATATTTTGAAGGGGGCCCTAGGGCCTCTAGAATTTTGGCACATCGCCTTAGAAGAAGGATTCAACAAACAACAATCACTAATATTAGAGACCCCATCTCAGGTCTCCCCTACCTTACAACCACTTCCATAGTGGCTGCATTTAAATCCTATTATGCCAGACTATATACGGCTGAATCCAGGTCAACAGAGGAGGAGAAGGAGGATTTTCTATCAAACCTAAATCTCCCATAACTTACAGAAATTCAGAAACAGTCCCTGATCCATCCAATACAGAACCCAGAAATAAAATTGGCTGTTTCAAATCTTAAAAATGGTAAAATTCCTGGCCCAGATGGCTATGGGGCTGAATTTTATAAAATGGCTTGGGAATGGATCGAAGATCCACTGACCAAAACCTTGAGAGAGAGTCACTTGAGGGCTATATACCCCCTTTCCTGGTCACAGGCTATGATTTCAGTGATCTTAAAGCCAAAAAAAAAATATTTATGTGATTCTTATCGACCGATCTCCCTCCTAAATCAAGACTACAAAATATATGCTGATATTTTAGCTCATCGGCTTGATGACATGATGCCTTCCTTGACACATTTGGATCAAGCAGGATTTATTCCTGCCCGTCAGACTTCTGATAACATTAAAAGAACCCTCTACCTAATTGAACATGCAAATAATGATAAAGTCCCATTATTACAGTAATATTAGGATTCAATGCACAAAAGACATTTCCTAGAAAAAACTCTTATTAAGTTAGATTTCCCCAAGGAGTTCATTGCCAACATTGTGAGCATCTACTCAACACCACAGGCGGTGGTTAAGGCCAATGGCTCCTGCTCAGCTGGGTTCCCGCTTACTCGTGGAACAAGACAGGGATGTCCACTCTCTCCCTACTTAGTTGCTTTATATGCAGAACCACTGGCACAATTTGTACGCCAACATGAGTGGATAAGAGGATACCAGGTAGCAGATAAGGAACATAAAGTGGCATTATATGCTGATGATCTTTTGGTGTATACCACAGACTTGGAGAACTCTCCTCCAAATTTAGAACAGGCTATGAAATTAATAGAAAAAATCTCGGGCTATAAGGTCAATACTCAAAAGACTGAGACTTTATATATAGGAGAGCACATACCAAGCCATATAAAACTCAAACATCATTTTAACTAGGGAAATAAAACAATTAGATATTTAGGGATTAGCTTTACAAAGAACCCATGGCAGACCTTTAAATTAAACTATAATACATTATTTGAACAAATTAAACAAGACCTTCAGATCTGGATTCACTTTCAATGCCATTAATTAATCAAAGACAGTTCAGATGAATATATTACCTTGCCTGTTATATTTAATGCAGTCTATCCCACAAATGTTTACAAAGGATGAGGAAAGGAAATGGGCTAGGGTAATAGTGAATTATATATGGCAGGGTAAAAGACCCCAGATAGCATTAGACAGATTACAAGCTGCTAAGGGCAGAGGAGGATTGGCCCTACCCAGCTGGTCTGGATACGCCATAGCTACCCTACTTAATCATATTAGAACATGGTTCACCCCGGAGGGAAGTGGTCCCCAGTGGATAGATATAGAAAGAAAGTTGACAACTGCTTATTTAGGTGAAAACATGATTTTTCATCCACCTCCCTTACATTCTCTGGAGTCTGATATGTCAATATACATGCACAGTTACCTCAAGGGATGGATTCAATATTTATCCCACATGGATAATGAGTTTGGTGCTCATTGGATGGGGATACCCTGTAAGAATCAGGCTTTTAACCACATAAATTTGGATGTGGAATTTGGGACCTAGAGTGATCTTGGTCTAAAATATGCACACCAGTTTTATTCAAATGGTCATTTTAAAACATTTATACAACTGCAGGAGGAGTTTTCAATTCCCAGGCATGACTGGCTTCGATATTTTCAGATTCAACATTTTCATGAAACAACTATAGGCCTAGAGATAGATCAAAAAAGGGTCCCCCCACCGTTCCCCTCCTGATGGTAATCTCAGGTGAACAGAACCCTAGACACTTAGTATCTAGGTTTTATACAGCAGATAGACTTAAAAGCAGACTTAGTTGGGAGAAAGTACACAAGACTTGGGAGACCGAAATGGGGATACAATTAACAGATCAGGAATGACAGTGGGTCTGGAGACGCCAACATAGAAATACGGGCTCATATGGGTGGTGTGAATTTGGTTGGAAGGTAGTCTCTAGGTTCTTTTGCACACCTAAAATAGCAGCTAAATATTTAATCACACATGATGCCTCCTGTTGGAGAAATTGTAGCTCGATAGATGCCACTCACACTTTCTGGAGTTGCCCTGTATTAAAATCATTTTGGCAGGGGGTGGAACAAGCACTAGCAGATGTAGACACAGAATTCCAACCACTTACACTGGCAATAGCAATTTTACAACACTTTCCTGCTAGGCTTAAACACAAATCTAAGATATATTTAGCATCAATATTAATTATAGCAGCAGAAAAGGCTATTACTAAAAATTGGCTTAATCCAGCCCCACCGACACTTAGAATGTGGGAAGATTTGATATATGATATCTATCTAATGGAACAGATGACAGCTAAACTCCAGGGGAGGACCACACAGGTGGCTAGTTACTGGACTGCCTGATGAGTGAGGATCATGGCACTCAGACCTGGCCTGATCCCATAGAAGCTTCTGGGGCAGGGTATCCATACCATATTGACAGTGGAATAGTTGGAAACTCCTCCTCCTGCACTTTAGACCGGCATGATGGAAAATAGAACACCCAGAAATTATAAGATAATGGATTTCCCCGTCCTGGCATTCCCTCCTCCTCCTCGAAAGAAAGTATAGATAGATGCCTTGTATCTTTTCATCCTTTGTACTTATTAAGATTTTGTATAAAGAATCGGTATCTGTGGATATTATACTATACCCTATATGTCAGAAAATTTGAAGTATACATGGTAAGATGGCAGTGATGTATTTTCCAGTACCTGGAGAAAAACTAATAAAAAATAAAGTTTAAAAAAAAAAGGATAGTCCAGCCAAATGAAAGATGTTGCCTGGCATGGACATCCAAGGCATAGTGCTTGATGAAAGTATGCACTGAGCACCAGGTAGCTGCATTACAAATATCTGCAATGGGCACATTACGGATTTCCGCCAGGGATGCCGCGACTGCTCTAGTAGAGTGAGCGTACACTCTGCCCTCCAGTTTAACCTGCGCCATGGAATAACAGTGGCAAAGGCATGCCACCAGCCATGCTGAGCTGTATCTGATAGTGACAGGTTCACCCAGCCGGCTCTCGCTGAAGGAAACAAACAGTTGTTGAGCTTTGTGAATTTCTTTTGTTCTATCCAAATAGAAATGCAGAGCTCTTTTGACATCTAAAGAATGAAGGGTACACTCCCCTTCATTTTGGAAGTTCGCAAAGTACGTAGGTAGGGCCAAAGGTTGGTTTAAATGGAATTCTAAAACAATCTTGGGGAGAAACTTAGGATGGGTCCTAAGAACTACTTTGTCCTTATGAAACACAGTATACATCTGTGACCAAGGCATGTATTTCAGAGACCCTGTGAGCCGAGGTAATGGCCACCAGGAAGGATGTTTTCCAAGTGAGAAATTTCAGCTCACAGGTTGCTAGAGGCTCGAAAGACTTTCGAGTGAGCATGTCTAGCACAAGGTTAATGTCCCAGGCTGTGACTGTATGTCTGATAGGGGATCTGGTATGCAGAATATCCTTAAGAAACCTCTTAACTACTGGTAACTGAGCCAGCGATAAGGAGAGTACTGGCTCATGGTAAGCTGAAATGGCACAAAGGTGAACTTTGACTGTAGAGTATTGTAGACCTGAATTTGAGAGGTCTAAAAGGTACTCTAGAACTTTATTTGGTGGACAGAAAAAAGGATTCAAAGAGGACTTAGCACACCAGAGAGAAAAAATGCTTCCATTTGGCTGTGTAAGTTTTTCTAGTGGCCGACTTGCGCGTAGCCAAGAGAATATCCGAAACTCTATGAGAGGCATTGAACCTGTTCATTTCTATCTCTTCAGCAGCCAGGCGTGAAGGTGAAGTGACATCAGATTGGGATGGACCACATGCCCCTGGGTCAGAAGATTCATCTGAAGGGGAAGCACTTTCAAAGAGGTTACTGACATACTGTTGAGCAATGGAAACCATATCTGTCGAGGCCAGAAGGGCACAATGAGGATCATTTTGTCCCCTGGGACTCGAATCTGAGAAGTATCCTCTGAATCAGTGGAAGAGGGGGAAAGGCGTATAGAAAGCATCTTGTCCACTGCAGCCTGAACGCATCCTGACAGAAAATGCCAGGCCCTGGATTTCTGGAGCAGAAGAGAGGCAGTTTTGTGTTGAGTGGGGATGCAAAAAGGTCCAGGTCTAGAGTTCCCTGCTCTGTGAATAGTGACTGAACTACGGTTGAGTCTAGAGACCACTCATGAGGATCTGTCTCTGTTCTCCTGAGGTGGACTGCCAGTTCGTTCTGCACTCCCGGAAGGTAGACCACCTGAATTAGAGCCTTGTGCTCCAGGCACCATTCCCACACTCTCATTGCTTTCCTGCATAATGGGTAAGAGTGTGCATCACCCTGCTTGTTGATGTAATGCATCACTGCTTTGTTGTCCGTTTGAAGGAGAATGTTCTTGTGACTGAGAACGTCCTTCAAACCCCGGACTGCACAAAGGACGGCTCTCATTTCTAGGACATTTATTTGAAGCTGGGACTCATCCTGAGTCCACGTACCCTGGGAGTGGAGATTCTGACAGTGAGCTCCCCATCCCATCAGGGATGCTTCCGTGGTAATGGAAATCTGATGATCCAGGGGAGCAGAGAGACATCCCTCTAGAAGATTGTCCTCATGCGTCCACCAGGTGAGAGACCTCTTCAGATGTTCTGTCACCTTGATGAGAAAGGACTGAGGGTGAGTGGTTGGTGACCACTGAGTACTGAACATCCATTGAGAGGTTCTCATGTGGAGGTGAGCTAGGGGTACAGTGAACACCGAGGATGCCATGAGACCGAGCAACCATTGCATCGAGATAGCTCGAACCGAGCTGTTCTCTCTGATATATCGGGCCATGTGTAGGATATCACTCCTCCTGTCCTCTGGTAGAAAAGCTTTTGCACAGGAGGTGTCCAGAAGAGTTCCTATGAAAAGGAGCTTCTGGGAGGGCTGCAACTGTGATTACTTGAGATTTAGCTGGAGTCCCATGGACTTGAGAAAGTCCAAGGCCATGGCTACGACATCGAGAGTTCCTTGCCTGAAAGGGCTTGCTAGAAGCCAGTTGTTCAGATATGGGAACACTTGAATCCCAATCTTTCTGAGATGCACTGCAAGAATTGCACAACACTTTGTAAAAACTTGCGGCTCCGAGGAGAGCCCAAAGGGCAGGACTGTGAACTAATAATGCTGGTCCAAAGCCACAAACCTTAGGTATTTGTGATGCTTTGAGTAAATAGGAATATGCTGGTAAGCATCCTGCATGTCCAGTGAGGCTAGCCAGTCGTGTTGATGAAGCAAAGGTAACAGGGTTCCTAGCGAAATCATTTTGAACTTTTCTTTGGGAAGAATTATGTTCAAGGAGGTCCAAAATGGGACGCATGCCCCCGGTCTTCTTTGGGACCAGAAAGTAATGGGAGTAGAACCCTGTGTTCTGCTGATCCAGTGGAACTATTTCTAGTGCCCTGTTGTTTGGAAGGCCTTGTATCTCGGAAGCGAGAAGCTCCGACTGAAGTACTGACAGCCTGGGCTGGCGTTTGGGGGGATGATCCGGAGGGGTCTCTGAAAAACTGAGGGAATACCCCTAGCGGATTATCCATTGGACCCATTTGTCTGAAGTTATGGACTTCCACCAGCTGTAGAACTGAGTTAAATGACCTCCCACCACCGAGAAAGAGTCCCCCTCGGGCAGCTGAGGAGGGACTTGGGCCAGAAACTCAGAAGGTGGCACTGGGCACTTTAGGCCCTTGTGCTTTCTGTTGCATTTTTCTTTTGAGGCTGCGGGGGCTTGATTTGTATTAAAACCTACCCTGCCCTTGCCTTAAAAGGACTGACAGTTGTGAAATTGGTGCTTATTAACTCCGGCCCCCCCAGAAGGGGCGGGAGGAGGCCAAGCCAATTTAATGGCAGACCTAGTCTTTTGAGTGGCCTCTAGAGCTTGCTCCACTTGAGGACCAAAGAGATACACACCGTCAAAGGGTAACACCATGACCTGTTGCTGGGCATCATTTGTGAAGCCTGAAGTGCACAGCCTGGAGTGACGGCAGGTACAAATACCCGCCGCCGCCACTTGGGAGGCAGTATTGAAAGCGTCCATAGCTGCTTTAACCTGCTGGTTGTTGAACTCAATACCCCTGGTTATGGTCTGAAGAAGCTCTGAATTAGTGTCCGACTTCGGTAGAGCTTCTATCAATTGTTTGAGCAAATGCCAAAGAACATACTGATATTGAGAGAAATAACCCTGGTAGCTGGCAATACGCATACCCAGGGTGGATACAGCAAAGACTCTCTTACCTAAAGTATCTATCTTATGAGATTCTTTGTTTATAGGTTGAGTTGTAGTAGCCTGAGGGAGGATGACCTTATCATTCTCTCCCAGGACTACAATAGGGTCCGAAAAGGCTTGGGAGGCCAAAATGGGTCGATCCTTGGGAGCAGCGTACTTTCTATCTATGGATTTAGCTGCAGAAGGAATGAGAGTGGGATTATTCCATACCATTTGAGAAAGCATCTCAAAGGAGGGCTGTACCGATGGAGTTAAATCCATAGGGATCTCCAGGACATGAAGGTATTGGAGCCTTAAAAACTTCCCAGGATCGATATCCATAGTCTGGAGAGAAAGAGTGGAATTACATTTTTTCAGCAGAGACTTAAATGACAGGTCCCCAACCACAGGCTCTGCAACAGGATTAGGTCCTGCTCCTTCCACACCATCACCCAGTCGAAGGTCTGGGTCAGGCTCAATATCATCTCCTGACAGCCCAGGTGGGACTGTATGGACAGGAAAGGAGAGAGAATCAGGAGGAAATGAAGAAGGAAAAGGATTTAGAGAGGAGAAGCCCCGAAGACTGGCAGACATAAAACCAAACCTCAGCACCAAAGAAGAGCACGGCACTACCTGACCCAGTGCGGCACACGGCTTCGAGGATGATGCTGATAATCTCAATGGTGCTGAGGACAGCACCAAAAAGCCGCATGGCACCGAGAACGGTGCTGACAATCTCAATGGCGCCGAGGGTGGCATTGATAGGTGTATCAGCGCAGAGTATGGCGCCAAACAACCCCTCAATGCCGATGGAGCCGAAACCAACACAGGGCTCCGAAAACTAGGATTTGAGGAGAAAGAAGGAAGAATACCAGGAGATAGAGGCATCGGTGTGGCCCCCTGCACTGCAGCCATGTGAGAGGGGAAAACTCCTGAGTGCGGAGTCGACGGCACCGAGGAAGGTGCCACATGACCAGGGAGGTCCAACCGCCCTACCCGACCCCTCGAAGAGCCTGAGGGTCCCGGAGTGACCGGGCCAAGCAGCTGGGCTAACCTCTGAGCCCATTGCTCCATCAAAGCGGCCCACTGATGAAACTGCTCATCTGAAGCCCTACCAGAATGTGGGGAAGGGCTCCGATGTCAAAGAAGGTGGTGACCAGGATCAGAAACTGGTGACTCCGAAGGAGGAGACCGGCAACTGACCCCAATGACTGACCATTGATGCGCAGACATACCAGAGGGTGACCTTGAGTGATGCCTTCTCTTTCTTGACCTGCGGGCCGAAGAAGAACTCGAGGCCGAATGGTGCCAAGAATGCAACCATTTTGTTTTATGCTTCCAGGGGGACCACCCCTTCCCCCAGGCATTGGACCATCCATTGTCAGACCCCACCTCCAGAGAGAGCAGTGGACCCAGCCCAGCTGACTGAACAGCTTTCATGTGAAGTCTCCCTACCGTCACCTGACCCGCTCATGGTCGACTCCGTCAATGTAGGTCGACATTTCTTTTTTTAATACGAATAAATTATCGTAAGTGGTACTTATTTGAGATATACTACAAAATAATAAAACTGAAAAGTATGCTGCTAGTTTGAAGTTTGACTCCCGTCGGGCAAGCGACGTCTTCACTGAAGTGCACTCGACGGTGGAAAAAAAGGTGCTGAGGTGGTTGGTGGGTGGGCACCAAGATAGTCATTGCCGCACGAGCCAAAGCTTGTGGCACTGCTCCTCACAGCTCTATCTCTGGTGCCAACCCTCCTGCAAAAAGATTGCTCCTACTGGGTCCTAGCCCCTCTGATGTATATCCCAGTGTGAATGAGTGGTGGAGACTTTATGTCCAGGAAGATCTGCGCAATGCACTCTCATAACACAGTCATTTTGGAGAATATTTGCACCACATTTTCAACATTATCTTTTTGGGACCCCACCTAATGAACAGTGGCACTGTGATTTCGTTAGTACATCCCAAAAATTGATTTTGCACAGCGACTGTGCCATTCTGTGCCAGAGCTGCGAAAACACATTTCGGACATGATGTGAAAAATGACGGCTGCACTGACCATGAGCGGGTCAGGTGACGGTAGGGAGACTTCGTATGAAAGCTGTTCAGTCAGCTGGGCTGGGTCCACTGCTCTCTCCAGAGGTGGGGTCTGACAATGGATGGTCCAATGCCTGGGGGAAGGGGTGGTCCCCCCGGAAGCATAAAACAAAACGGTCGCATTCTTGGCACCGTTCGGCCTCGAGGAGGTATGATAAAATCTCAATGTTCAAAATTTGGAGTGAAAATATTAAAAATTGGGGAATTTATGAATCTGCATAGAAACTGCTCAATGCACATTCGCAACACAGTCATTTGGGGGAATTTTTGCACCAAATTTTCAACATGTGCTTTTTGGAACTTCTCCTCATGAACACTGCACTGTCATTTTATTAATCAGTCCAGAACGGTGATTCCGCGTAATAACTGCAAAATCACCTTTCGGGACCAAATAATGAAATGACAGTGACAGTGTTCATGAGGTGGGGTCCCAAGAACCCCCGTGTTGAAAATTTGGGGTACAAATTACTAAAAATGGCTGAGATATTAACCTAAGCTGAAAAGCCCATTTAGATCCATAATACGAGCTTACCTTGATTCCTCAGTTTACGGTTGGGCTTTGAAGAGTGCAAACATGTCCCGTTCCAGAGAAGATCGCTGCTCCCAACTTCCAGAGGTACCTGTAAGTATGGGTAGGGGGTAGGGGGGCTGGGAAGGGGGGACTGGGGAGACAACGAGGGACCCTTTTCTTTATTACAGGTGTAAAATAAAAATAACATCGGGACAGTTTTATTTACAAGAACAGAAAAGTAAATGTTGTCACACTGGGGTGGGCTCCCAGTGTGTCACATGAGTTTGGGGGATACATTATGCTAACAGGGAGATTGGGCACCCCTGTCAGCAATAGAAGTGGGCTCAGGGAGACATCCGATACCGGGAGTTGGCTACCCGGTGTCGAAACACTAAGAATGCAATTATTTCAGTACACTGGGGTGGGTTCCAGTGTGCCACATAGTGAGGGCAGTACAAATGCTGACTCGGGGATTAGGCACCCCGACATCAGTGAAAGTTAGCACTTCAATACAGGACTCTGCATCGAAAATAAAGTTAAAAATTGCGTCGGGGGACTGTTTTCTTTTTTTTAGGGGTACTAAACAGATTTGGGGACACTGGGAGTGGGCTGACCTGTACCTGTACCCTTTGGCATACAATTCTACGCCGGACAGCTGCTCTGACATAGAATCGTATGCCCATTGCTAAGTTTTAGCATAAAATCTAATGCCAGAGCCCTGTTCCGACTCAGAATCCTATGCCACCAGGGACATATATTTATTCCCATTGGAAATGATGGATAAAATAAAATTGAAGAACTTTTGAACAGATTAATATTTTTTCTCCAAGCCTTCAAAAGGCACATATGTGAGGCCAAATTGTTCTACCCTGAAAGTTTCATGCCTGTAGCTACAGCTGATTGTGAGATACAGGCTGACAAAAAAAAACAGCTAAACTCTTAATTTCTCAGTGGTCCTTGACAAGTAGTTTTTTTGTTTGACACGTATACTGTCAATTTATATTTATAAACTCCTGTTACTACACTTTAGGCTTTTGAAGTTTATGGGACATGATATCTAGCCGGAGAGTATAGTTGGGTAATGGGTCCAGCTAAGTTTTACATATCATTACAGTGTGTAACTACTGATCTTTTTAAGAAAGCTTTACTGGTTACCCTTTGTACGTTATATATACATAAATGCCTTTTGTAGTCCTATCTGGTGGTGCTTGTTTTTAACAGACAATTTTAGTATGTCTTTAATCCAGGTGGGGGGGTTGTTGCTCAGCAACTGCATTCCTATACACACTTATAATTTGATTTAAGAGCCATCTGCTCAAGTAGTTGTTATAAGTCAATTTAATTTAATGCAGTAGAGTTCTTTGTATGTCGTCTGCACTAAGCACCTCTGACCCTGAGACTCTCCCAGCTAAAGGTGACATGGTACTGTTAAGCTTCTCTGACATCATCTTCTGTTTTGGTCTGAAAGCTAAAGCACTTTGTTCTTTTTGTTACATCTATATTGGTCCAATAAAAGGTATCAAATCATTTGCTTCTGGGTCTGTTCTTACAAGGACCAATACGGCAAATACTAAATCTAGATTTCAGCTAAAATTATAAAAATCTCTTATTTTTGAACACTCTGTATCTCACAAGCCACAAAAGGGATGCAAACCAAATTTGGAACATCAATAGACCTATCTATTCCAATGATGCATGTTAAATTTCAAGCAAATCTGTTGACCCTGGCCAAAGCTGTTACTCAGCAAAAATTGACCTTTAACATTACATGCTCACACAACCCTAACTATACTGGTGCTACCGTGCCAGTATAATACACATACACATACATACATACATACATATATATATATATATATATATATATATATATATATATACATACACACACACACACACACACACACACACACACACACACGCATACATATATGTAATAGATAAACCACTCTGAGGTAAAGTGCGTCACTGATATACTCTTGTCTTGGCGTACGCTAACCACCCAAGGCGCATATATCAGAGCACCTAATTGACACCCCAGAGTGGTTTATCTATCTTATAAAATGTCAAAATTGTTTTGGGGGGTAAAGTGCAGGTGTGCGGTTGCGCCTGATATACGCACGGTCATGTGGTGGTGCTCATCCAATAAAAGAGCAACAATTTCCGTACCCATATACACACACACACACACACACACACACACACACACACACACACATGCATACATACATATATTTATATACCATGGGGTTGAGAGATTTCTCAGTAGAATATCCTGTGTTATTTCCACTGGAATGAGGATAAATCCTGATGACATCAGCAGAGTGAGGATAAATGCCATTTATCCACACTCTGCTGATGTCACCAGAGTGAGGCTATCTTCACTGCAGCCTGCATTCTAAATGAAACTGCTTCAGAAAACAGTTTCTCTTTCTCACTGAAGCTGCAACTTACTCAATTAGCTTTGCAAAACACACTCACCTGTGTCCCATTGTGTTAAATGAAACTCTTTCACAAAGCAGTTTCTCTTTCTCAGTGCTACCTACAACAGTTTCTCTCTCTCACTGAAACCTACAACATACTTGATTAGCTTTGCAAAACACACTCACTTGTATCCCATTGTGATTCTGACACCCAGTCCATTCAGAACAACTCTCTCACACACACACACACACACACACACACACACACCACTCACCACACACAGAATGAAAAGAAAACACACAGAAACAGAAAAAATGTTCCTAAAGCTCTCACCCCCATGGTATAAATCGCACACATGATGTGTAGATTATGGGATATGGAAAATATTCTCAGTCCTGTAGAGTGAGCTGTGCATTCTCACTCATGCCTTCGGCACTCGTGAGAAGACAGAGCTCACTCTGCAGGAGAGAGAATATTTTTCATATCCCACTCCTGCCCATCATGTGTCCCCTATACACACACATTATATTATATATATATACACACACACACACACGTGTATATATATATATATATATATACACACACACACATACACACACACACACAGACATGCATACATATATACAGACATGCATAAATATATACATACATACACACACATTTTATATATATATATATATATATATATATATATATATATAGAGAGAGAGAGAGAGAGAGAGAGAGTGAGTGTGTGTTAGGCCTGACAACCCAATGGCACACCCAGATGTCTGTTGGTGTGTGGGAGGGATGGGGAATCTTGGGTGGGGCGTTAGGGTTGGAAACCCTAACACCTCATTTCCCTGATTTTGTCGCTGTGGTAATCACCCTAACTGATGCATTTACGAAGTTTTTTTGCAAAGAATTTCCCTTCTTTTTCAGATAGTATAATAATATCCTCATTTTACTGTGGGACCCTCCATCCAGATAGTACAACATTGCACAACAGTATCCATATGTCACTTTGGACCCTGCGCTCCCATCCCTCCATGCAGATAGTACAACAGTGTCCATATATCACAGTGGCAGCACAGAGTCCTTTTGGCCCTGCGCTCCCATCCCACCACAGATGCATATATGAATCTAGCTGTGGAAACACAGGGGTCTCAGGCCCCTGCGCTTCCACACATTAAGTTATGAGCAGGCATACCAAGACTGCAACAATAGTCATAACTATGTCATCTCAAATAATTTTCACCCCAATTGTTCAACATAATCTTCTTAGCACCTCACTAAAATGTACCCAGTACAACAAACTTTCAAACTCCCGTGAAAATGCAATTCTGCAGAACTGTAACACTGTTTCTGTGCCACAGTTGGGGAAAAACATTTCCAGTAGGATTTGAAAAATGACAGCTGTACGATTCATGAGGTGGTGTGAAAAAATCTGGACTGAAAACATGAAAAACTGGTGACATTAACAGTGTGTGTAGAAACTGCGCAACACACACTCGTAACGTGGTAATTTTTTGGAATTTTTACACCACATTTTCAGCATTGGCATTATGGGACCTCCCCTCATAAACAGTGCAACTGTGATTTTGTTAATCCATTCCAAAACTTGATTTTACACAGCAATTGCACCATTCTGCACCACAGGTGCAAAAACATGTTCATGGTGGGATGTGCAAATGACAGCTGTACTGTTCATAAGGAGGTGTGAAAAAAATGGCAATGTTGAAAATCTGAAGCAAAAATATTAAAAATTGGCGAAGTTACGAGCGTGTGAAGAAACTGCGCAATGCACACTCGTAACGCAGTCATTTGTGGGAATTTTTTTAACCAAATTTTCAACATGGACTTTTTGGAACACCACCTCATGGGGGGACCTGGAGGCTCTGGAAAGATGGTCTAGAAAGTGGAAGCTGAGGTTCAATGCAGGGAAATGCAAGGTACTGCACCTGGGGGCCAGAAACCCGGGCCAAGTGTACACCCTGGGGGGGGGAATGCTACAAGTTTCAATAGCTGAGAGGGACCTGGGGGTGGTGGTGGATGTCAAGATTAACAACTCGGAGACTTGTAGGAGGGCAGCAGCCAAGGCCAACAGGATGCTGGGATGCATCGCTAGGGGATCACCTCCAGAAGGAGGGAAGTGATACGCCCTCTTTATAACTGCTTGGTGAGACCACACCTCGAGTACTGCATGCAGTTTTGGAGGCCACACATAAAGAGGGACATTAAACTCCTGGAGAGGGTCCAGAGGAGGGCAACCAAAATGATTTGGGGCTTGGGGGACAGGATCTATGGGGAGAGGCTCGAAGAGCTAAATATGTACACATTGGAAGACAGACAGGACCGGGGGGACATGATAGAGGTCTTCAGGTACATGAAGGGGGTAAATAGGGGAGGAGCAGTCATGGTGCTTCGAAGGAAGGAGGAGGGGGCAACTAGAGGGCATGGGTGGAAGCTGGAGGGGATTCAGGGGAGAAAGGAGGAGGTGCTACTTCACTGAGAGGGTGGTGGAGCCATGGAATGCGCTGCCCAGGGGGCTGGTGGAGGCAGAGACGGTGGAGGGGTTCAAGAGGGAGTGGGACAGGTACAGGGGAAGGGTTCTGGAAGCAAAATTCAGCGAGAATATTTGGAACTGGGAAGGGAGAAGCCAGAGAAGGCAAGGGGGGGCAGCAAGATCAGCTCCCAGGGAGGGGGCTGACCAAACAAGCAGACACGGAAGACCGTTAGGCCTATTTTGCTGGTATTTTAGTATGTTAGTATGAACAGTGGCACTGTTGTTTCTTGACTCAGTCCCAAAATGTGATTCTGCACAGCAACCAAGAAATCACCTTCCGGGACTGAGAAACAAAATGACAGTGCCAATGTTCATGAAGTAGGGTTACAAGAACCCTATGTTGAAAATTTGGTGCCAAAATATCTAAAATTGACTGATATCAACATAAGTTGAATTCCCCTCCCCCCACACTGATTCCCACTATATGGCTTACCTTGATTCTTCAGATCTCAGGTCAGCTTTGAAGAGTGCAGATGTGTCCCAGTCCAGAGACGATCATCAATCCTGACCTCAGAAGGGTAAGTATGGGTGAAGGGGTGTGCAGGGAGGTGGGTGCGCAGAGGGAGGGTAGTGGAGGGGGAGAAGAAGATGGACCGTTTTCATTTTTTTCAGGGTTTTTTTCAACATAAAAGACTACGGGGGATGGTTTTCTGTATTAAGAGGATAATTTATTTAAATAATAAATATGGCCACACTGAGATGGGCTCCCAGTGTACCAGATGAGTCTGGAGGGTATACATGATGCTGACTGGGGGATCGGGAACCCCTGTCGGCGGTGTAAGTGTCAGTGGACATGGCAGACCAGTTCGATGCAGGATCCTGCATCGAAATGTTTGTAAATTTCAATGCAGGATTCTGTATCAAAGAAAAGACATTGAGGAACAGTTTTCTTTTTCCACAGGCTTTTATAAATATGGGCACACTGGGGTGGGCTCCTAGTGTGCTAGATGAGTCTGGGGGGCATACATGATGCCGTTAGGGGGACTGAGCACCCCCATTGGCAATGAAAGTGTCAGTGAACAGTGTAGATGATTCATTTTCGAAAATGCCCATTAATGTTACTTTTTTTGACAGTCCATATCTCAAAAACCACATAATCCAGCTGTACAAAAGTTGGCTTTTCAAGAGACCTACCTCTGGAGATTACGCATGCCATATTTTGTGCAAATCCATGGAACAGTTCCAGAGTTATTAATGCTCAAAAATTAAACAACTTGGTTGCATTTTCGCAAGTACTCATTTTTGCAAATGGTCCATTTTTGTGCTAAACACTTAACTTTTCACATAGGAAATAATGGGAAATTTAAAACCTTAACTTTTGAATGGATTAATATTTTTTCATCAACCCTTCAAAAGGCACATCTATGACCCAAGGGCTTTCTATCCTGAAAATTTCAGCCCACAACATAAAGCCGTTTCTGAGATCCAGGATGACAAAGAAATGTCAAAAAATCCATATTTTTCTGTTTTGTAACACTTTATATCGCAGACACCACTTGATAGAGTCCCACAAAATTTGACAGGTCAAGAGACCTACACCTAGAGATTAAGCATGCCAAATTTCATGTAACTGCATTTAATGGTTCCAAAGTTATTAACCCTCAAAATTTGAACTTTAACACAGAAGTACACTTTCACCCTAACTATACACACCGCGCCAGGATAATACATATGAAAAAATTACCCACCTTAGTAATCGTTTCTTCTAGTGTATTCTTCAATATTCATAACTGTACACAGTCTGCCTCCTAAGTAGAGAAATGGAACTATACGCAAATTATAGAACCTATCATTGCTCGAGACACATATTCAAACTGCTACCCTTATCTATTGCAACGTTTCATCAACATCTCAGATTTCAATAACAGTCTACAAGGCAGAAGAACTACATATCTATCTAATACTACCAATGAAACAGAAAGGAACTTACTCCTAAAATCCAAATATATGCCCTAGTGGCTAGTCAATAACAATACTAAAATAGTTAAAACTTTCATCCTGGAAACACATACAACCAAAGAATAAGATAAATCCCACCAAAGTTAAAAATGTACTCCAGTAGTGTGTACATGCATATTAAAATCCAAGAATAAATCTGTAGGCATGCTAAGGCTCTAGTTCTGGTAGGGAGGCAGGGTGGGAGAGTTATGAATATAGAAGAATACACTGGAAGAAACAATATTACTAAGGTGAGTATTTTTTTTTCTTCTAACCCCATGTATTCATCTGTATTCATAACTGCATGCAGACTTCAAAGCAGTTCCTTTGGAGGTGGGCAGAGAACCTACTTAGGAAAGAGGCTCTGCAGGACTGCTGTTCCAAATCTGGCATCACTTCTTGACTGTATGTCCAGGCTGTAATGTTTAGTGACAATATGTACTGTCCTCCACATGGCAGCTTTGCAGATGTCCAGTAGGTGGACATCCCTTGAAGCTGATATAGAAGCAGCTATTCCTCTAGTTGAGTGGGCCCCAAGTCCTGATGGGACCTGCTTACCTGCTTTTTCATAACAAAACTGTATACAACTGATTATCCAGCAAGAGATTGACCTCTTGGTAGCTGTTGTACCTTTTTTCACATCCCCGTAGGTAAGAAATAAATAGCAGTTGCATAAGAACTTACCGTAACAGTAGATCTTTGAGAGAGGTTCCTGCAGTAGGTCTTCACATATAGGACTGCGCCCCCTGGCATCAGGTCCACATGGCAAACTTGTAGATAGCAATTATCAACGGGGACCGCTCCCGACGTCAGAGCGTAGTGACATCAGCCTGACTATAAAAGGGACGGTCCCGCGCCCGCTCTCCGGTTCTTTTCCAATGGAGACCTAAAGATAGGTAAGGAGAAAACCGGAGTGAACTCCCAAGACCCTGCTTCCCCTCTAGTCCAGCCAGACTAGATAGGATGGAAAGTAAAGCATCCAAAACCTGGGGGATGGAGGAAGGGGAACTAGACCTACTGCAGGAACCTCTGTCGAAGATCTACTGATACGGTAAGTTCTTACATAACTGCTATATCTTACTTCGAGAGGGTTCCTGCAGTAGGTCTTCACATATAGAACTGAATACCAAGCAGTCCCAAAGAAAAATAAGGCATAGGTGCATCCGGGAGGAGGAGAAGTCGCCATGAGTAATCATGACAGAAGGCCTTGCAGGACTGCAAGACCAAAGCCAGTTCTGCACCGAGTGGCAATGTCCAGACTGTAATGCTTAGTGAAGGTGTGAACAGACGACCAGGTGGCTGCAGCACAGATCTCTGCCATGGACACATTCCTAAAAAAGGCAGTAGAGGTCACCACACTATGTGTGGAGTGGCCTTTGACTGCCCCCAGAAGGGACTTCCCATATTTCATGTACGGAAAATGCAGTTAACGAGCCATCGGGAGATGGTCTGCTTGGAAATAGCCTTGCCCTGGCACTGAGGGGCAAAGGCTACAAACAGTCAGTTAGATTTCCTAACCTCTTTAGTCCTGTTCATGTAGTACCTCAGGATCTGGTGCACATCGAGGGTGTGCAGCAGGTGTTCCCCCCTGTTGGAATACTGTGGATAGTACACCAGTAATTCCACGCTCTGGTTAAAAGTGGTTTCTGAAACTACTTTGGGCAAAAAAGAAGGGTTAGTCTGAAGGACTACTTGGTCCTTATGAAAAATCAAATAAGATTCTTTACAGACGAAGGCCTGTAATTCAGAAACCCTTCTGGCTGAAGTAACAGCAACTAAAAATAATGTCTCCCAGGAAAGGAAGTGTAAGTCACAAGAAGAAACTGGTTCAAATGGAGGTAAGGTCAGCTTTTCGAGCATAAAATTCAGGTCCCAGGGAGGACAAGGATTCCGGATCGGAAGTTTCAAATGAAGGATGCCTTTCAGAAAGGTTTTGGCGGGGAGCACGCGATGCTCTATAAATGGCAGACGCTTAAACGGTCGCTCCCGGTCTGAAATCACTTATTTACATTAATTTAGCAACCTTGCGGCAATATCAGGTGTTTAAATCCCCTCTAATAGTTGTTGGAAGTATCGAGGTGTAAAATTATTTTAAAATTGAGAGTTGACTATCAGTTTTTTCCTTCAAAAGTCAGTTAAATACCTCCTGAGATGTCAGTCGGGGCTACGGGGAAAAAAACTTTAACGGTGACAGCGAAAACACTCGCGGAGGCCAAGCGAGTGACAAGTGGGTCCAATGGCAGTAATAATAGTCATGCCAGCAAAGAAGACATCAACCAGCTAAAACAACTGATGGCAGATGTAAAAGCAAGTATGGAAAGCATTAAAATCTGTACCTCCACACTCAGGTCAGACACAGATGCTGTTACTGATAAGCTGACAAATGCTGATAAGCAGCTTTATTTTTTAAAGAATGAGGTAGCACAACTTAAAGAATTATCTGGGACCCAAGCAAAACAGATAGAATCCTTAACCAGCAAAATAGATGATATTGAAAACAGCGGTCGTAGAAATAACATATGGATACTTGGTATACCTGAGGGTTGGGAAGGAGATAGTGTGCCTGGTTTCCTTCAAAGATTTATTCCGGAGCTGTTACATTACCAATGGCCTTACCCTCTAGAGATACAGAAAGCGCACAGGTCGCTAGGTCGTAAGCCTCAAGCAGGAAATAGACCGCATCCAATAATAGCATATTTCCTAAGGTTTTCGGTTAAAGAACAAGTTCTGAAGCTGGCAAGAGAAAGGAAATCTTTATTCTTTAATGGAGAAAAAATATTTTTTCAAGACTATTCAGGGGCTCTCATGGATAAACGGCGTGAGTTTTATGAGGTTATACAAGAATTGTCAAAAGCTGATGTACAATATCACTTTAAATATCCTGCTACTTTAATTATAAGGGAACATAATGGCAGCACAATTTCATGTCCAACAGTTGCTGATGTCTGGGAATATTTACAGTTAGGGTTGGAAAGTCATAAGAATCAACCAAGGCATATCTCAAAACCTCAGCCCAAGCAGTTAGGTTCAAAAATAGCTCGTGATGCCTTGGATGGAGATTGTGCTAACCAACATGCGCGCAAGGTACTGCATCACAAAGAGCTCAATCCATGGCGTTACAAAGCACTACTTCTGAGAAATAAATTTGCAAGTAACCAATTAGTTCATCTGCTCACCTGGTCCCATCTACCTCCAGGCAAAGACATGACTGGCATGGAAACTGGTCCCCAGGGGGGTGCAAAGAAAATTAAGACCATTCCAAAGGCGTTCACCAAATTATTCAAAACTTTCTGCCTCCAGCAAAAGCAATAAAAAACGCAGTTGCAGTAGGGAAAGCTCTACCCATTCGAATGATTCTTCATCACGCAGTTGTGAAGCACCAGAAGTCATTGAGATGGTTACTGATTTATGTGCCCCTGTAGCAGCAACTTCTGAGCAATCTAGAGGAGTGGAACTAAATGTTAATGCAGAAGTTGCGGACACACTTCCTGTAGTGCTACACGAGTTTGAACAAGAAGCTCATCTGGGAACTTGACTTGAACACTTTTATGGTGAAGTTGTTATCCTTCTTTGAAATGTTTTGCAGATAAATATAACAATCTGTGCCTAGGAACCATGTTACATCAGTGATTTTTTAGGTGGGACTTGCTTAGGGTATTAAAACCTGATAGAAACAATAAGACAATAAGCAATATTTATCTTTAGAATAATTAAGGCAGCTGTATGCCTTAAACAAAAATGCTCATTTATGTTTTAAACTGCAGATATTTATAGATATTAGACTAAATAAGTTTCATTACAGATGGGTTTGAATAGTCTCTCTCTTGCTTTTTCTGTTATCCTCATCTTCTCATATGGCAATATGGGTTTTTGTTTTTTTTTGTTTTTTTGGGGGGGGGGGACTGAATGCAAAGGTATTCACTGATATATGTCTATTTCTCATACACTAGATTATTAAATAATTGTGCTGTTCCCCTTCTTCCTTTCTGGGAGAGGGTCCCTCATTTTCTTCCTCCTGCTTTAGTTTTTTACTAAAAAAACATGCCTGGTGATGAAGGACTCTTGACACTGGGATGGCCTCTCTACTTATTGTTACTTGAATGCTTGCTTATGAGGGCAGTAATCCTTACGGTGTTATTTATAAAATGGACTTATTTTATGGATGCAGAATGTCAGGACAACTATTTTTGAGCGAGGGGAGCCTGGCTATCATAGTTGATCCGGTTGACATTATACAACAGATTCTATGTGCATATATGGATAATATGACAGGGTGACCTGGGGAGTCAGGTTTTCCTTTTGTCAGAACCCAGATGAGAGCATTAATTGAAACATTAATTATTTCATGTGGGAGAAGTACTAACTTAGCTTGGGGAGCCAGGCTTAGTTGGTAGATCCCAATAAAAGATGTGGTTGATGAGCAGTCCATGGATGTAATTAACTGCCTTGGCATATTTGGGTTACAATTGCAAGTGGGTTGAAGCATCCTAAGTTAATTGGCATTTGTCATTAATGGCTAAGGAGCTAGGGAGAGAAGACATTAGTGGGGGTTATAGGCATGATGGAATAAAATGTGTGGGATCTGACAGTATCTGGAAATCCTCTCAGGACCATGGGATACAGTGTCCCCCCCCCCCCCTTTTTTTATTTTTTTATTAGAGATAGGATATTGCCTCTAGGTTGGGTTGTTTCTTGCATATTATGATTTCAGACTGGGATCTCTCTCATTCTCTGATTCTTTAGTACCACTATACCTTTGGTTAACTTGACACCTTGGATCGACGATCTGGTGTATTTAAAGCACTGAAGTAGATTATCATTCTACTTTTTATTACTTTTTCTATTTTGTTTAACAAACCCCCCTTTGCTTTTTTTCCTCTCCTCTCTCTCCCCCTTTATCTCTGCTTTGAGACATTTTACAGTTTTGTTATCATACTACACAGTTATAGTGATTATTAACTGTTTGAATATTCTAGTATTTTTTTTCAATTAACTAGATACAGTTTATTAGATATTACTGCAGGTATATTATCTGACACTATTGTTTCCCCCCTAACCATTTAATTTACTGTGAGTTAAGTGTGAGAGTACTTTTTATATTAAGTTAAGTGTTAGATTCTGATACACCATGACTTCTAATAATACTTGCTTTGCCTCCTGGAATGTCAAGGGTTTGGGGTCTCCTACTAAGAGAAAGAAAATTCTAAGCTAAACAAAGTATAGTTGTTTCTCCTCAAAAAAGAGGGGTACCTCCATATTGATTCGAAAGGGTGTTTCCTTCTTCAAGACTAACCACATAGCTGATCTAGAAGAGCGTTTTCAGCTCCTGGAAGGTATTTTAAATGGGAAGAAGATAGTTATTTGTAATTTATGTGCCCCGAATAGAGAACAGAGCCGTTTTTTTTAATGAAATTGCTATTCAATTAAGCTCCTATAATGATTTTGAGATTATATGTAGGGGAGATTTTAATGAAGTACTTGACCCATTCCTTGACAGCTCTAATGCCAGAATAAATCAGCCAATGCCAAGTCCTAGAAGAGCCCTAGTTAGTTTAAAAGAAGACCTGGGTTGATAGATACCTGGAGAACACTCCACCTGGATGGGAAGGACTATTCCTTCTACTCATATAGACACTCCTCATACAGTAGGATAGACTACTTGTTAGTGTCCAAAGGGTTACATACAGCTTTGTCCTCAGCAGATATTAAAAGTGGTGTGATTTCAGACCATGGCATGGTGACAATGCAGCTTTTTGTGGACAGAGATCTTAGCTCTGATAGGCACTGGAAGTTTAACATCTCTCTTCTGCAGGATAAAGTCTTTAGGGAATTTCTTGAAGGGGTTGTAACTGAATATTTTGAAAATAATGATGATGATGGCCATGTTTCTTATGCTACTCTATGGGATGCCTTTAAGGCATATCTCAGGGGGAGAATAATATCTTTTGCATGTCACAAAAAAAATGCACTTAAAGATTTGGAAACAAAAGAGAAGAAACTTAGAGAGTTAGAAAAAGAGTTTAAACAAGGAAGGAACAGAACACAAGTAAAACTTCACGAAATTATGGGGCTTAAGTTTGAAATTAATAAGATATATCCTGCCAAGGCAGAACATGCTTTGGCAATTACTAAACAAAAATTTTGGGACTCAGGTGATAAGTGTGGTAAATTACTTGCTTGTAGACTTAAAAAAAGACTCAATCAGAATTTAATTGCAGGAATAAGAGATAAACAAGGTTGTGTTAAAGTGGAAAATAAAGATATTAATATAGTATTCATGGAGTTCTATAAAGAACTATACACTAGATCTGCTGCCGCAGGGAGTGACCAGCTGTCTGAATTTCTGGGCGCCACAAATTTATCACCTATAGATGAGGAGGATAGAGAAGCTTTAGACAAACAAGTCTCAGTGGAAGAAATTTCCCAGGTTATTAAAGATCTGCCTAATAATAAGGCCCCAGGACCAGATGGACTACCAGGGGAACTTTACAAGGCAATGGGTCCCCTAATTCCTAAGTATTTGTTTAAAGTGTTTACTGAGGCATTTGAAGAAAAATCACTGCCGGATTCTTTCTCCAGAGCCTTTATCACATTGATTCCTAAAAAAGAGAGGGACCCTTTGACCTGTGAAAGTTACAGACCAATATCATTGCTGAATGGAGACTACAAGATTTTAGCAAAGACCTTATCCCTGAGAATTCGTAACATAGTAACCAAAATGATAGGTAGGGAACAGGTGGGTTTTGTCCCTGATAGGTCTGGTATGGAGAATGTTCGGCATCTCATTAATGTGATATTTTCAGCTAAGACTGTCAAAAAAACCCTAACAGTGCTATCTATAGATTTTTTTAAAGCATTTGATACCCTAGAGTGGGAATACTTATTTAAAGTACTAGAGACACTTAAGGTGGGAAACAGTTTCATTCAATGAGTTAGGACTCTTTATAGTGCTCCCAGGCCAGAAGTAATTACAAATGGGAAAATCTCACCCTCTTTCAGGTTGTATAGAGGAATGAGACAGGGATGTCCACTTTCCCCGTATCTGTTTATTTTGGCTTTAGAACCACTTATTAAATCTATACAGTCAAATTCGGATATTCAGGGTTTCAAAACAGGTCTAGTAACTAATAAAACTTTTGCATATGCAGATGATCTACTATTTACTTTAACACATGTGGGTAGCTCCATTAGGGAACTCAAAATTGTACTAAATCATTTCTCAGGTCTCTCAGTTAATTGGGAAAAAACACAGGTGTTGCAGGTTTCAGACGGGGTGGACTGGAAAAGAAAGATAATAGTATAGACAGGAAGTGTTGGAAGATGGATTATCTCACGTACTTAGGACTGAGAATCCAGTGTAATATTCACACTATTATACATATTAATCTTAACCCTTTACTGAAGGAATTTAAAGATGATTTAGAGAAATGGGCCAAGTTATCTTTATCCCTGGGAAGGAAAATTAATTCTGTCAAAATAATGATGGCCCTCAAACTTTTTTATTTATTCCAGAATATACCATTAAAATTGGGAGCATCTAAATTTAAGAAAATAACTTTTATGATTAAAAGATTTCTGTGGTGTTCCACACCACCCAGGCTATCCCTCTCAAAACTCAGATCTCATTGGTCCCAAGGTGGCTTCGGACTTCCTAGATGGGAGACATACCAGTTAGCCTTCCTTTTTAAATGGGCTTTATTTTACCTTTTACCTCCATCTACAAATTTCCCTCTTTGGTTTGAGGTACAGCATCAGTTATGTAAACCAGGGAAACCAGTTGATCTTTTATTCAAAAAGAATCCAGGTGTTTACACCTCTAACCCATGTATTCTCAGCTCAATAAAGACAATCAAGTCATTACAAACCAGCTTATCACTGAACAGACTACCTCCACATTTGGAAGGTTTATGGTCTAATCCCAAGATACGGATGGGAGGCAAGGTTTTGCAAAATAAAGAATGGCTCAGTCGGGGCATTTCCAATGTAGGTGATTTAATTGATCACAGTTCTAGAGTACTAAAATCATTCCAAGAAATTAGTCAAGAGTCTAATCTCCCTAAGTTTCATTTTGTGACCTTTCTGCAAATTAGGAAAACACTGCCTGACACTGTTTTAGGTCCCAATATGATGCTACCTAGTGGTGAACAGGATTGGTCCCTTA
Organism: Neoceratodus forsteri; assembly: GCA_016271365.2. Taxonomy (NCBI): domain Eukaryota; kingdom Metazoa; phylum Chordata; order Ceratodontiformes; family Ceratodontidae; genus Neoceratodus; species Neoceratodus forsteri. The sequence goes on from CM028136.1 coordinate 898,935,001, forward strand.
TATGTGGAACAGTTAGTTCTAGGGGTGGGGTATCTAAACTATACAAATTAATTTGTGGTAACATTGATAGTTCCATTCTCAGTGAAAATGCTAAATCTAAATGGGAATCCATTATTGGCTTGAGTATCTCTTCAGAAGATTGGGATTCTGCCTGGAGAAATGCGCATCAAGCTCTCAAGGATGTACAAGGGAGAACTATACAATACAAAATTCTACATCAATACTACTACTCTCCAAACAGGCTAGAGAAAGTGGGTTTCTGCCCTGGGGGCATATGCTGGAAGTGTAATGAACCTCATGTGGATATTTTACACATGCTATGGAGTTGTCCTCAAGTATTTCAGCTTTGGGAACAGATTCATAAGATTTGTGAGAGGGTAATTGGAAGTAAGATCATGTTGTCTCCATTAACTTTTGTATTGGGAATCTCCTCTCAACTATTTCCACTTCAGAAAAAGCAGATTAACTGGATCTTATTAGCTGCCTTGGCCTTTAAGAGACTTTTACTCTCTAAGTGGAAAGAACAGGATGTACCTTCCCTGTCAGAATGGTATAATAATATGTCAATCCTAGCACAAAATGAGAGAATTTGTCACATTCTACTTAATCAGCTAGACCATTTTTTAGAAACATGGGCCCCTTTTTTAGAACTAATGGTGTAACTTTTGTATGTTTCCATTTTCTGATTTACAAGTTTTATATGATCAAATGTTGTATGTAGTGGCTTTGTCTTTTGATTTCAATCTTTAAGTGTTGTACTTGCAATATGATTGTGTAAATTATGCTTTATGAATTTTTTTATAAAAATTTTGTTTTTTGTTTCTTTTCTATTAAAAATTCAATAAAATATGAATGCAAAACAAAAAGAAAGGTTTTGGCAACCTCCAGTTGAGCCAAGGTTTTGCCCTCCACTGGGAGGTGGTAGGCCGACACCGCAGAGAGGTGGACCTTAATGGAGAAATAGCTAAGGCCCGCCTCAGACAGGTGTGCGAGGTACTCTAGAACCTGGGATGCTCAGCACAAAAATGGATCCCAGCTCCTTGCTTGGGCCCATATCATGAATCTCTTCCACTTCATAGCATAGGTGGATCTAGTGGAGGGTTTTCTGGCCTCCACTAGAATGTGCACAACCTGCGAAGAGACCCCCATAATGAGAAATCACTATGTCCACAGGTGCCACGCATGAAGGTGCAGAGACTGAAGGCTCGGATGCACCAGGATGCCCTGCTCCTGAGTCAGAAGGTTGTGGGAAATGGGCAGCAGAACCGGGGGTTCTAGTGCCAAGTGTTGCAGAAGAGGGAACCAAATTTTGCGTGGCCAAAGAGAAGAAATCAGGATTGCATGGGCCCCCTCTTGTAGAAGTTTCACTAGAACCTTCTGCATGAGAGGAAAGGGAGTAAAGACATATAGAAACCTCCCTGTCCATGAAAGAGACAGCGCGTCTCAACAAAAAGCACCATGCCCGGGAACAAGTGAGCAGAAGACGGGTAGTTTTGTGTTGTAAGGGGAGGCGAACAGATCCATCTCTGACCTACCCTACTGAAAAAAAAGATCTTCTACTACCTCTCATGGGCCCTGCTCACTGATCAGCTGAGACTGTCCGCTAGGACGTTGGAAATGCCCAGAACATGAACTGCTGTCAGGTAAAGGCTGTGCTGAATCACTCAATAGCACACCCTCATGGCTTTTCGGCAAAGAGGGTATGACCTGGTGTGAGGGTACTAGCTGGGACTTGGGAAAATTGACCGTAATGCCCAGTAAAACAAACAAGATCAGAGTGAAAGAGAGAGACTCTTTCAGGCTGGTAGGAGAGGGTGCTGAAAGGAGCCAGTTGTCCAGGTACGGGAAGCCATAAATGTCCTGGCGGCACACTAGGCATTTGGTAAACTCTCGGGGGCCGAAGAAAGGCCAAAAGGGAGTGCTCAGAATTGGAAATGCTTCTCCAGGAAAACAAAGCAGAGAAAGCGGCGGTGGGCCAGGAGGATAGGAATATGCAGGTAAGCATCCTGCATGTCCAGGGAGCACAACCAAGAATTTTGATGGAGCAGGGGAAGGAGCCCCTGAAGGGTCAACATATGAAACTTCTTGTACTCAACGAAGATGTTTAGTGTGCTGAGGTCCAGGATCAGTCTCAGGTCACCTGTTTTCTTTGGAACCAGGAATAAATGGGAGTAGAATCCCCTTCCTATTTGGTTTAACAGGATGGGCTCTATGGCCTTCTTTAAAAGAAGTGCCTGGATCTCCTGAGAGGCTATGGGGACCTGATCCCAGGGATAGAAGGACCGTCCTGGTGGTTGAGGGGCTGAAATTTCACTGAATTCTATCAAGTGACCTCGTTGGATGAGCTGAGGCAACCAATTTTCTGCAGTGATGGACCTCCAGCCTTCCAGGTGGAGGCTGAACCTCCCTCCGACCGGTTCTTCCTGAGGTACTGGAGGTAGCGGAAGGAGGGGGAAGGAGTCAGAATGCCGAGGGGAAGGGAGCTTTTGCCCCAGAGGCTTGTTTTTGAAACTTGGTCCGTGGGGTTTGAGCTCCCGAGCCAGGTGCGCGTTTCTTTGCCAGACGCTTAGCCTGGGATTTGTTCCACCTTCTTTGGTGGTGAAAAAGCTGCTTTTTCTGGCCCGTCTTGTATAAGGAATGGATGTGCTGCAAGGAGCATCCACTCTCCTGCAGCACAGTAATGATGTCTTTCGCATCACCGCCAAAGAGGATGGAACCCCTGAAAGGGGTGTCCAACAGACAGGACTGCACATCTTGTGGCAGTCCCACTATACGGAGCCAGAAGAGGCACCAGAGGCAGATCCTCATGGTAGCTGCTCTCGCCACTGAATCCACCGAGTCGTAAGTAGCCCGAAGGGCATGGTGACACGAGGATTTCCCCATCCGTACTTTATCCAAGAGCTTCTTCATCAGAGTTTCATCTTGAACATCCTGGAGGTCCCTTTCTAAATCCAAAAGAGAAGCTTTTTGAAAGGCAACCATTGAGGAAACGTATCACACAAGAAGAAGAATACATTTTGCAACCAAATTGGTCGAGTTGACGTGAATCCTTGTCGGGGGGTCAAGAACGCAGATGTTTGGGCTGGGCTGAACAGTTGTGAGCTGCCATGATGACCACAGAGTCAGCCTTGGGATGGGAGTTCAGGTGAAGGATCCCTTCCGGGGATAATAGGTGTGGTCAGCTTTGCATGAGACTGCTGGAATGGAAGATGGTTGTTGCCAGACTGTAGTTACAAGGTCCTCGTGAGGTCCCATCCATGGAGGAATGGGAATAGGGTCAGAGGTGGCCAGATCCAGGATCAACCTCTTTGGATGGCCAACCACCAGCTGCCTGAATAGAATGTAACAGGTCTCCGAAAGAAGGATCCTCTGGAGGGGACTTTGGGGAGTCCTTCGGAGGGACCTCCACAGGAGATCTGGGGTCCGACGTGTCCGAGTCGGAACCAGTGTCAGAGGAATCGGAGCCATTAAGAACAGAAGGGTCTGGTTCTATAATGTCAACCGAGGTGGTGGAGAGGCCACCCTGACAGAGGGAGTCTCCCTCACTGGCTGCCTTAACTCCAACATGAGCTGCACTCTAGCCTCTTTCCACCACAGGGGGGACGGACTCATGTTCCGGCACTGGGGAAGGGGCTGGCTAATAACTTAGATAACCCGGGTACTGAGGATAATGCCATGACAGATAATATGAGTACCCAGGGTAACCCAGCGTGGGATGTCCTGGAGTAGGATAACCCATCATCAGGAATGATGACGTCGGAAAACCCGGCATCTGATAACCCAGTGTTGGGTAGCCCAGAATCTGGAAACCCAGCGATGGAGGCACCTGCCCCAGCGTCGGATATTGATGGACCAATGGAGGGGCACCCACAGGCGGGAAAGAGGGTTCCTGGCCTATGAACCCAGACAAAGGCCCTGCCGGGGAGGTGCCATGGCACCAGAAGGAGGCTTCGGGTCCGGAAGCACGCCCAAAGAACTGGGAGGAGGAGGCTCCATATCCGGATCCCCTGTCGGCAGCGGAATGAAATCCGGTGATGGAGGAAGGCCTGGCGAGGGGAGGAGACACAAGGGGCTCCCGACGGCAGGTCTGAACGCGTCTTTGCAAAAGCAAAAAGCAAAGGGTCGTGTGGCGAGTCTCTAGGGTGGAGAACCCTGGGAGATGGACGGATCAACTAGTCCCTCACTCTGTCAGGTGTCGGGGGCAAACTGGAGCCTGACAGAAAAGTGGACGCATCTATGTGGGCGTTGGAGGATCCGGCATCTGAAGCAACAGATCCAGCCGGGCTAGAGACAGCTTGAAGGCCGCCGCTAGTCTGATCGATGGAGGCCGTGCGCCCTTCGCTGGAGGCGAGTGGTGACTTATCGGCAGGATCAGTCGGCAAAATTACCATCTCCAAAGAGGCAACCCCTGGCTGCCTGCTCACCTTGGCAGGAGGGGGAGAAGGAGCCCGGCCCAAAGAAGTGGACAGGGCATCCGAAAAAGTACTCATGGTTGCAGGCCTCTCCGGCGGCGACGGACTCCTGTCGCTACGCTTTTCCTTACTTTTCTTTTTCTTTGGGGCTGGCGATGATGACCTTTCCCTGAGTTTTTGGAGCTTCCTTTCCATAGACGCCAAGCATTGGGTCAAAAGATAGGTCTCAAGGGACCTCTTGCGCCTTGTTCGGGTCGCCTGGTTGAAGGCCTGGCAGATGGAACACTCCTGGACGTCATGCTTCGAACCAAGGCAAAGGAGGCAGCGGGAGTGGTCGTCACCGTGCGGGATTTGGGCGCCGCACTTAGAGCACTTTTTCTTCTGTCTAGAAGACATAAAATTGAAGAATAATTTTTTGAGAAAATTACAAGAGGTGGTAGAAACATTTGACAAATATAACACAGACGTTAGATTGCTGTTCTGACATGAGCTGAACGTGACTGAGGCAACGGCGGGAAAGAACTGGAGAGCGGGTGCGGGACCACCCCTTTTATAGTCGGCTGACATCACTACGCCCCAAATTTGGGGGCGGTCCCCACTGATGATTGCTATCTACAAGTTTGCCATGCGGACCTGACACTAGGGAGCGCAGTCCTATATGTGAAGACCTACTAAAGGAACCCTCTTGAAGTAAGATCTGTTGTTTATCCTCCCTGTGATCTTTAGTGTGATTTATGTAATACCTCAGAGCCCTCTTTACATCAAGACTGTGGAGTCTATGCTCACCTGAAGTAGAATGCTCAGTGAAAAACATTGATAGTGTAATGGATTGGTTCAAATGAAAATTTAACACCACTTTGGGGAGAAATTTTCTATTTGTCCTGAGTACCACTTTATCATTGTGGAAAGACAAGTAGTCCTTTTCTATACAAAGAGCCTGAAGCTCACTTATCCTTCTAGCAAAAGTTATAGCCACTAAAATACAGCTTTCCATGTAACATACTGGAGGTGAGCTGAGGACATAGGTTCAAAAGGTGGCCTCATAAGTTGAGCAATACAGATGTTCAAGTCCCACCCAGGAACAGAGTCCCTAATGGGTGGATATTTGTGACACAAACCTTTGAAAAACTTCTTAAAAATAGGATTAGGTGCTACAGAGGTGGTTCTATTCACAGAAATGTACGCAGAGATAGATGCCAAATTAATTCTTAAGGAAGTATGCTTAAGGCCCTGATCATGCAAGAAAGTGAGATATTCAAGGAGAGTTGGAATTCCTACTGAGGCAGGTTCAATGCTGTGCAAGTTGCACCAAGAGACAAACCTTTTCCATTTAACTGAATAGGTTTTCTTGGTTGAGGGTTTCCTATACCCCTTAAGAATATGCAAAACTGCTTGGGAAAGATTTAGATTTACAAACTCTATGTCATCAAGAGCCAAGCTTTGAGACTGAGGGAGCTGAGGTTTGGATACCCTATTTTCCCTTGGTGGGAGGTCAACAGGTTGTACCTCCGAGGGAGATGTATCGGTTTGGATACTGACATGAATAACAGGAGAGGGTACCAATGCTGTCTGGGCCAGTTTGGGGCGATCAGGATCATCAAAGCAGACTGAGACCTGAGCTTGATCAGGACTCTGAGAATGAGAGGGAATGGGGGAAAAGCATACAGGCTTCTTCCCGACCAGTCAAGTGCCATGGCATCACTGGGATTGTGCCCCTTGCTGGAGGCCTGCAACAAAACAGTGGTAGCTTGTGGTTCTCTTGAGAGGCAAAAAGGTCCACCTCTGGGGTACCCCACCTTCTGAAAACTGAATTTATTACCTGTGTGTCCAAGGACCACTCGTGGTAACCCTGACTGATTCTGCTGCGGGCATCTGCCAGAATATTGTCCTTCCCTGGGATGTGAATAGCTTGCAGGGCAGTTTTAGAGAGTATGCCAGGTCCCACAGTTTCATGGCCTCTGCGCATAGAGGATCTGATCTTGTGCCACCCTGCTTGTTTATATAGTACATTGCTGTGGTATTGTCTGTCCTGACTTGTACCACCTTGCCCTGCACCAGATGAGCAAAGGCCTTTAAAGCTAGAAGTACAGCTCACAGCTCTAAGAGATTTATGTGAAGAAGAGACTCTGCTTTGGACCAAGTCCCATGGATGATGTGTTCTCCCATATGGGTGCCCCATCCCAATACAGAGCATCTGTTGTTAGAATAAAGGAAGGATTCTCCCTCTGGAAAGGGACCTCTTGCCTTAAGTTGTCTGAATTTTTCCACCACTGTAAGGCTTGAACAACAGTCTGTTACTGGGATCAGTTTTGACATCTTGTCTGTTTTCTGTGACCAGTGAGATCTGAGGTGAGACTGTAGATCTCTCATTCTGTATTTTGCCCCCGAGATGGTACCTGTTGCTGCAACTATGTGACCCAGAATCTGCAGATACTGTCTTGCTGGGCAAGGCTGGTTTAGCTTGAAAGAAGCAGCTAGGTTGAAAATACTTTTCACCCTGTCCTGAGGGAGGAAAGCTCTTCCCTGGATTGTATCCAGCTCTCCTCCTATGAATTGCAGCACTTGAACAGGGGTAAGAACAGTCTTTTCATGGATCACCAGGAATCCTAGGGATTGCAGAAGATGCACTGCTGATTGTAAGTGCTCCAAGACCTGTTGTGAGGACTTGCCCACAAGCAGCCAATCATCCAGATAAGGGAAAACTAGACCACCAGACCTTCTTAGATGTGCCACCACTACAGCTAGGCACTTTGTGAATACCCTGGGTGCTGAGGTCAAACTGAAAGGAAGGGAACTGGTAATGGCCTGAAAGGAGTCTGAACCTGACATACTTTCTGTGAGACTGCCTTACTGGGATGTGAAAATAGGCATCCTTTAAATCCAAGGCTGCCAGCTAATCCCCTTGCTGGATAACTGGTAGTATGGATGACAGAGTGACCATTTTGAACTTTGGCTTCATTAGAAATTTGTTGAGGGATCTGAGATCCAGAATGGGTCACCACTCCCAATTTTCTTTTTGATCAGAAAGTAATGGGAATAGAAACCCCTTCCCCTGAGAAGAACTGACACAGGTTCCACTGCTTTCATGTGGAGAAATTTTTGCACCTCGTTTTGTAAGAGTTTTCCCTCCATGAGGGAAGCAGGGTTGAAAATACTCAATTTTAAAGGAGGAAGTAATTTGAAGCATAGGGGCAAACCTTGACTTACCACTTCCAGAACCCACTTGTCTGTGGTGATGGAAACCCAAGTCTGGAGGAAGTAAGTTAGCCTGCCCCCTACTAGTACCGGGGAGGCGACCCTGACCAACTGGTAAGGGATTTTGTTTTGGGGGTGCCTGAGCTTGGGCAGATTGGGAGCCCCTTCTGGAATCTTCCTGCCTCTAGATCTGAAGTACCCAGTCTGCTGTGGGTAGGACTGCTGCTGGAAAGCAGCTTAGTCCTGTTAAAAAGGCCTCCCATAAGAGGACCGTCCCCTGCCTCCCCTTCCATAAGGCCTATAGGAAGGGGCTGGCCTGTCCCTGGAGGAGTTACTTTTGTAGGTGGCCTTGTATTCATCCACCTTTTTCATGTAATACTCAGTGTGTTTGCCAAACGGGGAGTTGTTCTCCACAGGAAAATCCATGGCCTTGGCCTGGGGATCCTGGGTTCAATTAGTGGCTTTAAGTCATACCAGTCTTCACAGAGCCACTGAAAGAGCCATCCACCTGGCATCATTGTCATTGGCATCAGCTGCCATCTGGAATTGGTATTTAGCAGCTTCCAGATCAACTCTAGCTGTCTCTTCCAGGTTGACAGAGAGGGGCGAGGGAGCCTTCTCTGACATAGCCAGTACTGATTACCACAGTGTTTTCTGGTACTGTGCTGCATAAGCCTGGTAATTAGCCTGCCTCACACCCAAGGAGGCAGCTAAATAACCCTTCTTAGACATACTGTCTATTTTTCTGGAATCCTTCTCAGGAGGGTGGGAAGAGAGAGAGAGGGACCCTCGTCTTTTTACAGGCTGCCTGCTGGACTATACCTTGATGGTCAGGGTGAGAGTATAAGAATTCTGCCCCTTCCTTGTCAAACTGGTATTTCTTATCAGACATCTTATCTATAGGAGGAATAGAATTAGGAGTCTGTAAAATCTTTAACAAGTCTTTTTTAAAGAACTTGTTAATTGGCAAAAATACCTTTTTTGTGGGTGTTAAACCCATCAACTCTAAATATTTGACCTCCTCCTCCTCATCATCAATAACTTCATTTGTAGCCAAATCCAAGGCATCCACGATTTTCCTCACAAAAGAGAAGTGAGATGAAAAATTCTCTAGTTGAGGAGAAGGAGAATCGAATTCCTGCTCAGGTAAGATTTCAGGCTCTATGGGCTCATCCTGTTCAGGATCCATCTCGCCATAATCTTCACATTCAGGCTCCTGCACTTCAGGGGTAGCTGCTGGGGCAGAAGCCCTCAGAGGAACAGGTTGAACAGGCAGGATACCCTGTAAAACTTTCATAGCCGGAGCTATCTCTTCTGCAGATGGCAGGCTGCGAGACACTATAGATACCCCTTGAGGTGCAGGAGCCTGAGGTTCTAAGTGTTTGGTTTTCTTGGACTTTTTGGAGGGGGCCGGAGAGTCAGTCGGACCATTTCCCCTTTTTAAACTGCCAGAAGCACCCTTATCAGGGGTGGTTACAGAAGGCAAGGCAGTTTCATCAGCATGTTTTGATGGTAGTTGGAGCCAGATGGACCGCTGTCCACTTTTTTCTTTAGCCTTTCCATTGTTTTCTCAATTGTTTTTTGAGGAAAGGACTTGTGTATGGTACAGTCTGCTGAAAAATATTCAGATCCCAAGCAGATTAAACATAAATCGTGTTTGTCAGCTTCTGCAAACACTTCCCAACACTTGATACAATTTTTAAAACCTGGGAAACCAGTCTTTTTCTTTTGTTTTTCTTGTAATTCCATTTCCAGGAGAAAAAACAGTAACCGTATATTAGTATTCAAACTAACGTGTTGTTTTTTTGTTGTTTTTTGTCGGTTCAGGAACCGGTTAAGGATTCAAGAAAGAACCGATAACTTTTCAAAACCGAACTGGGTCAGCGGTTCACCGGAACCGGAGTATCGGTTCAAAAGAACAGCTCCACAAAATACAGATAAATTCAAAATTTACAGAAATTAGACTAAAATAACACTAAACTATGGAGAAATATACAGAAATTAACTAAGAAAACCCGGTTCCTCAGCGGTTATACCGAACCGTGAGGAACAGAGAAAAAATGCAATTTTAACCATAAACTAAATAAAATTAACTTTAAAATGTAATAGAACTAAAACAATAACCGAAGGCAACAGTTTAAATATAGGCTGAAATATACGTGATTAAACTGGAATCATCACGAACAGTCAAAAGGAAAATCAACAGGTGTCTAACTTGTCAGGCAGAGTGAGAAACCAGAAACATTGATGGAATGTTGCAATAGATAAGTGCAGCAGTTTGAATGTGTGTCTCGGGCAATGATACGTTCTATCATTTGAATATAGTTCCATTTCTCTCCAGGCAGTTCTACTTAGGAGGCAGACTGCATACAGTTATGAATATAGAAGAATACATGGGGTTAGAAATTATATACACATATATATATTATATATACACACATACACACACACACACACACACATACACATATACATATATATATATATATATATATATATATATATATATATACACACACAGATATATACACATGCATGACACATACATACTTATATATACATACACACACACAGATATATATATATATATAAATATACAGACACACACATACATATATATATTATATATATACACACACATACATACACATATACACACATATACACACACACACACATATATACTATATAAACACACACACACATATATACATATATAAATATGCACACACATATGCATATACATACACACACACACATATACACACACACACACACATATACACACACACACATATGCATACATATACACACATACAGATACACATATATACATATATAAATATACACACACGTATATAAATATACATTTACATATATAAATATACACATACATATTTAAATATATACACGCATTTTAAATATAGGGGATATGACATGCCCTGACTGAAGATATCATATTTATTTTCACGCGAGGTCAATGATATGACATTTCACTCGTTAAGATATCTTGATGTCATTGGCCTCGCGTGAAGATAAATATGATATCTTCAGTCAGGCCATGTCATGTTCTGTTTATATAACTTATGTGCTGGGCCCCCAGTATGACTCCCCCCATATGTTTTGCCCTGCCTCCCCATGACAACCCACCACATACAGTATTTAAAACAATACTCCACATAAGTTATCAGGCAGGACCAGTAGCTTTAACTTCATCCTCCTCCTCTCCACTCCACTGTGGCTCTGGTCCTGCTATAACTGGTAAAAACATAGTTATTAAAGTTATCTGGTTGATACTGCCTTTTGCCCCCCTGGGCTCACTGAAGAGTATAAGTTTTAATGGTATAACTTTGTAGCATGAGCGAGGGTTTTCACTGAGGACCAGGGAGACATTTAAAAGATGGTACTACTCTTGTACATTGAGAAAAATCTCTGTGGGTTTTACAAATGTATTAAGTTATTAAAGCAACTTATCTGATGGTTGTTCCGGTGATTTCCTCCTCGTCTCATCAACTTTTATTTCTGACCTGCTAGATTTGAAGCATGACCGAGCGGTTTCAATAGATTACATTGAGTAGGTCACAAACGTTTAAAATAAGACAGTGTCAGTGCAAACATGTTGCGAATCCACTGCATTTTTTAGTATTTTTGTTGGGTGTTATGAAGAAGCTGGTGACAGTAGAAAGAGAGACCAAGCCAGCATGCCAGCAGCTTCAGAGAAGTGAATGCGACTGCGAGCGACTGTTACTATAGAAACACTCGCTCGTGCTCACTTTCACTTGTCTGAAGCTGTCAACATGCACAGTCATTCTCTTTCTTGTGTTTGTACTTGGCAGATTGTTTTTTACAAAGCTCAGGAAAATTAATAAAAACAGAGCGGATTTTTAGAATTTTGCACTGACTGCGTTATTTTAAATGTTTCTGAGCTACTTGCTGTAATGTATTGAAAGTGCTTGGTGACAGTACAAATCTGGGATATGAGTAATGAAACTCTTTCAGTGAGGGGGGGGGGAGAAATGGCAGGATAAATTTATGATTGTTTTAAATTGATGTCAGGTTGAACAAGTTGTAAGAGTCATGCTGGTAGGGGGAGGAGGGTTCATGTAATTAAAAGACAAAGCTTTAGAACAGCTGAGTTTCCTATGGGGACCAATAGAATTTCTTAGAGATTATGTAGAGGAGTTTAAAACATAATGGGATGATGTATAGGAACATGAAGGTATCGGTGCTATCTTCACTGGCTTCTAGAGATATTACTTTTTACACTGGCATTTATCCCAGCACATAAGTTGTATAAATATATATACAGTATATACACACGCACTGATATGCATATATATACACATACAATAGGGGTAAGTGGTAAATGAGTGAGATAAAACAGTGCATCATCCACTGCAGTGTGATATTTTTATCCTCTGCTCTACTGTGATGATATCAGCCATTTACACACACAGGTCACAAAAGGTCATCACTCTAGGCAGCTTTCCCTTCAGCATGCAAGGAACACCTGTGCTGTTACCATAGACACAAATGCAGAACTACTTCAGAGGTCTCACTGCTGCCAACAGCTAACTCAGTAAGCATTACAAAACACACCTACCCCCCCCACCAACTTCCAGCTCATTACTGTGACTGCAGCCAGAATTCTAAACAGCACAGCTTCACAGAACAGTCTAAACTACTGCCTGCAGCTAACTCAACTACCACTGAAACACACTCTCACTTGTTCCTCAAACTCTGATTCTCACCCATTACAATTACTGTGATACTATCAGCTTGACTACAGCCAGAATCATAAAGAAGCACAATTTCACAGAACACTCTGCCTGCAGCTAACTTAATTACCACTGAAAACAGTGTCAACTATTCTGACACTCTGCCTCTCAGCTCATTACAATTACTGTGATGCTCTCAGCTTCACTGCAGCCAGACTTCTAAACAATACAGCCTCACAAAAGTATGTTTCTCACTCCTACCTAAAACTAACTCATTCAGCATTGCAAAACACACTCATGTGTCTCCCAGAGTTAACAACACTGCCAGCCCATTCAGAAAAGCTCACACACAGAATGAGCAAACACATAAACAGGAACAGAACACAAGACAGAATAACAAAACTTCTAAAACTCTTGGCCCTATTGTATATATTGAATACATGATGGGCAGATCGTGTGATACGGCAAATATTGTCACTCCTGCATCATGAGCTCTGGATATCTCACTCTGCAGGAGTGACAATATTTACCATATCACACTTGTGCCCATCATGTATCCCTATATACACATATACACACACAGATACACATATATACACACATATATATATATATATAAACACAGACATACCTAGACACATATACACACACACACAGACATACCTAGATAAATATACATACACACACAGACATACCTAGATACAAATATATACACACACACAGACATATCTAGATACATATACACACACACAGACATGCATAGATCTATATATACACACGCACATATACACACACACACAGACATATATATATATATATATATATACACACACAGACATACTATATATATATATATATATATATAACACACACACACACACACAGACATACATACACATACACACATACATACATATACACACATATATACATATATATAATACACATACATATATATATACACACACAGACATACATAGATATATATACACACAGACAGATAAATATATATGCACACACACACACACATATATACACACCCACACATACATATGTACCCCCCCTGCAAATGGGGGTTCCCAAAAGTCTTCCAGGAGCTTGCCCAAGTGCTCCACGTCTGGGTGGCGTTCGGTGAAATGCCGTTTAAGTGTGGGCACAGAGAGTGTTTTAGAGCCTCCACGTACTGTCTCTTTAACAGCTGCCTGCTGGCAGGCTTAGTTTGTATGGGGGGACTGTGTGTTTCCCTGTTCTAGTCCCGCTCAGGCTGCTGGCTAAGTGCTCCATTTCTGCGGTCGCCATATGCGCAGAGGGGGCCTAATTGAGAGATGTAACTGTTTGCCCGAAATAATTTAGAGAAAATGTGGTTTGTCTAACCTGCTTTTTCTTGTAGCAAGAAATGTGCATTGTAGTCCCTTCATTTTGGTCCTGAACTGCCGAATTGGACCAATCAGTGTGGGGGGGCCTTTAAAATGGAGCCTGTGTGGGCAAATCAGAACTTGGACTCTCATCTGGAACCTGCTATAAAGGGGCTATATGGCAGGTGCCTCTGGGAATTGTAGTTTGGACCCTGGCCCCTTTTTGCACCAACAGAGGGAGCCCTGCTGTGATTGACAACTGAACCAACCAACCAAACTCTCTGGATCTAATTGAAAGACCCTAAGCTGTCTGCTGGCAAGCCAGATCTGAGGTGACAGTGAAGAGGGAAGGAGCCCTGTTGTTCAAGTGGCGTGTAGTCACATGAGAAGCACATGTGTAGGCCCCAAAGTCGGTCTCCGGCCGTTGGAAAGTGTAGTCGGGCTGAACCCGGTGTTTTGAAAAGGAAAGCTGCTGTTGTGGGACCAGGCTTGCCCTGTAGAAGACCGAAGACTTTGCTGAAGTGCGATCAGCCTGTCAGGAACTGAAGCTGCTGAGAGTGCTCCTGGGCTTTTGCAGTGTTTTGCAATCTGGATCGAGGAGCAGCCTGCCTGGTATGGTAATTTCCTTTACATATAAATGTGCTTGGCGCTTGTGGGGAATCGCAACTTTATTTCCCCTATACTGTGAACTGTGTGCTGAAGCTGGAAGCAGAATCCAGTTTAATTGGACTGAATCTGACTGCTGTCAAAAGCAGTTGGGCCCTGTCTCCATACTCTGCTCATCTGGCAATCCAGAGCGACCATCTTCCATCAGGTTCTCTGCTTGGGGTATTGTAAGTACAAATCAGGTTAGCTCCCTACACCCTTCATTTAATCAAAGTGTGTCAACTGATTTCTTTGTGTTTTCTTTCTATGGACTGAGCCATCTGGCTCTGGATTACAAGTGTGTGTTATGCATATATTTTCTTCCTACAGGGCCCCATCCATCTGCACCAGCCGGCCAACCCCAGGCAACAGACCTGGCTAGCCCCATCCTAGGTACCCAGAGAAGTGACATTTTGGACCCTATATGTGTATGCACAGTACTGTGATTTGAATACTGTCAAATCAAATCAACCTGATTGCCCCCTCCCGTGTTATTGTCCCCTAAATAAATCAGATTTGTTGTTATTGAACTATATACTGTCTGTGGTGTCAGTACCTATCGAACCAGCACTGTATTGTGTATGTTGCTTAACCTTGTTTTACAGGGGGTCCTCAGAGACGTGCTGCAGAATCAGTCTCGATGGTAAGTGATATCTATATGTGTAAAAAGTGTGCATATGTGGGGTATTGGGACGGCAACTCCTGTGTACCATGTGGGCCACTAGTGGGAACAAAGGGGGATCACAGTGTCCTAGAGGGCTGTGCCCAAGCTAGTTTAACCACTATCAACCCTGACCTCTGGGTGGAGGCACCCGTCACTGGACCTAGGCCCCTTAACCTGTTACTAGCCATACTGGCATGGGTAGTAGCCCTTGGGATAGTGCCACCTAGGGGTTACACATATATAAACACATACATGCATATATATATACATACACACATATATATATTATACACATATACACACACACACCCCCCCCCAGGGATCGACAAATTTTAAATTTACATGATAGTCCAGGACAACTGGCCTATCCAAAAATGGTAGTCCCATTATCGTTAGTGGTAGTCCAAAGGTCAGAAGCTCGTATTTTAAGGAAAACTTATAAAAAAGTATGTAGCAACAAACTAGTAATTGTTGTGTCATTGTATTATTAATATATGTGATGAAGGCTATAGAAAACAGTAAAAATTAAGATTATTTATTTTTTTTTTTAATTTTTCTGTTAATACAGTTTCAGTTTGGTGATTTGAAGAAGTCCAGAGTCAACTGGTGCGGTGCCACATGCTGAATGTCCTGTCCAGTCCCACAAATGCCGGAATGAAGCAGAGAATAATTAGCGCAGCATAATTAGAAGAACTCAGAACTGTCAACAACATCAAGTGATGATGGAGCAGCAGCAGTGCTAGCATGAGACACAGAAGCATCAGATTCAGTAGTACCAGGAGCAGCATGCCCATAAACATGTCGAGTGCCTGGACCAGACGGCAGCCAGTGGTTTGTTGCTGGATCTGGATCGAAGTCACATAGATCTGGACCCTCTACTGCTATCTGAAGAAGTGACTGTAGTGTGTTATCTACCAGACGTGTTCTTATTTTTGTCTTTATCAGGTTTTGAATGGAGAACACTCGTTCGCGCTTTGCAGTTGACACACTCATTGTCAGTAGTATTTCCACTAACTCTAGAATGTGAGCAATCTGGGGCATTTTTTTCCTTTCAGCAATCTTGTATACACCTGCAGATAGGGGGTTTCAACTGCAGATTTCAGCAGAGCCTTAAATGCAGCATATTCTGATGCAATATTTTCCTGCTGCTCTTCAGTGAAAAAATTTAAGTATGCTGCAAAATTAGTCACTTCATTGGTCCCAAACTCCGCAAGTTGTTCTTTTGGTAGATCAAACTGTTTAAAATCCAGACATTTAAACCATTTCAGAGGCACCTCTGAGAAATTTTGAAATCTTGCATCAATGTAATATATTGCTGCATGTACTAAAGTCTGCAGTTGTGTATCAGTCCCAAAATTTATTTCAGGACAGTTGCCTTTGAATGTGAAGGGCACAGTCTTCTCAACTCCCTTCTGTGAAATTACTTAGTCCATTCATCTGTTTTGATGTTTGTAATGAGCTAGGAAAGCTGTCATGTATTTCCCTGGCTTTGATTTCAGTTCCATCAACTGGAGAAGGCAGGACTCGAGATTTGTACTTCAAGAATTATAAAGTCATCTCTTTGAAATGGCAGTGAAAGATTTCTAAGTATGGGCAAACAATCTTGGAGGATATGAAGAGATTTGACAAAGTGAACAGACTGTACCTCTTTTAACAGCACCTTTGCTTTTGAACCATCAGCAGAAGATGCACTTTGTTGCAACTGCTGAGCAACTGTAGGTAGATTCACCTGAATTGCGTGACCTGACCTTGATCTGCTGGCAAGCCATCTCACCTGTTTAATTGCACTGAAGTGTGCCAGATCACTATCACTTGTGCAATTTCTTGTAGCTCTCTCATATTTTTTGGACTATAGTGGTAGAATTTAAATATACCCTTAAGAGTATTTTCAAGCTTTGATAATGAAAGGGTTTGTTTTCATTACATCGAGAATCGCCAACTCCAGCTTAGGGGCAACACAGTGCATGCCAATGATGTGAGGACAGTGCTCCCGTAATTTTGCGATGGTTCCACCCCTTTCACCCATCATTACACGTGCCCAATCAAAAGAGGCCCTGGAATTCTCACATTTGACAAGTCAGTGAGAGGAAGATACAGTGAATCTAATGCAGTTCTTATTGCATTAAAAACACCTTCAGCATGTGCGAATTCCAAAGACACAGCCTGGATCAGATATGTACAGACATCTTTTGTGTTAGGATCTACAGAACGCAGAAAGACATTTTCCCATTCAATTATAGCCGCATCAGTGCTGCCATCAGCAAGAACTGTCACATATTTTGTGTTTTTAAGAATCTGCAACTAGGTTTTGAACAGAACAGCAGCTATAGCTCTGCAAAATTCCCTGGCTCGCTTATCATTGGTGTAGTTAGTACCAAGCTTAATACCATTTTTCTCTTGCAATTCACATAGCCAATCCATGTCGGAAAAAGGACGCAAATTTTTTCAATGGAGTCCGCTGTGTTGAACAGATGTCTCATTTCCTCCTTTGTAGCTTCTTCCTGCACTGCAAAGGCTTGATAAAGTGGTGACTCAGTAATATCACACTGAACTGCACGCTAGCCACTTTCCAGAATATGTTGGTTGTGGCACAGCACAAGCGGATTAGATTTTTCATGTGCATGTAGTGACTCAATTCTAAAATTGTTAGAGCCTGTGGCAAACAAATTTTTTTTGTTTTGTTTTTTTTTAAAGGCTGGTATTGCAATAGTGGGATACTTTTCGCAAACTGTGCAGTACATCAGTCCCTTTTTTTTTTTTCATCATATCGCAACCATTTATAATTGTTCAACAAGTGAAATTGAAACATTCTGGCCCTTTTTTCCTGGTCATATTTTTTGTCTTTAGAGATTATATCTCGTTATTGATCCAGAGAAAGTTAATTTCTTAGGAAAGGAAGCGGAAACAGATGCTTCCACTTCACGGTTTAATTCAATGGACTGAAGAACATCAGCATCAGCTGCTGTTAAATCCATTACCACAGCAGAAGACTCAGTGTCACTTTTATCTTGAGAAGACTGCATTGGTGTTTGGCTAGTAATGGTGGCTGCTGCTGACCACAGAGAAAAAATAGTCTGTTGTCTTTTATTCTTTTGCATAGCCATATTTTTTATTTGTTGTATAGTGTTTTCTCAACACTTGTCTGTCTTACTTTCCTGCAATAAAAATATTTTAAATAACTGTGTGAGTGAGTGTGCTTTCTACTGGGTGGGAACTGGGGGTGGTATTGGTGGAAGTAAGTGTAGTGTACTAGTGGTGGATGGTGGTGGGACTGGGTACTAGTAGGCCAGGGTAACTAAACGCAGCATGATGAACCCCCATTTGTTAAAGTTTTACGCTCAAACTCAGTTTAATAATAGTTTTTTTTTTAATTCAGTTTCTGCTTTGCTGATGCTCTCTCACCCTCCTGTCCCTCAGCAGACACACACACACACACACACACTGTCTAGCACTGCAGGCAGTTAATGAGGACTGGATTTATTCAGTCACATCTGCAGCAGATTTGTTTTTTTTTTTTTTTTTTATTTCTGCCTCTGTCTCTCCAGTCTCTCCTGTTCCTCACACAGCCAGCCACTTGTGTGGCACTGTGAGCTCACGCTCAGTGCCCCAGTGTAATGTATATATTTTTTTTATTCAATTTCTGCTTTGCCAATGCTCTCGCCCCCTCCTATCCCTCAGCAGACACAGTTAGGCAGCAGGCAATTGATGAGGACTGGATTCAGTTACAACAGCAGCAGACTTCTGTTCCTTTTCTTGTCTATACAGTTTTTTTTTTCTTTTTAAATTTCTGTTTCTGCTCTCTCTTGTCCCTCACAGTGAGGCACTTGGGTTTGGGCTCACTCTCAAGGCACCACAGTCAGACTGAACTCTCCGTCTCTCTTTTTCTCTAACAAAGAGTCTCACAACTTAGTAACAATAACACATACATCTATTGTCCAAAATCCAATGTTTTTCCATTTTTCTTTAATATTTTTTTTCAATTTCTGGGTCTCACTCTCTCCGTCCTGTCCCTCAGCAAAAGCCACTGCAGGCAATTGATGATGACTGAATTGAGGATTCAGTCACAGCTGCAGCAGCTTGATAAATGTGATGGAACTGTTATTTTCTTTTTCTTAAGAGAATATTTTTTAGTTTCTGGTTCCCTGCCTGCCTAGTGCCTCCTGTTCCTCACTAGGCAATAGGGAATTGCATACAACAGCCACCAGCAGTAGTAGTTGGAAATAATGAGGACTCAAGTCTCTCACTCTCACACAGTTGCTGCTAGTATTAATCAGAAATATTGTGAGAAGAAAGTAAGAAACCTTTGTTTCTCCCCCCCTTTACTTTTTTCCTCCTCAATCGTCCCCTCTCCCTCTGTCCAACAAACCCAATGATTGCTTTGTGGTCTCTCACAGATGACCCACATATCGTCCCCTGACCCTCCCTCTTTTCAGTTCCCCCTTCCCTGCTTTTTCCATTCAATTTATCTCCTATTTTTTTCTCCCCTTCTATATTCAGTACTTCAGTGCAGCAAGTAATGTCCTTAAAATATATTAATTGTAGTTGTTGCAATCCGAAAAAGCTCCACTTCAAAACTGCATCTGACTCCAACACACAACTGGTGCCTCTCAGTCAGAATGCATCACATGCTCGCTTGCTTGCCTCGTCCCCTCTCCTGCTCCATTTACTCCACCTCCCTACTAGTTAGTCAGCCAATTGTCTGTACAGCAAGGGAAGGACTCGTGCTGCCAATTGATGAGTCCTGTCACTTGACCTCCCCCCTTGCTGGAAACACCCACATTTTCTAAACTCCCATGTTGCCTCCCAGCCCTTAACCTGACTTGCCATCACATGACTGGCAGAAGAAGTGTCATGTGATGATCTGCCTCACAGCATGCACCCGACCTTCAGGCACTGGCAGACTGACTGGCAGTGGTACATGCTGCAGCCCCGCCTATTCATAATGGAACACCTGCACCTCGGCTCTTGCTATGCATGCCTGCTGCTGCATCCCTCAGCTCCGCGCCCCCTCCTGGATGGATACTGAAACTGCAGAACCAGCTAAACAAATGTTTGTTTTGCTCAGAAGAGATGGCTGTCCATGTACAAGTGGCCCCTTTAAAAATACTTGTCCGAGGGAGCAAAAAGCTAGTCCAGGATGTCAGGCTATGGGATTTGTTGATCCCTGATATATACACACACACACACACATACATATATATACACACACACACATTTTATATATATATATATATATATATATATATATATATATATATATATATATACTATATATATATACATATATACATATATATATATATATATATACACACACACACACACACACACACACTGTATACATCCTGCACCAATGCACTCCAGCCCCTCGATGTTTCGGTGAACAAGATTTTTAAGGACTGCCTAAAGAAACAGTTCACAGCATGGTATGCTGGATTAGTTTCTGACAGACTCATAGCCTGAAATGGAGATAATATGGCAGCAGACCTACAGCTAACAAATTTAAAAGAGCACCATGCTCGCTGGCTTCAGAACAGCTTTGAACAACTTGCTACTAGACATGATGACATTGTCCATGGGTTTCAACAATCTGGAATTCAGGAAGCACACACAAACTGCCTTACTAAGGTAAGCTTAGATTAGTTTTCATTATTTTCGATTGAACAGGCACAGTGCAGTTAGTAAAGTGTACCTCTTTTCTTTTTTCTATTTAGGGTTTGCAGGAGGATGCTGCACAGAAGTAGAATTACATGACACGGAGCGCTGCTGCTGGATGCAGTATTGATTGAACTCACACTACCGTATTTTTTTGAGCAGTTATTTACTGTTAGTCGATAAAGTGCTTTGTTTTAAAAGCAGCAACGTTGTCTGTGTATACAGTACTTTACTCTAATGTTAACGTTAACTGCAACACATTGATGTTACCAAGAAGCTCATTATATTCACGTTCAGAATATTTTCACCGATATTTCATTTAAGCGAATGTATTATGAACGCGAATATATTCTCCTATACAGTATACACACACTATATATATATATATATATATATATACACACATACACACAGGGTTTTGTCTTTCCACCCTTCACTCCCCCTGAAGTATACAACACACTCTCCTCATTAAACCCAACTAAAACAAGCCCTGACGGTGTCCACCGTAAAATGCTCCGCATCTCTGCAGTGCATATTGCTGCCCCTCTGACCCACATACTAAATCTCTCTCTAGCCACCACCACAGTCCCCAAAAAATGGAAAGCAGCCAAAATCATCCCTCTGCACAAAGGTGGAGACCCCTCCCAACCAGGCAACTATAGGCCCATATCTCTCCTCCCCTCCCTAGCCAAAGTCCAGAAAACCCTCATCCTGTCTAAACTGTCAGACTCTCTCTCCTCAAACAACTCTCTTTCTCTCACCTGTCCAATTCAGCTTCCATAAACATCACTCCACCATCACCACCCTTCTAAGTGTAACTGACTCCATCCTCTCTGCCATGGATAACAGTCAAATCATAGCTGCTATATTCATTAACCAGGCAAAAGCATTTTGACTCTGCCGCACACCAGCTGCTGCTACTCAAACTTAGTTCCTTCGGCAACACCCCGCCAGCCATCGAGTGCTTCCGCTCGTACCTCCTTGGCAGACAATAATCAGGCAAATAGGTGACTCGATCTCCTCTCCTCTTCCAATCGTAACAGGCATTCCCCAAGACTCTATACTTGGCCCCATCCTCCTCTCTCTCTTCATTAATGACCTTCCCTCATCCTGTCTCTCCTTCAGTGTACATCTCTATGCTGATGACACCGTCATCTTTGCCTCAGGCACCTCCTATTACAGTGCCCTCCCCATTCTTCAGAACAATTTCAACAGAATACAATCCTGGCTTCTCGAGAACCAGCTCACTCTAAATGCAAAAAAAAAAAAATGGTCACCATGGTCTTTGGCTCCAGACAGAAGCTGGCCACCCTCCCAATCCTCCCAGCACTCACAACCTTGGATGGCTCACCCTTGAACAAGTCCCAGCCTTCAAGTACCTGGGCATATGGCTGGACAGCCACCTTAACTTCTCAAACCATGTCGAGGCAATCTGCAATAAGCTCCAGCCCAAGCTCGCTGTCCTCTATCACCTCAAAACCTGCCTACCGATCCCCACCCACTGTGAGCTGGTACGCAAAACAATGCTACAAGTGATAGACTATGCAGACATTGTCTATGGCACAGCCCCATCCTCCTCCCTCTCCAGGCTGGACATCCTGCCACAGCTTTCCCCCCACACACCATTGCCTGCTCTATGCTCCTCTCTCCCTGTCCCCTCTCCCCCAGAAGAACCATCCACTGTGCCTCCTTCTTAGCAAAATTTTGGCTGGGTTCCCTCTCATCCTATCTCACTTCCCACCTCACCACAATGACCTCACTCAATTACCCTGTTCATCACAGGGACCCATGTTCCTTCCATCTCCCCTTCCCCCGCACTCTTTCAGGTCAAGAAGCCTTCTCGTACAGCCTCCCAC